>CM056051.1:539611922-540044422 GCA_029574335.1 Rana kukunoris
CACACACAAAAAAGTCTCTTTTAGCAGAAAGTTACAGAACACCCCCCTCTAGTGGCAGTGTCCTGATAAAATAAGTGCATTACAGTCCATTATCAGAGAATAAAACATGTTGGCAAAGAAGCCCTCTTCTCCTTTTTCTTGAGCAGTGAAGTCCCCAGGAACCTAGTCTAACTGACTAAACATTTTATCGCCCCAAAGCCAATTACAGCACAGCAAATGTGGGATGGGGGAAAAAATGTTCCTGTTCGGGACTTCTCACCCCTCTCCTCTCCTGTGTGTCTATGTCTCTGCAGCCTCTCACCCCTCTCCTCTCCTGTGTGTCTATGTCTCTGCAGCCTCTCACCCCTCTCCTCTCCTGTGTGTCTATGTCTCTGCAGCCTCTCACCCCTCTCCTCCCCCTGTGTGTCTATGTCTCTGCAGCCTCTCACCCCTCTCCTCTCCTGTGTGTCTATGTCTCTGCAGCCTCTCACCCCCCTCTCCTCTCCTGTGTGTCTATGTCTCTGCAGCCTCTCACCCAGGGCCGTCTTAATAGCATCATGGGCCCTGGGCAAAGTAATGCTCTGGGCCCCTTACAATGATGACAGTGCAGTTAAACAGACATTAAGTTGGTAGGAGGCAGACTGCCTTCCCTTTGCATCTATCACTCTCAGTGCCATCATGAGGAACCCAATTTCAGGGCAGTGTGGGCTCAAGGACCAACTGCTTTGGGGAAAGGTCAGGGGCCCCCCATGCAGCTGGGGCCCCTGGGCAGTGCCCAGATGTGCCCTCTCATTAAGACAGCCCTGCTCTCACTCCTCTCCTCCCCTGTGTGTCTATGTCTCTGCAGCCTCTCACCCCTCTCCTCTCCTGTGTGTCTATGTCTCTGCAGCCTCTCACCCCCTCTCCTCCCTGTGCGTCTATCTCTCTGCAGCCTCTCACTCCTCTCCTCTCCTGTGTGTCTATGTCTCTGCAGCCTCTCACCCCCTCTTCTCTCCTGTGTGTCTATGTCTCTGCAGCCTCTCACCTCTCTCCTGTCCTGTTTGTCTATGTCTCTGCAGCCTCTCACCCCTCTCCTCTCCTGTGTGTCTATGTCTCTGCAGCTTCTCACCCCTCTTCTCTCCTGTGTGTCTATGTCTCTGCAGCCTCTCACCCCTCTCCTGTCCTGTGTGTCTATGTCTCTGCAGCCTCTCACCCCTCTCCTCTCCTGTGCGTCTATCTCTCTGCAGCCTCTCACTCCTCTCCTCTCCTGTGTGTCTATGTCTCTGCAGCCTCTCACCCCTCTTCTCTCCTGTGTGTCTATGTCTCTGCAGCCTCTCACCCCTTCCTGTCCTGTTTGTCTATGTCTCTGCAGCCTCTCACCCCTCTCCTCTCCTGTGTGTCTATGTCTCTGCAGCTTCTCACCCCTCTTCTCTCCTGTGTGTCTATGTCTCTGCAGCCTCTCACCCCTCTCCTGTCCTGTGTGTCTATGTCTCTGCAGCCTCTCACCCCTCTCCTCTCCTGTGTGTCTATGTCTCTGCAGCCTCTCACCCCTCTACTCTCCTGTGTGTCTATGTCTCTGCAGTCTCTCACCCCTCTCCTCTCCTGTGTGTCTATGTCTCTGCAGTCTCTCACCCCTCTCCTCTCCGGTGTGTCTATGTCTCTGCATCCTCTTACCCCCATCTCCTGTGTGTCTATGTCTCTGCAGTCTTTCACCCTCTCCTCTCCAGTGTGTCTATGTCTCTGCATCCTCTTACCCCCTCCTCTCGTGTGTGTCTATGTCTCTGCAGCCTTTTACCCCTCTCCTCTCCTGTGTGTCTATGTCTCTGCAGCCTCTCACCCCTCTCCTCTCTCCTGTGTGTCTATGTCTCTGCAGCCTCTCACCCCTCTCCTCTCCTGTGTGTCTATGTCATAGCTCTCATGCTCCCTACTGATTATAGAACCCTCCAATCAGTAGCTCTGAAGTGGATGTGTCAGACTTCTCCAGAGAGACCACTGCTTCTGCACATAGAGCAAGGCTCCTTTTCTGTAGCATGCTGGCAGAGGACAGGCCTTTCTATTCAGGCTGTGGCTATTTCTGAAGAAAACCAACTGGAATGTATGGCTGATTTAAACTGAACATTTTATTGAGGATTAGACAGCTGTTGAGAATTGTTTTAAAAACAATCAAATAAAGAACAAAAACTGGACATGTATGAATAAATAAATTAAATGTATTTGTTATTTAAAATTATTGTGTTCAAATTTTTGCTGTCTCTATCCAGGGCACAATGAGACATAAAAGAATCCTCATACACACCTCCTTGTTCTCCGCCGTGACTTTTCTGATGGTGAGATGGTCCATGAACACCAGAGACATCCCCCGAACGATGTGCTTTGCCCCAACACCAGACAGAATGTCGCTCCCTATAAAGAGGCAGTCAGTTTGCCTATCCAGTGGAGCTTACACTTATCATCTGAATCTAACCAGGTTTAAAGCAGAGTTCCCCCAACTACAGAGTTATCGTTGCACATTCATCCAGGAGCCAAACCAAGAGGAACAAGGAGCAACCAAACCAAAAACTGCTGATCCTGGCGGTGAAATCCCACCCCGATGCTGGGGCAATGAGATCAGTGCTGCGGAAGACATGGGCTAAAGAGAGAGAGATAAATGGATACAGAATTAAACCAATATTCTTGTTGGGAAAGACGGGTGTGAAAGAACACATGGAAATAGCCAAATATGCGAGCCAAGAGTACGGTGACATTCTACAATGGGACATGACCGAAGGCCACCATAACTTGTCCTTGAAAGAACGCTGCTTCTTGGAGTGGCTGTATCTGAAATCACCTCAAGTGGATCACATTTTTAAAGGTAAGACAGAAGTGCCCAGACTAGGCACACTAAAATATTTACACAATCGGAACAAGCACTTCAAAACAAGTTCACTTCCGTACATATGGGTATTGTGGAGAAATGTATCATCAAAATTCACAACTGTCTGCATCTTCTGACTCCCCTCATCCCATGTGACCGTTCTCTGCATTCTCAAACCTTCTCTATCCGATGTGACTCTGTCTATGCATCTCCTCATCACTCTTTATGTGTCTCTGCAGACGTTCACCCCTCTCCTCTCCTGTGTGTCTATGTCTCTGCAGCCTCTCACTCCTCTTCTCCTCTCCTGTGTGTCTATGTCTCTGCAGTCTCTCACCCCTCTCCTCTCCTGTGTGTTTTTTGTCTCTGCAGCCTCTCACCCCCCTCTCCTCTGCTGTGTTTCTATGTCTCTGCAGCCTCTCGCTCCTCTCCTGTCCTGTGTATCTATGTCTCTGCAGCCTCTCACCCCTCTCCTCTCCTGTGTGTCTATGCCTATGCAGCCTCTCACCCCTCTCCTCTCCTGTGTGTCTATGTCTCTGCAGCCTCTCACCCCTCTCCTCTCCTGTGTGTCTATGTCTCTGCAGCCTCTCACCCCTCTCCTCTCCTGTGTGTCTATGTCTCTGTCTCTGCAGCCTCTCACCCCTCTCCTCTCCTGTGTGTCTATGTCTCTGCAGCCTCTCACCCCTCTCCTCTCCTGTGTGTCTATGTCTCTGCAGCCTCTCACCCCCTCCTCTCCTGTGTGTCTATGTCTCTGCAGCCTCTCACCCCTCTCCTCTCCTGTGTGTCTATGTCTCTGCCGACTCTCACCCCTGTCTTCTACTGTGTTTCTATGTCTCGGCAGCCTCTCAACCCTCTCCTCTCCTCTCTCCTGTATGTTTATGACTCTGCAGCCTCTCATCCCTCTCCTCTCCTGTGTGTCTATGTCTCTGCAGCCTCTCACCCTCTCCTCTCCTGTGTGTCTATGTCTCTGCATCCTCTCACCCCTCTCCTCTCCTGTGTGTCTATGTCTCTGAAGTCTCTTCATCCCTCTCCTCTCCGTGTGTCTATGTATCTGCAGCCTCACTCACCCCTCTCCTCTCTGTGTGGTCTATGTATCTGCAGCCTCTCGCCCCTCTCCTCTCCTGTGTGTCTATGTCTCTGCAGCTCTCAACCCTCTCCTCTCCTCTCCTGTATGTTTATGACTCTGCAGCCTCTCACCCCTCTCCTCTCCTGTGTGTCTATGCCTCTGCTGCCTCTCACCCCTCTCCTCTACTGTGTTTCTATGTCTCTGCAGCCTCTCTCCCTCTCCGTTATGGTTGTATATGTCTCTGCAGCCTCTCGCTCCTCTCCTCTCCTGTGTGTCTATGTCTCTGCCGACTCTCACCCTCTCCTCCTCTCCTGTGTGTCTATGTCTCTGCAGCCTCTCACCTCTCCTCTCCTGTGTATTTATGTCTCTACAGTCTCTCACCCCTCTCCTCTCCCATGTGTCTATGTCTCTGCAGCCTCTCACCCCTGTAAAAGTCCTCATATGTTTGTTAGAGAAACCTAGTGAGCAAACAGCATCATGTAGGTCAAGGAAACACACAAACAGGTCAGTGATAAAGTTGTTGAAAAGTATAAAGCAGAGTTGGTTTAAAAACATATCCCAGGCTAGGAACATCTCATGGAGCTCTGTTCTATCCATCACCTGAAAATGGAAAGAGTATTACACAACTGTAAACCTACCAAGACATGGGGCCGTCCACCTAAAACTACCCGGCTGGCAAGGAGAACATTCATCAGAGAAGCAGCCAAGAGGCCCATGGTAACTCTGGAGGAGCTGCAGAGATCCACAGCTCAGGGGGGAGAATCTGTTCACAGGACAACTATTAGTGGTGTTCTCCACAAATCTACCTTTATGAAGAGTGACAAGAAGAAAGACATTGGGGAAAGAAAGACATAAGAAGTCACATTTGCAGTTTGCAATAAACATTGTGGGGGAGGGGACACAGCAAACATGTGGAAGAATGTGCTCTGGTCAGATAAGACCAAAACTTTACTTTTTGACCTAAAAGCCAAACGCTGTGTGGGGGGGAAAACTAACACAAACACATCACCCTGAACACATCATCCCCACTGTGAAACATAACGGTGTAAGCATCATGTGGTGGGGATGCTTTTCTTCAGCAGGGACAGGGAAGCTGGTTAGAGTTGATGGGAAGATGGATGGAGCCAAATACAGAACAATCTTAGAAGAAAACCTGTTAGGCCGCGTACACACGATCGGTCAAAACCGATGAAAACGGACGGAAGGACCGGTTCATCTGTCCAAACCGATCGTGTGTGTGGGCCCATTGGTCAGTTTACTTTGGTCAAAAAAAAAAGAGAACGTGCTATAAAATTTGATCGATGGACGCCTGACCGATGGGTCAAAACCGATGAAAACTAACTGAAGGACCGGTTCATCTGTCCAAACCGATCATGTGTGGGCCCCATCGGTTAGTTATACTTCGGTCAAAAAAAAGAGAACTTGCTATAAAATTTGACCGATGGACGCCTGACCGATGGGTCAAAACTGATCGTTAGTATGCAAAAGCATCGGTTAAAAGGCCGCGCATGCTCAGAAATCAAGTCGACGCATGCTTGGAAGCATTGAACTTTGTTTTTTTCAGCACGTCGTTGTGTTAAAACACGTAAATGTCACAGCGTTCTAACACGTTCGGTTTTTTAACCGATGGTGTGTAGGCACATCAGACCATCAGTCAGTTTCATCAGTCAACCGAAGAAAACGGTCCATCAGACCGTGCTCATCAGATGAACCGATCGTGTGTACGCGGTCTCTGAGTCTGCAAAAGATTTGAGACTGGGGCGGAGGTTCACCTTCCAGCAGGACAGTTACCCTAAACATACAGCCAGAGCTACAATGGTATGGTTTAGACCAGGGATCCTCAAAAACTACGGCCCTCCAGCTGTTGTAGAACTACACATCCCATGAGGCAATGCAATACAATACAAGGCATGATGGGAATTGTAGTTCCTGAACAACTGGAGGGCCGTAGTTTGAAGACCCATGGTTTTGATCAGGGGTCTCTAAACTTTCTAAATAAAGGGCCGGTTCACTGTCCTTTAGACTTTAGGGGGGGCCGGACTGTGGCCATTTGGAATACAAAATGTTCCAATGTCAGTTGGAGTTAACAGTCCCCAATGTCATTAAGAGGAATTGTGCCCCAACATTGGTTTCATTCGGCCCCATTGTTGGTGTCATTGGGAGGAATAGTGCCCATTGTTGATGTCGTTTGTAGGAATTGTGCCCCATCATTGAAGTCATTGGGAGGAATTGTGCCCCATTGTTGTCATTGGTAGGAATCAAGGCAGATCATTTGTGTCATTGGGAGGAATTGTGCCCATTGTTGGTGTCATTTGTAGGAATCATGCCGCATCATTGGTGTTATTGGGAGGAATTGAACCCCATCATTGAAGTCATTGGGAGGAATTGTGCCCCATCGTTGTCGTTGGTAGGAATCAAGGCAGATCATTTGTGTCATTGGGAGGAATTGTGCCCTAACATTGGTTTCATTGGACCCCATTGTTGGTGTCGTTGGGAGGAATTGTGCCCATTGTTGGTGTCCTTTGTAGGAATCATGCCCCATTGTTGTTGTTGGTAGGAATCAAGCCAGATCATTGGTGTCATTGGGAGGAATTGTGCCCTAACATTGGTTTCATTTGGCCCCATTGTTGGTGTCGTTGGTAGGAATCGGGCCCCATCGTTGGTGTCATTGGAGAATTTGAAGACCATCATTAGTGTCATTGAGAGGAATTGTGCCCTTCATCGTTGACAGTGAATCAAATAGCACCCCAAGGGCCGATTAAAGCAAGCAAAGGGCCGCATTTGGCCCCAGGGCCGCAGTTTGGAGACCACTGGTTTAGATCAGAGCATATTCATGTGTTAGAATGGCCCAGTCACAGTCCAGACCTAAATCACATTGAGAATCTGTGGCAAGACTTGAAAATTGCTGATCACAGACGATCTCACTCCAATCTGACAGAGCTTGAGATATTTTACAAAGAAGAATGGGCAGAAATGTCCCTCTCTAGATGTGCAAAGCTGGTAGAGACACCCCCAAAAAGACTTGTAGAGGAAGGAGGTTCTACAAAGTATTGACTCCGGGGGGCGCCATACGAATGTTCTCCCCACACTTTTTAACTATTTATATGCAAAATTTAAAAAAAAATGTAAAAACATTTATCATTTTTTTCCACTTCACAATTATGTTCCACTTTGTGTTGGTCCATCACATAAAATCCCAATAAAATAAATTTAGCCTTTTGGTTGTAACATGAGAAAATGTGGACAATTTCAAGGGGTGTGAATACTTTATCAAGACACTGTAGATATATAAAATATATGGTTAGTGATCTTCATACATGATTCTATCTTTTTCCTCCCTACAGCTGACGATGATGAATTTGTGAACCCAGACGTGATTGTACAGTATATTATAGAGTATGGATCCCCAGATACAATTCATGGTTTCCCACCAGCATAGACCACCTGTCATGCGTAACACAAAATACAGAATCACAAAGACTCTGTACCCTCAGGAATATTATCCAGGTTTTGTCTCCGGTGGCGGTTTTCTTTTCCCGGGAGCCTCAGTGACCGGCCTGTACAACGCCTCCCTTCTACTCCCTGTATTCCCATTGGACGACGTATATTTTGGATTTCTCTCCGTGGCGGCCAATCTAACCTTTCGACATGACAGACGCTTCTACGTGGAAGGGTTAAAGTACGTCGTGTGTAAGTACAAAGAAGCCCTGGTGGTCCATGGTATTAATAACGAGAACATGGCACGGATATGGCGGGAAGTACAGAACAGAAAATGCTCTAACGTCAAAGTCGTGCCAAGCTGATGACAGACATACAGACAAAGAACTTCTACAAACGGGGGGAAAAAGTAATTCCTCAATACAAGGGCCAAAACACATGTGACTGGATGTTGGAGGCTAAAGAATAGTTCTATGTTTTAGGATATTATTTAGGGAAAACGCAATTTGGAAAGTCCTTATGAGCCCCATATTGTGGCATGTTTATTGCACCTTTTGCACTATTTACATTTTTCACAATTCTATTTAATTATATGATCGAATGTATTAATCTATTCTTTTTATTACGAAAATAAAAATTGGCTTTCATGCCTTGTCCTAACGTGCCCCTCCCCCTATGGATGGGGGTCTTTTTCCTTCATTGATCCATCTGCCTTTCTTGATCTTTCTCATCCATTGATCTTCATTGAATGTCCCTTGAATTCTCATTCAATGCTCTCTTATATTACTCAAAACAATAGGACCATTAAATTACCATAAGTCCTGCCCATCTGACAGCTGTCCTTAAAGCGGAGCTCCACCCTGATTTTTTTTTTTCAAAAATCTAAAAAAAAATAAAAAAAAATTAAATGGAAAAAAAAAATACTCACCCTAAATAGGCTGTTGCTATGCGGAAGTCCCGAATCTGCCCTCATGATCCGCGGTGCGGTTTTCTTCCTTCTCCTCTTCTCGGTGTCTTCTTGTGAATGGGCCGCGCTGCATTCTGGGAACTGTGTGTATCCCAGAAAGCAGCCGGACCATTCACAAAGCGCCACCCTGCTCGCACATGTGCGCAGTAGAACGGGCAGTGAACGGCTCTCACTGCCTGTTTCCCGACTGTGGGTGGGGCGGGATCGCAGGATCGGCATCGGCGGGGGACGTCAGCGCAGGCGCCTAGGACAGGTAAGTGTCCTTATTCAAAGTCAGCAGCTACCGACTTTGAAAAAAAAAATGTGGGTGGAGCTCCGCTTTAATTCATTGGCCTCTGGTCTCTATGGGAGTTCCTGGCAAGACATGTCAGGCTCCTATTGGCTGACGATTTTAACCATTTACTGGGTCTCTGAGTTTTGAGAACCTTAAGTAATATCACTTTCAACCACTAGGTGTCTCACCTTTATTGTGAGATTATTTGTACGATAATTTTATATTATTGGGGAGACTTGTATTATTATTATTAGCTTATTATTATTGGTAACTTCTATATATATATCTCTGATAACTTTATGTTTCATCAGATCCAATTAGTGTATCTTTGATCCCATCATAACACGCTTCCATATTTCTTTATAAACATATATTCCCAAAACACTCTTCTAAGCATGCATAAGCTTATATCTCATAATAAATGCAAAATAATTATCAATGTGGATACATGAAACATTTTGATATGTTTTTGATGTTTTTGCTTTACGGGTTCATTCACATTTTTATAATCACAATTTTATGTCTTTCATAATGTGGATTAGCTTCTTTAAAAACATGTCTATTGATAAAAACAAATTTCTCCTATAATTCTTTTTACAAATTTCTAAATTAGTTGATGCGATGGTTATATTTTCCTCGGTCCTAAGATGTCATCGGTAATCTGAACATTCATTTTCATGTCAACGTTTAAAATATATCCTCCTAATATTAAGCGTATTGATAAGATATTTCCGAATAGTTTCAGTTTAGTTCAGGCATCATTCAAGGATATTTTAAGAGTGACATAGCTTGTTTAAACAGTTCTTTACTGGACACAATGGTTCTCGATGTGAGATGAACTGGGTTTCTCTGCTACGGTCTAAAAGACAGCTGAGACAACACTGTCTGTTTTCCTTAGGGTAACCTTATTTTCTCCTTGTCAAAATATCTTTATTGAGAAGATAATGGTTCGTACAAGATCAGTGAGTAGATAGAATACATAAAAAGCATATAACATGTAGACAAGAACATTGTACAACTGATGATGAGGCATTTTTCCAGTGGTCTATAAATGGGTAAGTATGTTGTGGAGTCCATATGGTTGTTTTTGCCTGACCTGCTATAAGGTGCCTCATCTGTAATGAGCAGTCCTGGAAATGATAGGGCTTATAGTTCATGCAAGTGTGTACCAATGCGTACATCAGGGAGCTTTCAACAGTACCTACTCATAAAACAATATTAATAACATTAGTAACAATATCTTTCCAGACTGTCGCCCAAAACGTGGGGAGACGGGAGGGGGTAGGAAGGGGGGGGGGGGGGGTGAGGGGTGTCTGCAGGAGTGGTCCGGATTTTGTTGTCTGTTGTTATAGTAAGTGGAGGTTTGCTAAGGATGGCTGGGCTACCATGGCAATATAACAGCATCAGTATTTACACTGGGTAGAACGTAGTTCAACCAAGGTTTCCATGAACTTTCATATCCGGCTAACGTGTCCTGGTCTATTGCCATCATTTTGGCGTGTGCCGATGCTACATTCATTCTGTTTATTGTTTCGCTGAGGGGTAGATTAGGGGACTTCCACGCTTTAGCCAGTGTTTGTTTTGCGGCTGTGGTAAGCTGTAAGATTAATTTAAATTGTTTGTGTGAGATATTCCCCGGTTTCAGGTTCAATAATGCTAATTTAGGATCAATTGGAACTTTGGTTCCCATGAGTTGGCTTATTATTTTAAAAATTTCCAACCAGAATGAATGTGCTGTTGGGCACGACCACCAGATATGAAAGAACGTTCCTGGGGATGAGCAAACCCTGAAACAGTGATCAGGGTAGTTTGGTACAAACTTCGTAATTCTGGTAGGAACTAGATACCACCTTGTAAGTACTTTATAGTTAGTTTCGCACGCTATTACATTTAATGACGCTGATTTAGTGTTGCTCCAAATTTGATTCCAATCTGATGTATCTAGTTCTTGATCAAGGTCCTTTTCCCACTTGCTTACGTAGGAAAGTTTCTCTGTTGTGGAATTGAGCAGTAGTTGAGCGTATACTATTGAGATCCTACCCCTGGTGGGGGGGGTCATTTGTACAAAGCTTTTCAAAGGCAGTTAGGCGAGGGGGGTGGGATACGGAATCAATGTATGGCTTGAAGAAATTCTTTATTTGTAAATATTTGAATAGTTCAGATTGCGGTATGTTGTATGTATCGCATATATTGGGGAAGGACTTAAACGTCGATGAGTCCATTAGCTTGTATAAATTTGTGCAGCCCTTCTTGGCCCATTCTTTAAATGAGTTGGGATATACCCAAGCCGGGTAAAATGCCGGGTTTTTGTGAAAGGATAAAAGTGGAATATGAGGGGATAGAAGTTTGTTTTTGGTCTTCAATTTGTCCCAAAGGGAGAGAGAATGCTTAGTGATGGGGTTGTGGATAGTTTTGCGCGTTTTGGGGGGGATCCATAATATGTTTGAAATTGAAATAGGGTCGCAGTCCACCGCTTCGATTGATACCCAAAGGGGTTGGTTCTCGTGTGGTGTGGTATTTCACTAAATCAGTTAATTGCGCTGCTCTATAATAGTTCATGAAGTTGGGTAGCCCCAGTCCGCCATTAGCTTTTGGTAGATGTAAAATTTGGTGTTTAATCCTTGGTCTGGCGGACCCCCATATAAAGTTGGAAACTCTTTTTTGTATCAGCCTTAAGTAATAAGAAGGAATTGGTACAGGGGAGTACTCTGAAGAAGTAGAGGAGTTTCGGTAGAATTGACATTTTGGTTACATTAACTCTACCGATCCACGACAAAGGTAGGTGGGCCCAGGAATTTAGGAGGTTTGAGATTTGTTTTAGGAGAGGGGGGTAGTTGGATGAAAATGCATCTGAAAAGGAGGCTGTGAGGTTGATTCCTAAGTATGGGATGCTTTTGTCTGACCATTGAAAAGGAAGACCGGATTTAGCTGCAATTAGTTCCATAGGTGAGAGGGATATGTTGAGTGCTAAGCATTTTTTGGGGTTTATAGCTAGTCCTGAAAGAGATGCAAATTGTTTTAAAAGGGATGTTAAATTAGGGCCCGTTACTTGGGGAGATGCGAGAAAGAGTAGGATGTCATCCGCAAACAGGCATAGTTTATGTTTGTGGCCACCTACTTCTATGCCTAGGATTTTGGGGTCCAGCCTTATCTTTTGCGCGAGTGGTTCTATGAGGAGGGCAAATAAGAGCGGGGAAAGCGGGCACCCTTGCCTTGTGCCTCTCTCAATGGAAAACAAGTCTGATCTGTATCCTGCGTATTTGACACAGGCCTTCGGATTATCATATAATTTCCTTGTCCATGTCATGAAATTAGGTCCGAAGCCCCATTTTTGTAATGCAAATTTTAGATAGGACCAGGATACAGAGTCGAACGCCTGTTTTATGTCCAAGGAGAGGAAACATGCAGGGATACCCCTCTTTTTTGCGAAGTGCGCCAACAAACTTGCCCTCCTTATGTTGTCCCCCGCCTGACGGTTAGGGATGAAGCCAACCTGGTCATGATGGATCAGGGATCCAATTGTTTTGTTTAGGCGGATCGCCAAGATTTTCCCTAGAATTTTGATGTCTGTGTTTAGCATTGAAATGGGGCGAAAATTTTCACACAGGGAATTGTCAGATTGTGGTTTCGGATCATGCAAACTGTGGCTAGGAGTGACTCTTGTCGGAATGACTTATGAATTAGTAAATCATTGAATGCATCAGCTAATCGAGGTGAAAGAAGTTCTGCATACGTCTTGTAGTATTTAGCTGTGAAGCCATCTGGTCCTGGCCTTTTATTAAGTTTGAGGTCTTTTATCGCGTCAATTACTTCTTTATGTGAGATAGGTGAGTCTAGCTGTGATCTTTGGGGGTCAGACATTTGGGGAAGGTGGAGCTCTGCAAAGAAGAGGTCTGCATCCTGTTCACAAAATGTATTTGTTTCCGAATATAACTTTTTCAGGTGGGTGCTGAATTTTTGTACGATTTTAAGGGGGTTACTGGATAGGATGCTATTTACCAATTTCAATTTTATGGGGGAGTAGGATTTGTTGATTGAGTTAAGTGATCTCGCCAAATACGCCCCCGGTTTGTTAGCTGATTTGTAAAAAGTGTGTTTGGATCTGTTTATTTGTTTGTTGGCAGATTCAGTAAGAAATAAGTCATATTCTAGGCGGGCTTTGTCCAACCGGTCCCTGGTTCTAGGCGTGTAATTGTTTTGGAAGTCCGAATAGGCTAAGTTAAATTCTGTTTCTAGCTTCATTGCCATTTGTTTTCTTTCTTTTTTGAGGATCCCTATTTGTCTTTGGAAAGTTCCCCTTAGGACCGGCTTGTGGGCTTCCCATAGCGTGAGGGCAGAAATGTCCGGACTCTCGTTGTGAATTAAGTAGTCTCTCAAGGATTGTTCAATTGCTAAGCTATGAGAGGGGTGGTTGAGTAATATTTCTGGCATGTACCAGGATCGGTCATGTTTTTTGGGGATAGTAGATGCTATAGTTGTGAGTACAGCGTTGTGGTCTGACCATGGAATAGGGATAATGTCTGAGTTGAGGATTTCAGGTATCATTCCGATTGTTAAAAATATGTGGTCTATTCTGCTAAAGGATTGGTGTGGATTAGAAAAGTATGTATAATTGCGTCTTGTGGGGTTCGATTCTCTCCAGGAGTCTACAAGATTGTATTTTGAAAGAAGATTGGGGAGATTCCATTTGGGTTGTTGTTTCTGCTGAACATAGGGCGACTTGTCTAAAAAAGGGAGAAGAACTTGATTGGAGTCTCCACATATTAGAAGTGAACCTATTTTATGGGAGTTGATAGTTTGAAGAAGGTGGGACATAAATGGCATTGGGTTGAGGTTAGGGGCGTAATAAGATACTATTGTGACTGCTGTGTCTAGAATGTAACCTGTTAGAATCAGGTATCTCCCTTCTGGGTCCTTAAGTTCTGAGTTTAATGTAAATGGGGTAGAGCGATGGATAGCTATAAGAGTACCTCTCTTCTTTACTGGGGCCGATGCAGTGTATATTTGTGGGTAAGCTGAGTGGAAATATTTAGGGGTCGTGTTCGGGGTAAAATGTGTTTCCTGCAAGCATACTATGTGGGCCTTTTTTGATTGGAAGAGCCTAAATGCTTTTGTTCGCTTTTGTGGTACATTTAAACCTTGTACATTGAGAGATAATAGGTTCAGAGGTGCCATGGTAGCCAAACCAAGGTTTTCGTCTTACCGTGATTCCACGTGCGGCTGTTACCCGGATCATTCCATGCAGACGGGGTGGGGAATGAGGATGGGAAGGTTCCTAGGGAGGAGAACTCGAAAGGGAGAGAAAAAACAACATAGGTTAGAGCATTGTCATGTATCAACTCATAAAGTAAGTGTTCAAAATATCCCCTTGGCTGGGGAAATAGGTCCCTGCCAAGGAAAAGGTGGTCATCGTCGGATCCCCACATATTAGTTTGGGGACCCGAGGTAGACCGGGCGGGGTGCATGTTTTCCCACAGGACAGGAAGCCGCATTCTGTAATGTGTGAAGAAAAGGTAAGAGAGTTCTAAGTGCATGTTCCAAATAATTGTGTTGTCTGCTGAAACTGAGGGGGAGAGGGAACTTTTCCTTACCTAGGTATGTTAAGCGTTACCCAGATGGGACTTGCGGCGATTGGAGCGAGACGTGTTACTCTGGGGCTAGGCCGGGAAGATAGATATGGGATGGGGTTTGAAGAGGAGTGTTGGTTACCTGGGTACTTGTCGTGACGGAGGAATTGCCTCAGTCATGGTGGACATCCCAATGCAATAAAGAATCTAAGTTAGTGCGCAGGGGAAGTACCAGGTAAGCTATTGTTATAGGGTGTACGAGAGTTGGTTTGAGGGGGGGTGGATGAAAGAATATGTCAGGTCGATTAAGGCTGTTGATAAAGTGTGTGTATGCATACTCAGAGTTTTCCCAAGTCTCTAACTATAATGCTATGTGGGGTGCATATTTCAGTTAAGGAAAGAGGCTGATAGGAGTGAGTTTCTTATGTAATTTAAGGGGTGTGGGATGAAAAGTGGTGATCTCAAAGCCTCTGGTTGAGGCAGAGCCGATTACACCAACTGTGAAGGAAGAAGCAAACAAGAAAAAAGGTAGTCTTTTCAGTAATAGATGACCTAAGGTCCAACCTAAAGTGGGAAAGAGAATATGTTAGTGGTGATGGAAACTCAGTCCATTGAGTCATCTCGTTCAGGGGGATGCGGGGCGAGTCTGCTACGCTTGCTTGAATGACGGATGACATCATTTTGATCCTGCTGTGTTGCTTGGTTGCTAGAAGGAGAAGAAGACTGTCTTCTGCGTGCGGTTGAAGTAGCAGAGGGTTGCTCGATTAGCTTGAAGTCAACCAGGGCTTGGTGCAGTTGATCGGGAGTTCTACAGACTATTTTCGTTCCTTGTAGCGTGAACCGAAGGGAGAAGGGGAAACCCCATTGGTATTTAACATTTCGTTGCTGCAACTCGATTAGGAGGGGTTTCATAGCTCTTCTTTTAGTGATGGTTAATTGCGAGATGTCAGCGAAAATTTGATAATTATAGCCTTGGAATGACAAGTTGTTTTTTTCCCTTGCTGCCGTCAAAATTTGCTCTTTAGACTTATAGTAGTGGAACTTGGCTACTATGTCCCTGGGAGGACCATCTGTTTTTTTAGGGGTAAGTGCCCTGTGAATTCTGTCCATTTCTAGACGTTGAACAGGAATACCTGGGAGTAGTTCTTGACATAGAGCTAAGACGGTGGATTGAAGGTCCATTACAGACTCTGGTATGCCCCTAAATCTTAGGTTAGACCTCCTTTCCCGGTTCTCAAAGTCCTCTAATCTATTCTGTAAGGTGAAATTTTCCTCTTTAAGTGCGTCAATCTCAGATATACAGTCCTGTGTGTATACTTCAATCTCCTCTACCTTGGCTTCCAGGGCATCTGTGCGGCATCCCACTTCTCTTATTTCCTTAGTGAGACTTGAGGTGATTTGCTCTGAGGTCTGTTTCAGGGCTCTGCGGAGCATCCTTTCAAACTGCTTGAGCAGTCCTGAGGGGACTTCACTGTCCCCAATATCCCTTTGTGATAATGTGCTAGCCTCTTCTTCCTCATTTTCTGAGGAAATGTTAGAAAGTGCTGCCATTAGGTTGTCAGGTTTGGCTGCTTTAGCTGCCTTTTGTTTCCTTTGTTTACCTGAGGGGAGCTGCTCTGAGGCGAGCTGTGTTTTCCTGGTGGCACTTCCAGTCAGCTGAGCGCTGCATGAGGGGTTCGTTTTGGATCTATTCCTCGAGCCTCCCAGCACCATTTTTAGATTTTTGTGGTCCTCTCACCTTCCAGCTGGTATAAGGCTGATTTTCATATGTTTTGCGGCTGGATTTGAGTCGAATTATCCGCGGCTCCTGTCCCGTGAAGCAGAGCTCTAAGCAGGCATGTCTGCTCTGCTAGAGCCCCAGGACACGCCCCCGGGTAACCTTATTTTCTAAAACAATGCGTGTTATTTTACTTCAATGTGATAATAGCCCAGTTCTGTGAAACTTTCCCGATGGCAGGAGAACCTAACCAAGAGTGATAGTAGAGTCTTCTTGTTTATTCACCAAAGTTTAGGATAAAAAACCTTTGTTCTGTGAGGAAGATTGCCATTGTTTAAACTTTCACTCAAGCTTGTAAAAGTTTATAGATAACCAATTTAATTGTTAGTGTCCTTGATGCTTTTCAAGCATGGGCTAAGATGTGTTTTTTCTTCACTGACTGAATGACTTCCATATATAATCGTTACGATCAATTGTGAGGTTTAATGGCCTTTCATATTTTTGCTGATAAATATTGAATATATTATTTTAATTCGCCAAAACCCATAACATTAAGTTGGAAAAGGTGGTGGTGAGGTATGGAAGTCTCCAATGTTCAGTAAAGGGGGCTTTGCTTGCTCATTTTTTGTGTAATGTGGTTGAATTATTTTTTTGAGCTTCTTTCAATGTCCATGTGACATCTCTGTTTAGGACAATGTCCATGTGACATCTCTGTTTAGGGCTCATCCATGTGACATCTCTGTTTAGGACAATGTCCATGTGACATCTTTGTTTAGGGCAATGTCCATTGACATCTCTGTTTAGGGCAAAGTCCATTGACATCTCTGTTTAGGGCTCATCCATGGGACATATCTGTTCAGTGCTGGTCCATGTGACATCTCTGCTTAGGACAATGTCCATGTGACATCTCTGTTTAGGACAATGTCCATGTGACATCTCTGTTTAGGACAATGTCCATGTGACATCTCTGTTTAGAACAATGTCCATGTGACATCTCTGTTTAGGACAATGTCCATGTGAC
The DNA here is from genome assembly GCA_029574335.1 of Rana kukunoris. Taxonomy (NCBI): domain Eukaryota; kingdom Metazoa; phylum Chordata; class Amphibia; order Anura; family Ranidae; genus Rana; species Rana kukunoris. The sequence continues at coordinate 539,628,782 of CM056051.1, forward strand.
ATCTCTGTTTAGGACAATGTCCATGTGACATCTCTGTTTAGGACAATGTCCATGTGACATCTCTGTTTAGGACAATGTCCATGTGACATCTCTGTTTAGGGCAATGTCCATGTGACATCTCTGTTTAGGACAATGTCGCAGCTGGATCCTTCCCCTCCCATGACCCGGTTGTGGAGGAACAGATGAGATCCCTTGTGCAATTCTATGGCCTGGTGGATGCATGGCGAGAGCTTCATCCTCGCGATCGTGACTTCATGTATTACTCAAGCCCACATGATAGCTTCAGTAGGCCACGTTTTCATCCCTCTACGTTTTATTTTCAATATCCATAAGATTACGATCCCCCCTTCCGCATGGTCGGATCATGACCCTATTGTTTTTCTGTTCACTCTCTCAGGTCTGACCCCGCCCTACCTTTCAGTGGCGATTAAATGACTCGCTCCTTACATCTCAAGATGCCTTTCTTGAGATTCACACTAATCTTTTCAACTTTTTTTAAGGAAAATGTAGGCTCCGTGTTCTCACCTTTTTCTCTCTGGGAGGCCCATAAGGTTACCATAAGAGGTCATTGTATACAGCTAGCATCCTTTCGTAAACATACTAGAGAAAAGCGGATTCGAGAAATTCGAGAACAGGCTTTCTGGTCTCCGCTGATGCAGAGTGGAAGTCTCACCCCTTGCCGCTATCCGCTATCCCATAGGGATGCATTGCGGTCCGTTTTTTATCTGTAAAAAAACGGACGAACGGTCCGCACGTGTGAAAGGGCCCTTACGCAAACGATGTAAACGACGGAAAATATGACGCCGTGCTGACTAGACATGTGCAAAAGGAAAAAAATTGTTTTGTTTCGTTTTAATTCGTTATTTAATTCATTTTGTTAAGTTAAATTAGTTAAATTTGTTTTCGGAATTCGATCGTTTTCGTCCGAATTAGAAAAACTCCTGTCGAATCCATTCGTTTTCGCCCGAGTTCTAAAAAACCCGGTCGAATTCGAAAACATTTCTACTGGATTCGATAATATTTCTACCGGATTCGAATTTGATCATATTTTAATCGGATTCGAAAATATTTTAACAGAATTTAATAATATTTCATCCGGATTGGAAATTATTTCCACCGGATTTGAAATTATTTCAACCGGATTTGATTGTATGTATTTGTATTTGTATTATTGTATTTGATTACATTCTATTAAATTCTATTCTGTTCTTTACTATTCTTTGATTTTCATTCTATTGTTTTATTATTTTATATTCTATTTTATTGTATTCTTTTTTAGAAATCGATTTATATTTTTTAGATTTTGATTCAAATTTGCTTTAAATTTTCATTCGAAATTTTTTTCGATTCGATTTGTTTTCGAATTAGATTCCAATAGAATTTGTTTTCGAATTCGTTTAGAATTCGAATTTCGTTTGCGTTTTTTCGAATTTGTTTAAATTCGTTAATTTTGTCATTCGGAAATTCCAATGCATCCGAATTTCCAAAAAATGAAAAATTTGTCCGAATTTGAATTCGTAACGAAACGAAATGCACATGTCTAGTCCCGACGTCCATACTTAACATTACGTACGCCTCATATAGCAGGGGTAACCTTAAGGCCAGTTTCATCGGACCAAATTGATCATGTGTATGGCCCATCGGACCGTACACAAACTTTAAAACTTGCTTTAAAATCGGTCCAATGGACGCCTGACCATCGGACCAAAATGATGGTTAGTACGCAAAAGCATCGGACCAAAAACCCGCGCATGCTCAGAATTAGACATGTGCAAAAGGAAAAAATTCATTTAGTTTAGTTTCGTTTTTATTCGTAATTTAATTAATTTCGTTAAGTTAAATTTGTTAAATTCGTTTTCGGAATTCGATTGTTTTCGACCGAATTCGAAAACCCGGTTGAATTAGATCGTTTTCAACCGAATTCGAAAAACGGTCGAATTCGATAAGATTTCTACTGGATTCGATAATATTTCTACCGGATTCGAATTCGATCATATTTTGATATATGATATTTCAACAGAATTCAACAATATTTCATCCGTTATCATTAATATTTCAACCAAATTCGATGATATTTCAACCGGATTGGAAATTATTTCAACTGGATTGGAAATTATTTTAACCGGATTTGATTGTATGTATTTGTATTATTGTATTTGATTACATTCTATTAAATTCTATTCTGTTCTTTACTATTCTTTGATTTTCATTCTATTGTTTTATTATTTTATATTCTATTTTATTGTATTCTTTTTTAGAAATCGATTTATATTTTTTAGATTTTGATTCAAACTTGCTTTCAATTTTCATTCGAATTTGTTTTCGATTCGAATTGTTTTCGAATTCAATTCGAATAGAATTTTTCCGAATTCAATTTGAATTTTTTCGAATTCGATTCAAATGTTTTCGAATTCGATTCGAATAGAATTTTTTCCGAATTCTTTCCGAATTTGATTCGAATTCTTTTTGATTTGGCCACCCGACCGATTTCAAAGCATGCTTTGAAATCTGTCGGCTGGGAACCCGTCCGCCCGACATGTCTGCTGGTTAGTACGCTAACCAGCAGACATGTCTTCTCACACACGTGCCAAATGGTTTCGACGCATGCGCGGATTCTACGTTCTACGTCACCGCGTTCTGGCCCGATCGGAATTTGGACTGATGGGGCCAGATCCACAAAGGAATTACGCCCGTGTATCTACAGATACACGGGCGTATTTCAAATTTCCCACCGGCGTGTCATTGTTTTCTATCCAAACAAGATACGCCGGACTTACGCTAAGATACGACTTGCGTAAGTTTCTTACACCGTCGTATCTTAGATGCATATTTACGCCGGACGCTAGGGGCCCGTCCGTGTTAATTATGCAAATGAGGTAGATACGGCGATCCACGAACGTACGTACGCCCTAGGCAGTGAGTTTACGTCGTTTGCGTAAGCGTCTGTACGGCGTAAAGATAAAGCTGCTATAGTGAGGCGCAGCCAATGTTAAGTATGGACGTCGGGACCGCGTCATATTGGACGTCGTTCACGTAACTCGTTCGCGAATAGGGAATTGCATATATTACGTACACGTCGTTGACTATTTTCGACGTGATTTCACACATGCGCACTAGGGTACGTCCACGTCCGACGCATGCGCAGTGTAAAAAAAGCGTCGTTTGCGTCGGGTCATTCATAATTATACTAAACCACGCCCCCCCACTAGTTAATTTGAATTACACCCGCGTCCCCCGGCCCATTTACGCTACGCCGCCGTAAAGCTACAGCGGAATTTCATTGAGGATTCGTAATCCGCCGCTGTGGCTTACAGTGGCGTAGTGTAAATGGGATACGACGCGCGGGCGTCCCATCTTTGTGGATCTGGCCCATGGTGTGTACGCACATCAGACCATCAGGCCACTGGAGATACGCCGGCGTAACTCGTACTTGAATCTAGCCCTTTGTGTTTTTTCTCTAAAAAAATGGCCAAGAAATCAAAAAATTCTGGCAGGGTATGTAATCTTATGAGAACAACTGTATTGCATTCCCAAGAGCAATAAAGTACATTGACCCCTGCGCTGTTTTTAATGGTTTTCCGTACTGATACTGATCTGCTGTAAAATGAGAAAAATTATGAAAAGACGTTTAGTTGCCTTATAACATTACACTGTTTGAACTGTTGTGAATTCCAAAAAAGATGATATATTTTTTATTAACTTTTCAGTGAATCGTTGTTAGTAGTTTGTCTTTTCTATAAAGCAGAACTATAAAATGATAAAGCAGAACTAAAGCATTGAATATAACAATGGTATTTAAATCTGACCTCCAGTACAGGTTCATCTTCTGCAAATTACTTCCTCTGACTTCACTGCACACTGTGAGCCATCGTCGTCTAGATCAGGGGGTAGGTAGGCAACCTCGGCCCTCCAGCTGTGGTGAAACTACAAATCCCATCATGCCTCTGTCTCTAGGAGTCATGCCAGTGATTGTCAGGGTCTTGCAATGTCTCATGGGACTTGTAGTTTCAAAAACAGCTGGAGGGCTGAGGTTGCCTACCCCTGGTCTAGATTACGCCCCCTCCCCAGCCTGACTGTCCCTGGCCCACCCCTTTTTTCATTGGATTTTAGTTCTTCCAATCAATGGAGGCTGAGCATTAGACATGTGCATTCGTTTTCGTCCGAATGCTTTTTGTCCGAATTTAGGTTATTTTCGTTATCGTTTTTGTAACGGGAGTCGAATCCAGAGTCTCTTAGAAAGCATGAGCCAGAAAATAATAGACATTCAAAATATATCTTGGACTACCTGAGATGGGACTATTATGTAATTATTATCCACAATATCTTCCAGGATATCTGTGGAGAACTGGTTGCTGTTTGTTGATTCTAAACTCAACAGGTTAATTGAAAAATGTTAATGTCATCACCTCCAGCTACCTGGCTGACTGTGTAATGTAAATTGAATCCAGACTAACTTCTAAAGATCTTTCATTGTGGCTTGTGCTAATTGACCCTGTATCGTGGTAATTAAGTCTGCTATTGTGTGAAGATGTCCCGTGTTTTCACTTATGATAATGTGTATTGTACAGCAGATGAGAGGAGACGGGATGTCTACCTTGAAAGGTCATATCTCGGAGTCACCTTGTCTGGGTAAATCATTAGTTAATTAGCTCATGTTAATTTATGTTCTGGTTACCTCCTTTTTAGACTGTATCTAAGGCTGTATTCTTGGTTCTATTAAACACTCCATGTTCAGCAGACAAACAAGCCTCGTCTCATTGTGTGTTGAGGGCATCTGGAATATCTGATATCTATATCCAGACTGATAGGAAGCGTTATATATGACGGAAGGACTCAAGCGGAGTGCGGGACGTTCCTTACGCCGGCGTAAGCCTGCGTAAGTGGAAGTAGGTGGAAGTAGGCTGGAAGTGGGCGTGATCCATGTTAATGAAGCGTGACCCCATGCAAATGATGGGCCGGGCGCCAGACAAGTACTTAAAATGAACAGCGCATGTTCGGGACATGGACGTATCACTGTACGCATGCGTACAACCACGTCGGAACAACTGCCTAAGATACGCAAGATCACTGTGTACGCCGTGAACGTAACCTACGCCCAGCCAGACCCACGTCGGCCCATATTTACAGACGTCCACCGTAAAATAAGTCGGCTTGTGTTCCCTGGTCCATACCTTTGCATGGATTGCGCCTCATCTATGGGGAATAACTTTACGCCGAATGTAAAACTTACGCAAACCGCGTAAATCATGCGCTGGGCGCAAGTACGTTCGTGAATCGGCGTATCTCCCTAATTTGCATATTTTAATTGAAAATCAATGGGAGCGTCACATGCGTCCAGCGTAAATATGCGCCCACTCTACGCCGGCGTAGGCAAGTTACATCGGTGGGATGAAATCAGTTTTTAGGCGTATCTAAATTTGTGGGTTCGGCGCACAGATACGACGGTGCATATTTGTACGTACGCGGCGTATCTGGAGATACGTCGGCATAAGTGCTTTGTGAATCCGGGCCTCCTTGTTCAGCACACAAACAAGTCTCGTCGCGTTGTGTGTTGAGGGCAGCTGGAATATCTGATACCTATATCCAGACTGATAGGTAGCGGTATATGACGGAAGCACTCAATCGGAGTGTGGGACGTTCCGTTAGAGTTTTAACAAACAAAAACCAATGTGCAGAATCCGAAATCCGAATGATCCGACATAAAAAAAAAAAATTTATTTTTAGTTTTTGTTGCTACAACAGTTGGATATACTGTAGATAGTAGATTCGACATGACGCTGACAATAGCGATCTGTGTCTATTGAACCTGCGGTCGAATGTGCCTATCCTAACTATTAGTCCAAGATTATTCTACATAGAGAGAAAAGATTTGTCGTTATATAGAGAAAAGATTTGACATTATAGAGACAGTGTTTGGTAGACCATTCGACATGAACGACGAAGATTCGACAAAGCAGCGGAAAAAAAACATACAAACGTTGAATCTGTCATTGGAGGCTTATGGTGTCTCTGGAATGTTCTAAGAAGATTTAAAGATGTGCATTGCAGCACATCTCCTTTGCATAGAGTTGATCAAGTTGTTGAATGTGTCAGGAACTGGAACACACTGACGTATACGCCGATCCAGAGCATCCCAAACATGCTCAATGGGTGATATGTCTGGAGAGTATGCTGGCCATGGGATGTTCTCAGCTTTCAGAAGTTGTGTACAGATCCTTGCACCATGGGGCCGCGCATTATCGTGCTGCAACATGAGGTGATGGTCGTGGATGAATGGCACAACAATGGGCCTCAGGATCTCATCATGTTATCTCTGTGCATTCAAAAAGGGGAGGGAAAAGAAGGGGGATTGGAAAAGGGGTGGATGACAAGGGGAGGGGGAGAGGGAAAAGAAAAAGGGAGTTTGAAAAAGGGGGGGGCAAGGGGGGGAGAGAAAAGAAGGATGGTAGGGGGGTTGGAAAAAGGGGGGAGAGGGTTTGGAAAAAGGAGAAGGAGGCGGGGGAGGGGAAAAGAAGGAGGGGAGGGGGGAGGACAAGGGGGAGGGGGAAGAGGGGTTGGAAAAAGGAAGAGAAGGGGGAAGAGGGAAAAGAAGGAGGGGAGGGGGAGGACAAGGGGGAGGGGGAAGAGGGGTTGGAAAAAGGAAGAGAAGGGGGAAGAGGGAAAAGAAGGAGGGGAGGGGGGTGGAAAAAGGGGGAAAGGACAAGGATGAGGGGCAAAGGGAAAAGAAGGAGGGGTTTGAAAAAGGGGGAGAGGACAAGGGGAGGGGGAAAGAGAAAATAAGGAGGGAGGGGGGTCAAAAAAGGGGGAGGACAAGGGGAAGGGAAAAGAAAGAGAGGAGAGCGTTGGAAAAAGGGGGAGGACAAGGGGGGGAGGGAAAAGAATGAGTATAGGAATGGTGGGAACCCCTCATAATGGGCACAGCAGGTGTACCGACCTGGGAACTCAGCACAGGGATGGTGGGAAATCCTCATAATGGGCACAGCAGGTGTACAGACTTGGAACTCAGCACAGGGATGGTGGGAACACCTCAGCGTTGGGCCAGATGAGCAGGGGGTTTAGCGTTGACTAGATGAGCAGGGGGGGTTCAGCATTGGGCCAGATGAGCAGGGGTGCTCAGTTCAATGTTGGGCCAGATGAGCAGGAGGGGGGTTCAGCGTTGGGCCAGATGAGCAGGAGGGGGGTTCAGCATTGGGCCAGATGAGCAGGAGGGGGGTTCAGCGTTGGGCCAGATGAGCAGGAGGGGGGTTCAGCGTTGGGCCAGATGAGCAGGAGGGGGGTTCAGCGTTGGGCCAGATGAGCAGGAGGGGGGCCCAGCGTTGGGCCAGATGAGTAGTGGGTTCAGCGTTGGGTCAGATGAGCAAGGGGGGTTCAGCATTGGGCCAGATGATTCCTGAGAGATGATTCTACATGGTCATTAGTGTTCATATTTTATTCTTCCTTGGAGATGAAAGATTTTTTTTTGCTTGTAAATAAATTGATCCCTACATGGCAACCTTCTATCAGTCAGGCAGTGAAGGAATCTCTCCAATGGATCCCCGGAAAGCTGGAAAACTTCACAGGAGCTCCAATCCTGCTCCACTCTCTAAAATTTAAGAAAAAGATTAATTCACCTCGAAAAAGAGATTTCAGATTTTTGGCAGATGCTCAAGAGTTTTCACCTCTCAGAGATTCTATTGGTGAGATCACCACAGGGAGTTCCCTGGTCTGTGTACCTGCTGTGCCCATTATGAGGGGTTCCCACAATCCCTGTGCTCAGTTCCTGTATCTGTACACCTGCTGTGCCCATTATGAGGGGTTCCCACAATCCCTGTGCTGAGTTCCTGTATCTGTACACCTGCTGTGCCCATTATGAGGGGGTTCCCACCATCCCTGTGCTGAGTTCCCGGGTCTGTACACCTGCTGTGCCAATATGAGGGGTTCCCACCATCCCTGTGCTGAGTTCCCGGGTCTGTACTCCTGCTGTGCCCATTATGAGCGGTTCCCACCATCCCTGTGCTGAGTTCCCGGGTCTGTACACCTGCTGTGCCAATATGAGGGGTTCCCACCATCCCTGTGCTGAGTTCCCGGGTCTGTACCCCTGCTGTGCCCATTATGAGGGGTTCCCACTATCCCTGTGTTGAGTTCCTGGGTCTGTACACTTGCTGTGCCCATTATGAGGGGTTCCCACCATCCCTGTGCTGAGTTCCCGGGTCTGTACCCCTGCTGTGCCCATTATGAGGGGGTTCCCACTATCCCTGTGCTGAGTTCCTGGGTCTGTACACCTGCTGTGCCCATTATGAGGGGTTCCCACCATCCCTGTGCTGAGTTCCCAGGTCTGTACCCCTGCTGTGCCCATTATGAGGGGTTCCCGCCATCCCTGTGTTAAGTTTCTCTTTGCCATTAAAATGAACTTAATCCTATAAAAAAAAAAACAGAAAAGTAATTTTCTCTGATGAATCCCCTTTCCAATTGTTTGGGGCATCTGGAAAAACCCTTGTCCGGAGAAGAAAAGGTGAGCACTACCACCAGTCCTGTGTCATGGCAACAGTAAAGCCTCCTGAGACCATTCATGTGTGGGGGGGCTTCTCAGCCAAGGGAGTGGGGGGCTCACTCACAGATTTTCCCAAGAACACAGCCATGAATAAAGAATGGGACAAAAACATTGGCCCGGATTCACAAAGCACTTGCGCCAACGTATCTCCAGATTCGCCGCGTAAGTGCAAAAATGCACCATCGTATCTGTGCGTCGGACCCACAAACTTAGATACGCCTAAAAACTGACTTCATCCCACCGACGTAACTTGCCTTACGCCGGCGTAGAGTGGGCGCATATTTACGCTGGACGCATGTGGCGCTCCCATTGTTTTTCTATTCAAATGTGCAAATGAGGGAGATATGCCGATTCACAAACGTACTAAGTTTTACGTCCGGCGTAAAGTTATTCCCCATAGATGAGGCGCAACCCATGCAAAGGTATGGACCAGGGAACACAAGCCTACGTATTGTACGTTGGACGTCTGTGAATATGGGCCGACGTGGGTCTGGCTGGGAGTAAGTTACATTCACGGCGTACACAGTGATCCGGAGTATCTTAGGCAGTTGTTCCGACGCGGTTGTGCGCATGCGCATGGGGATACGTCCACGTCTCGGCGCAGTTCGATTTAAGTACTTGTCTGGCGCCCGGGCCCATCATTTGCATGGGGTCACGCTTCATGAGCATGGATCACGCCCCCTTCCACTTACGCCGGCTTACGCCTACGAAATATACGCCGCGCTGGTGCAACGTTGGGAGCATTTGCTTTGTGAATTCCATGCTTGCCTCTCTGCACTGCGTCAGCGTAGCGTAAAAGAGATACGCTACGGCGGCATAAATGTGCGCCGATGTCTGTGAATCCGGGTCATCTTCTCTCAACCATCCAAGAGCAGTCTAGTGAGGAACAATGCCTTTTCCAGCAGGATGGAGCACCTCACCATAAGGCCAAAGAAATAACTAAGTGACTTGGGGAACAAAACATAAAATTTTGGGTCGATGGCCAGGAAACTCCCCAGACTTTAATCCCATTGAGAACTTGTGGTCAACCCTTAACCACTTAAGGACCGCCTCCTGCACATATACGTCGGCAGAATGGCATGGCTGGGCACAACCACGTACAGGTATGTCCTCTTTAAGTGCCCAGCCGTGGGTCCGAAGCTCCTGGACCGGGACCGTGGGACTCGCGGACCCGATCGCCGCTGGTGTCTTGTGATCGGTCCCCGAAGCTGAAAAACGGGGAAAGCCGTGTGTAAACACGGCTTCCCCGTTCTTCACTGTGGTGGCGTCATCGATCGCGTGATCCCTTTTATAGGGATACACAATCGATGACGTCACACCTACAGCCACACCCCCTACAGTTAGAAACACACATTAGGTCACACATAACCCCTTCAGCGCCCCCTTGTGGTTAACTCCCAAACTGCAAATGTCATTTTCACAGTAATCAGTGCATTTTTATAGCATTGTTTGCTGTGAAAATGACAATTGTTCCAAAAATGTGTCAAAATTGTCCAATGTGTCCGCCATAATGTCGCAGTCATGAAAAAAAAAAAAAAATCGATGATCGCCGCCATTAGTAGTAAAAAAAAAAATGTATAAAAATGCAATAAAACTATCTCCTATTTTGTAAACGCTATACATTTTGCGCAAACCAACCGATAAACACTTATTGCGATTTTTACCAAAAATAGGTAGAAGAATACGTATCGGCCTAAACTGAGGAATTTTTTTTATATATATATTTTTGGGGGATATTTATTACAGCAAAAAGTAAAAAAATATTGAATTTTTTTCAAAATAGTCGCTCTATTTTTGTTTATAGCTCAAAAAATAAAAACCGCAGGCGTGATCAAATACCACCAAAAGAAAGCTCTATTTGTGGGGGAAAAAGGGACGTCAATTTTGTTTGGGAGCCACGTCGCACGACCGCGCAATTGTCAGTTAAAGCGACGCAGTGCCGAATCGCAAAACCTAGCCGGGTCCTTTAGCTGCCTAAAGGTCGCGGTCTTAAGTGGTTAAGAGGCGGGTGAAAAAAAAAAAAACACAAATTCTGAAAAAACTCCAAGCATTGATTCTTCAGGAATGGGGGGGGGGGGGCGGGGAATGCCATCAGTCAGGATGTGGCCCACAAGTTGATTGCCGGCATGCCGGGGTGAATGGCAGAGGTCTTGGAAAAAGAAGGGTCAACTCTGACAATATTGACTCGTTGCATAAACTTAATGTAATTGTCAATAAAAGCCTTTGACACTTCTGGAATGCTTGGAATTATACTTCAGTATATTATAGTAACATCTAACAAAAATATCCAAAAACACTGAAGAAGCAGACTTTGTGAAAATATTATATATTTGTGCCATTCTCAAAACTTTTGGCCACAGCTGTAGATATTTCTTTATGGAGTCGTCGTAATCTTATGAGGATCATTCAGGAAAATTCTCAAACTATAAATGGTAATTGTTAACCTTTATTACTGACACATTTCTCTGATCTTTCTTTGAAATGAATGTGGCTGAGGGTTGTATAGAATTATCTCCACACAGTGCCGGTCTGTGAAGGTTTCAGCCTGTAAATGTGTTGGAATGGCTTAGTCAAAGACCTCAATCCAATAGAAAATCTGTGGTTAGACTTGTTTTTTTCTTATTATTTTTAAAATACATACAGAATATACAAAGATCTCGAGCAAATAGTGTGTGTTTTTATTATTATTATTTTATAATAGAATTTATTTTTATTTTTATGTAGAAATCACAGTAAAAGTGTGTGTGTGTTTTTTTTTTTTTTTATTATTATTATTTTTATTATTTTTTTATACTAGAATTTTTTTTATACTACAATTCTTTTTATTTTTTTATTTTTAATGTAAAAATCACAGTAAAAGTGTGTGTGGGTTTTTTTTTTTTATTATCATTATTATTATTATTTTATACTAGAATTTTGTAATACATATAAGCTGCATAATGTTTGTGCTACCAGAAAGAGGAAACTGTTAAACTTTGTTTTTTTTTTCCACTCCAGGCTTTTTTATTTTGTACATTTTTTTTGTATTTTTTTTATGTAGAGATCACAGTAAAAGTGTGTGTGTGTTTTTATTATTATTACTATTATTATTATTATTATTATTTTTTAATAGAATTAATTTTTTATTCTATTTTTTTATGTAGAGATCACAGTAAAAGTGTGTGTCTGTGTGTGTGTTTTATTAGTATTACTATTATTATTATTATTATTTTATAATAAAAATTTTTTTTTTTTTTATGTAGAAATCATCAGTAAAAGTGTGTGTGTGTGTGTGTTTTTTTTTATTATTATTATTAGTTTTATACTAGAATTTATTTTATTTATTAATTGTTAATGTAATAATCACAGTAAAATTTTGTATGGGTTTTTATTAATATTATTATTATTATTATAATTTTTATACTAGAATTTATTTTATTTATTTTTAATGTAAAAATCACAGTAAAAGTGTGTGTGGGTTTTATTTTTATTTATTTTTTTATTATTATTATTATTATTATTGTTATTATTATACTAGAATGTGATAAAACATATACAGTAAGCTGCATAATGTATGTGCTACAAGAAAGAGGAAACTATTAACCTTTTTATTTTTGATTTTTTTTTTATGTAGAAATCACAGTAAAAGTGTGTGTGAGTGTGTACGTGTGTTTTAACTGTTGTTGTTGTTATTATTATTATTAAATACTAGAATTGATTTTATTTTACTTTTTATTTTTTTATGTAGAAATCACAGTAAAAGTGTGTGTGTGTGTGTGTGTGTGTTTTTTCTATTATTATTTTTTTATACTAGAATTTATTTATATATTTTAAATAAGTGCACTAATAGTCCATAATGGTGAAAAACAGTGTGAAAGGATGTCCACTGGTCCAGAGATTGAGGAAAAAACATCACCACACAGCGCGTCTGGTCTCCCAGAACTCTCACCTCCAGCAAGTCAAAAACAGGCATATAGGATGATCCTCTGTGTGGACAACCTCCCTCGGTAGTTTTGTTAGCCACCACGGATCGGTGGGAAGGTAGGTACCTGCGATCAAAATGGCAGCTGGCATTTTGATCGCAGGTGCATTTCGGTTTCTTTGTTCGTGCTCTTCGTCGGCGGTTCCCGCTCACTGTCGCAGATCGCAGGTACCTACCTTCCCACCGATCCGTGGTGGCTAACAAAACTACCGAGGGAGGTTGTCCACACAGAGGATCATCCTATATGCCTGTTTTTGACTTGCTGAAGGTGAGAGTTCTGGGAGACCAGACGCGCTGTGTGGTGATGTTTTTTCCTCATTCTCTGGACCAGTGGACATCCTTTCACACTGTTTTCACCATTATGGACTATTAGTGCACTTATTTAAGATTTAGCACTTTCTTTGGACTTTTTTTTTCCGTCCCCGATAGACCTATAAGCTTGGCACTTTTATACTTTTTGTGCACCATATATATCACCCATTGTATATGTTATTTTTTTTTTTTTACAATTTGCGCTATCACCCACATTGATTTTACGTTATTAGGTGCTGCTTATGCATTTTTTGTGTTTGCTGCATATTGTCACTGATTTCTTGATAGACAGATTTAGTAGCGCAGAAGTCCCACTTGATTTCATTATTTATTTATTTGTTTTTTTTATTTTAATGTCCACTCCAAACTTTTTTATTTTGTACATTTTTATGTATTTTTTATTTATTTTGTATGTAGAAATCACAGTAAAAGTTTGTGTAAGTGTGTGTGTGTGTGTGTGTGTGTGTGTGTGTGTGTGTGTGTGTGTGTTTTAATTGTTGTTATTATTATTATTATTATTATTATAATTATTATTTTATACTAGAACTGATTTTATTTTACTTTTTTTACTTTTTTATTTTTTTATGTGAAAATCACAGTAAAAGTGTGTGTGTGTGTGTCTGTGTGTTTTCTATTATTATTTTTTTATACTAGAATTTTTATTTTTTTTAATGTCCACTTCAGACTTTTTTATTTTGTAATTTTTTTATGTATTTATTTATTTTGTATGTAGAAATCACAGTAAAAGTGTATGTGGGGGGGGGGGGGTATTATTATTATTTTTTTATATATATATATATATATATCCTAACATTTATTTTATTTTTATTTTTATTTTTTATGTAGAAATCACAGTAAAAAAGTGTGTGTTATTATTATTATTATTATTATCATTATTATTTTTATAGTAGATTATATTTTATACTAGAATTTATTTTATTTATTTATTATTATTGTAAAAATCACAGTAAAAGTGTGTGTGGGTTTTATTTTTATTATTATTATTTTTTTATACTAGAATTTTGTTATAATACATATAAGCTGCATAATGTATGTGCTACCAGAAAGAGGAAACTGTTTACACTGTAAGGCTGCATTCACACCTAGGCGACATGATACGCCGCGTACGCGGCTTATTTTGCCGCCTGTAGAAAAAAAAAAGAAAGTTTTATCTTTCTTTAACATTGCGGTCTATGAGGAAACGCCAATGTCGCCTGGAAAAAAGGGTCCGGGACTTTTTTTCAGGCGACAGGCGTTGAGATGTGAACAGTCTCCATGGACCGCAATGTTATTTCACATCTCGAGCGACAAGAGCGACGGGCGACCGGCGTTTTGTCGGTCAGATGTGAATGGAGCCTAAAGTATTTCTTTTTCTTTTTCATTTTTAACTTGCTGTTCCTTCTGGTTTTATGGCATACGTGTGTATGTATGTATGTGTGTGTATATATATATATACTGTAACTGCTTTTTTATTTTTTTTCTCACAAATGTTATTTGTTCTACTAAATATACATTGGGTCACAAAGGTTACATGAATTACAACTTCTAGAACAAGGCGTGTGTCAGCTAGGCTGATTTATTTCTAAGTAAATAGGAATGTTGTACTACGTGATGTAATGATACACCTTATTACCAAAAGTATTGGGACACCTGCCTTTACACATACATGAACTTGAATGGCATCCCCAGTCTTAAGCTGGATACACAACTATACAACTTTCTTTACATTTTTTGTTTTCCTTTAGATTTATGGAAACCAGGGGCGGACGTACCATTCGGGCTCTTGGGCACTGCCAGAGGGCCCCCTGCCACTAGGGGGCCCCATCACGGTTGCCAGCTGCAGTAAATCCAGGGACAGTATGTAAAAATCTGTGTTTTCAAAAAAAAAGATTCTAGCTGCCCCGCCTCTCCAGTACATTTTCAGTGTGTGTGTGTATGTATTCTGTGTGTGTGCATATTGTATGTGTATACTGTGTGGCCCCATAAGCACCTTTTGCCCAGGGCCCCATAAATCTCCTATTGCCCGGGGGTTCCCATAGTCTCTTAATTCCCGAGGGGCCCCATAATCTCCTATTGCCAGGGGGCACCATAATCTCCTATTGCCCCCCACACCCCATAATCTCCTATTGCCCCGGGGGCCCCATAATCCCCTATTGCCCAGGGGGCATCACAATCTCCTATTGCCCCGGGGGCCCCATAATCTCCTATTGCCCAGGGGCCCCATAATCTCCTATTGCCCCGGGGGCCCCATAATCTCCTATTGCCCAGGGGCCCCATAATCTCCTATTGCCCCGGGGGCCCCATAATCTCCTATTGCCCAGGGGCCCCATAATCTCCTATTGCCCCGGGGGCCCCATAATCTCTTATTGCCCCGGGGGCCCCATAATCCCCTATTGCCCAGGGGGCATCACAATCCTCTATTGCCCTGGGGGCACCATAATCTACTATTGCCCAGGTGGCCACATCATTTCCTATTGCTCGGGGGCCTCATAATCTCCTATCGCCTGGGGGCCTCATAATCTCCTATCGCCTGGGGGCACCATAATCTCCTTATCGCCTGGGGGCACCAAACGCGTAGGTGTGGCCTGCGTTCTGATGTCATCACGCTCTTCTAAACGAACGAACTGACCCAGGAAAGTGAATCAAAGAGGACGCTGAGATCCCGTTTTTTATACCGCACATGGTGAATTCGATTGGGCCTGTTTTTTAATCGAATTCCTACATCCATCCACTCTGGCTGATTTTATTCGTTCTGAGGCAGCTCCAGCACATAGTCGTTTGGGTGACTCTAAATTAACCCGTGCTCAGTCTGACCGCTGTTTGTGGTCAGCACGTCTGGTAAGGAGACTACATTTCTGACACTCGGGTGTACCTCTGGTGGAAGGTGGTGCTATTTTTAGAATATTCTCTATTGGAAGACTTCTTGCAGCTCACTTTTCACGAATATCTTCATTTATGGTCGAAGCCCTATGTCCGATACGGTAATGAACAAGATAGATAGACTTAACATAAGACTTACCACATGAAAGAGACCTGAAGTGTGCCCTGATCTGATGGACGGTATGCCAAGATAAGGGGGCAAAAACATTCAGGTAGGAGGTGTAGTTTCATTGGTTTTAGCTTTATTCATTGAGCAAGTTTGGTGAACGCCTGTGCCATTTCCACCTGAGGATTGGGGGATGTGCTGGGCGAAGCAAGCAAACTTCCACCCGTCAAGTCTCTTAATTGTCATGATCTGGGATCCCACACCGGGATGTGACCGAAGCCGTTCCAATATGATAAGAGCGACTGGAGCACTGACTGGGGTAGAGGTGTAGGTAGCGTGGAAGAGTGAGTGAGCAAGTGTGAAGGTGACAGGACCCAAATTGACCTAACCACCCCCCCCCCCGTTGATCCAGAGGAAGGCGAAAACCCCAGCCGAGCCTAGGCCAATTGCTACAGCTTGGGGAGAAAATTCCTTCCTGACCCCCCCGAGAGGCGATCGGGTGAACCCTGGATCAACTTCTTATGGTTGGTTGTGCCCCAATGAATTCTGACGTGTTTGACGAACTGGCAGGCACTCAAGGGTTTGATCGGGAAAGGTATTAGGGCATAAGAGTTTGACTGTTCAGGTAGGAGTGACAGAAGGTGATCGAGTATGGTTACTGCACACCGGACATTGTTTGCTTTAGAGTTGGATGTCTACCCCAGTGCCTGATCTCTGGGTTTTAGATACTGCCAGGTGGAGAATGAGGTGGTAGTGATCCAAATGAGGTCTATGTAGAACTTGGCTGGCGGGGTAGCTGCGGTTGAACTTGCTAGGCCGCAAGAACCCGTGGTAGGCTGAGTAGATGGTTGTTTGAATGACCAGGCTGGGGAGAAAGCCAAATGGGGAACTAGCCAAGATAGTGGACATTAACTGGTGCTGTGGGGATAGTTGTATGGGCCTGCATAGGAAGGACATAACGTAGACTTGCCTTTACTAATAATGTCATCCGTGGCCTGGTTGTCGGTGGTGAAGGCCACGGTTCGTCCTGTCCAGATATGACCTCAGAGCTGAGCGGCTGCCGCAAATAGGGAATTGTTCAAACACGGAGGAAGTCTGTGTAAACCCTGGGATTAAGAGTGTCTCTGGAGGCCATGGTCCTGCAAACCAATAGTGGCCAAAAAAAATTGCAGCGAAGCCTGTGGAAGCTGCGGCATCTGTCACTACCTGCGGTGATGGGGGCGATATTGATGGTATAACGTTGATACTGTTTCACGTAGTAAGGAACTCCTCCCATATAGACAGGTCCGCTAATGCCGCGGTGACCAAGTTAAGGATCTGATCGGAGTCCTGTGTCTGGGAGAGGAAGACCAGGAGGCATGATACAAAAGATCGACCCTGGGGAATGATCCTAACTGCAAATTGAGCATCCCCGGGAGAGATTGAAGCTGCTTCTTAGTACAGCCCTTGTGCGGGTGAAGTTTTGGAGCACTGACCTCATGCAGGTCAGCTTGAAGGAACAATAGGCGTAGTAAAAGGTAGTTTGCGTGTGAGCACGACAGAATATAGGTGAGCAGTCAAGTCGCTACTGGAGATGAGTGATCGATTTGAGCCACAATTGCAATTTAGCAGCTTTATTAGAAAGGTGAAAACAAAGTTTAGCGGAAATTTGGAGTATGTAGGAATGACCGTGCGCAACACTGTAAATACAGATGGAGTGAGATGCAAATGTTTATGCTTGCCAACAAACGTAAGGCCCTGGAACTGAATCGTAAGTACCACTGTATTTGTATCGCCAATGCAAATAGTTTGAGGTGTGAGCATCGGTGGGGTTGTTTTGTGAAGGATCTGAAACGTTGGGCCGGTGCTGTACTCGGGTCGGCTGGTGAAGTTTGTATTGCCGAGCATCCAAATCGTTGCGCCGATGATGCGATTGGATTCGGATCGGCTGTGGATGTAAGGTGACGGGGGGCTTGTGTGCCAGATCCGAGTCATTGCACCGATGATATGACTAGACTTGGATCAGCTGATGGTGTAAGTGGTTGAAGGGGTTTGTGGTTACGGAGGATCCGAATCATAGGGCCGACGTTGCGACTAGATTCAGCTCGGCTGTTGGCGAGTGCTTGGGGTTTTTTTATTTTTTTATTTGGGGATATGCTGAGATGAACTTGTGCATGAGGATGCGACCGGATTAGAATCAAAACATGATACATGACAGTGAAATGTTTTTCCATGACAGAGGCATGAATCGGTGTGCAGCATGTGCAACTGACAACGACCGGACTCTGGAGCATGTACTGAAATGAGGCCAAACAACTGGGACACACCGGGATGAATCGGTGCATCACGGATGTGACTAAATTCAAATCAGAGTGCGGTATGTGACAGTTTAATGAAATTATTGCTATGACAGAGGTGCAGATTGGTCGGGCCGTGGTTGCGACTGAGAATGAACCAGACTCTGGCGCATGTACTGAAATGAGGCCGTAAAGCAACTGGGGCACGCCGAGACAAATTGGTGCACGTGAGAATGTGCGTGGTTTCAATTTGGATGCTTTTCGGTGAAATTGGGTGACAGAAATTCTCATGACAGAGGCACGAATCACTGCGCAGCGGATGCGACTGACAGCGAGCAACTCTGGAGCATGCACTGAAATGAGGCCAATGACAACTGGGGCATGCTTGAGAGAAACCTGCACATGAAAATGCATGTGGATTCAAATCAGATGCGTGACAGTGAAATGAGTGACAGAAATTTCCCATGACAGAGGTGCGAGTCGGTGCACTGCGGGTGCAACTAACAATGAGCGAATTCTGGAGCATGTACTGAAATGAGGCCAACAAACAACTGGGGCACGCTGGGACGAATTGGTGCATGAGGATGTGACTGAAGCATGTGAGAACACGCATGGTTTCAAATCAGCTGCGTTTCGGTAAAACGAGTGACAGAAATTCCCATGACAGAGACACGAATCGGTGTGCTGCGACTGACAACGAGCAACTCTGGATCATTTACTGAAATAAGGCCAACAACTAGGGCACGCTTGAGATAAACCTGCACATGAGAATGCATGTGGATTCTAATCAGATGCATGACAGTGAAATGAGTGACAGAAATTTCCCATGACAGAGGTGCGAGTCGGTGCACTGCGGGTGCAACTAACAATGAGCGAATTCTGGAGCATGTACTGAAATGAGTCCAACAAACAACTGGGGCATGCCGGGACGAATCGGTGCATTGCATGCGACTTGGATTCGAATCAGATTGATGGGTAAGTTAATCGAATGACTGAAATGTTTGCCATAACAGTGGCGCTAACAGGTGTGCTGCAATTTGCGACTGATAACGGACCTGACTGTGGAGCGTGAGATGCATGAGTTGACAGGAATCAGTGTATCGCAGATGCGACTGGATACGAACTGAAGTGAAGGGAAAACAAAATGTGACAAATTAAATTACTGTCAACCTAGGTTCACATTGGAGCGATCTGTAATGCGAATTAAGAGATCAAATCACTTGCATGACAAGTCGCAGCCTATTCGAGGCAATGGCACTGTTCCAATTGGAACAAAAGTGACACAGATTTTCGGCACCGCACAGATTTGCAAAATTATTTCCTGCATTACTTAAGCTGTTATCCGGGGGGACTTCAATAGTCATCTGAGCATGAAGCCACACAGATGTCTCTCATGTAGCACCTGAAATCACACTGACTTTGCTACTTGCTAATTGAAGTGAAGTAGTGCGATTTCAAAGTAGCATCAATGTGAACAAGGGCTCGGTGAATGAGAAAAAAAAAAAAACTAGCAGGGATGAACCGGCAAGTCGCTGATGTGACTAAATTTGACCGGAGGGTAATGCAAGTAAAATAACCGGAATAATAGACAGTGCATTTCTAAGTGACATGGGCCTACTACGTGGCATGTGCTCATGAATTGCACGATAAGACCGTGGTCTTGCACAAGGCTCAAATAAGGCTGCGTATGGAGACTTGACGAATGACTCGCAAATTCCACAGTGGGGTTTTGATGGCACGGGTTATCTGGCAAAACGGTGCATTAAAACAAAGAATTTGTACAATTCCTACCTGCAACAGTTTGAAAAAAAGACTCGATCTACGAAAAGCATGGTGGGTGTGCAAGACATCTGAAGAGCATGGTGTTGCGCCGTTGATGACGCACACAATTTACTTTGGTTGGGAAAACAAAGAGAGAAACGTGTGCAAACAATTTGTAAGTTCCACTGCAGGAACTAAAACACACGGCATGGGGAAAACCAACGAATGGCAACCGTAGAAAGTATGCAATGTGTGTGACCCGAATCAGTTCGTAAATATGACATTAATCCCATACAAATCAGAAGGATTAAATTGAACTGATATGAATTGGTTGTAGAGTGTATGTCACCCCTTACTCTGAAACTGAACACCAACCAACCACCCCTCCCCCCAGGCCAAGCCAGTGCAGAGAAGGCATCAGGTGGGCCTAATTATCACCTAAATCAGCCACAGAAACCTGTACAAACATACATGCTTATCTCTAAATGGAAGAGACGGCAAACCCATGGACAGTGAAATCTACAGTGAGTGATATCGGACAAAGACCGACCTCGACTCAGAGGTTTGAATTATAACTTAAATGTATGTTTGGCAGGCCACAAAATTAGAAGCAGGTTTTTTTTTTTTTTTTTTCCCCTTTACGAAAGGATGCGGGACAGGTAGCACAACAAATTGCAAGATCGCCGCACATGATGCAAAAGATTCGGAAAGTACCTGCGACAGTGAGCGGGAACCGCCGTCGAAGAGCACGAACGAAGAAGCCGAAATGCACCTGCGATCAAATGGCAGGACTCACAAAGGTTAGCTGGGAAGAGTCAGCCCAGTGATGTGTGGTATCGCTCACAGGAAACCAACAATGACCACAGGTGAGTGGGCTGGTTAAATACCCCCGGGCTCCTCCCATAAATGCAGGCCAGCATACTGGCCTTGTTACTAGTGTTGCTCACGAATATTCGTATTGCGAATATTCGGCTCGAATATGGCATATTCGAGTATTCGCGATATATTCCGAATTTCGCGGTGAATATTCGCTATTTCGAATATTCGTATTTTTTCAATTTTTTTTTAGAACAGATCACATCCTAGAGATCCCCATCGACGTCTAAAAGCATTGCTGGTATGATTAGAGACCTTGGGCCGAGTAGCTGCAGCGATCATTTTATATTGCCAAAAAATCGCAATGCGATTATTCGGCAATAGCGATATCGCGCGATTATTTTCGAGAAATTCGCAATATTGTTTTTAGCTAAAATAACACATATATTCGATTTCAGAGTGTTACTGTCGAAATTCCGCAATCAATTTCTCATTCGCATTTTTGCGAAATTACGATAAAATATCAAGAATATTCTGAGCCAATCAGAGTGCTCCTTCCGCATTTGCCGAATATTCGCAATTATTTTGTATTGTAATATATCACGAATATTCTGAGCCAATCAGAGTGCTCCTTCCGCATTTGCCGAATATTCGCAATTATTTTGTATTGTAATATATCACGAATATTCTGAGCCAATCAGAGTGCTCCATTCCGCATTTCTCGAAAATTTCGCAATTATTTTGTATTATAAAATATCACGAATATTCTGAGCCAATCAGAGTGCTCCTTCCGCATTTCTCGAAAAATTTCATTCGCATTCGCAATTCGCATTCGCATTCGCAATAGCGAAATTTCGCAATCATTTCATTTCCAAAAAATATCGCGAATATTCGCATTTAACGAATATATCTTGAATATTCGACTATATATTCGATATATATCGCGAAATCGAATATGGCATATTCTGCTCAACACTAATGATAACATTATCGAACCAAAATGCTGATGTACTACTTTTGTTATATATCTGGAAAATCCAAAAAACATATTTGAACTAAAAAAATTATCAATTAAATTGCCATTTAGAAATTGATTAGCAAAAAAAAAAAAAGAGAAAAAAAAAAAACAATTTAAAAAAAAAAAAGGAAAAAAGTTGCCATTTAGAAATGTATTTGCAAAAAAAGAGAAAAAAGACTGTAAATAAATTAAATAAAACATAAAAATAAAATAAAAATAATTAAAAAAAGGTAAAAAGTTTCAATTTAGAAATTGATTAGCAAAAAGAAAAAAAAAGACTGTAAATAAATAAATAAATTAAAAACATAAAAATAAAATAATAAAAAAAAAAGGTAAAAAGTTGCCATTTAGAAATTGATTAGAAAAAAAAAAAAAGATAAAAAAGACTGTAAATAAATAAATAAATTAAAACAAAATAAAATAATAAAAAAGAGGGTAAAAGTTGCCATTTAGAAATTGATTAGAAAAGAAAAAAAGATAAAAAAGACTGTAAATAAATAAATAAATAAATTAAAACATAAAAATAAAATAATAAAAAAAAGGGTAAAAGTTGCCATTTAGAAATTGATTTGCAAAAAAAAAAAGAAAGAAAGAAAAAAAGACTGCTTGTGTTAGGATCACGAGCACAGCAACAGTTGTAATATTTTTTCAACAATCATCTCTGAAGAACATAAAGAATTTCTGTGATAATTCGCTACTTTGTATCTCTCAAGAATTATCTTCTGCAGATCACCAAATAATCATAATATATATATATATATATTCACCCATATAAAGCAGAATCTCTACAGAGCCTTGTAAGAATATAATAAAGAGAAGATAGTCTGGGTTGGGATGGAGCCCCCCCCCAATCCCCCCCCCCCCCCTGTGTTCCTACCTGTCCGTCCCGTTCTGGAGAAGACACTGAGCTGTGTTCCGGGACTTCGTTAGCCTTTTATATGAAGCAGGAAATCCTATGACTGTCACTTTCTGTTCATTCAGAAGACATGCCGTCTGGGGCCGTGAAGTACGCCGGAGTTTGTGTCACCCTTCATGTGACGGCCTTATAGGCATCATAAAATACAAAGCATTCGAAGAAGATCTGCTTTGCAAATAATAATTCTCAACACGAAGGAAAGTCTTCACACCTCCTGTGTCCTCCACCCCCCACAGTTTCCCCCTGTGTCCTCCACCCCCACTGTGTCTTCCACCCCACCCCCCAACCGGTCCCCCTCTGTCTTCCACCCCCCACTGTACTTAAAAAAGTGATGTTAGAATATTTAAATAAGTAAGAAATACAATGGTAACAAGTGTATGCCATAAAATGGTTAAATTGGTATGACAAAACCAAGGTGTATGATAACCTACAGATATTGTCCATCCGTGAACAAAATAAATAAGTAAACATAAAATCAATGACTGAAACTCAAAATGAAAAATCCATAAAGTAGTCCCAGATATGTAACAAGTAGTGATGAGCGGAATACGCCATATTCGATTTCGCAATATTTCGCGAATATTTCGAAGAATATTCGCGAATATTCGTTAATATCGAATATTCGTGATATTTTATAAAAAAAAAAAATTGCGAATTTTCGCCAATGCGAATTTTCGCTAATGCGAATTTTCGCTAATGTGAAATTTCGCGATTTTTTTTTTTTTATAAAATATCACGAATATTCGATATTTACGAATATTCGGTATATTTTATATAAAAAAAAAGCGAAATTTCACATATGCGGTTGCGAATATTCGTTAATATCGAATATTCGTGATATTTGATAAAAAAAAAAAATTGCGAATTTTCGCTATTGCGAATTTTATTGCGAATTTTTTTGCGAAATTTGAAAAATATCGAATATTCGAAATAGCGAATATTCGCCGCGATATTCGAGATATTCGCGAATACTCGAATATGCAATATTCGTAGCGAATATTCGCAATGCGAATATTCGTGAGCAACACTACTGCCCAGGTCTGGGGCCACACTTGAACTGGACAGACAGTGTTCTTCACCACAGACAATCAAGCCACAGCCGACTTCATCAATTAAGGTAGATCAAGCCTCTCCCCATCACGTCCTTCCTGCGCAGGCTCGCGCAGCTGTCACTTTATCACCAGTTTAATATCTTCTGTAGTGATATTCCAGGCAAATGCAAAATCGCAGCTGATGCTCTGTCCCATTCCAACCTTACTTTGTTTTTCCAGCAAGAGCCTGGAGCTGACCCAATAACCATCCCTGTCC
The DNA here is from genome assembly GCA_029574335.1 of Rana kukunoris. Classification (NCBI taxonomy): domain Eukaryota; kingdom Metazoa; phylum Chordata; class Amphibia; order Anura; family Ranidae; genus Rana; species Rana kukunoris. Next base: position 539,652,666 of record CM056051.1, read on the forward strand.
CACCCTGGTCATTGCTGACGATTGGATTGAAGTAGCATCTCACCAACTCTACCCAGCTTATTAACCACTCCTTGGCACGCAACACACTGAAGGCCTATCGCACTGCTTGAAACACTAACTGCTAATTTTTGGCCACTTGCCTCGGAGCAGCAATAGGCAACGTTAGACACGTCCTAGCCTTCATATCGTATTGCCACACGCAGCTGACCCTTTCTCACAATACTATCACGCGATATCTAGATGGCGTCCAGCATTTCCTGTCCCTGCAGGACCCCAGTAAACTGTCATTATTCTCGAGCCCATGCAGTCAAGTCATTCCTACAGGGCATACAGAAGCACCAACCTGTAGTCAGTGGCGAGCGCCTACCTTTCAAGAGTGCCCTCTTTAGGGACATGTCTGAAATCCTTACTCGTTCCCCATTTAGGGCCTTGCCCAGCATAGTCATCCAAGCAGCCATCTACCAGGCCTTCTACGGTTCCCTACAACCTAGTGAATTTATAGTCAGTGGCTCCGGCAGTCAGACACTGCTCCGACGCCACCCGACTCGCTTTCGAACCCCTACACTCTCAGTCTGCAAACGCAACAAACCAGCCCCGGGGGTTGACATCAACCTGTTTCAGACTAACAATGCCTGACGCCCAGTGACGGTGCTCGACCGACTACTGCTCCATCTACCCAGCCAATCTGATGGTAGCTTGTTGCTATCCTTTCTAAACCAGCTCCCTGAGTGGCAGACAGTTGTCAAGCATGTCAGAATCCTAAGCAACTTGGGCTTCAAATCCCAGTCGGTTCTCTGGACATTCTTTCCGAATTAGAGCAGCCTCAACTACCTCCCAACAGGGAGTACCAGACCACGTAATCGAGATACCAGGCTACTGGGAAGTCTCCTTGTTTTGCCACATACATCCCAAATCCTCAGAAAAAAATGGCACAAGCCTTTTGGGCGATTAGGGGACGTGAAACATTTAAATTAGGCGCGTCCCCGCGGCGATCGAACTGCGCATGCTCAGTTCAGAAATTTCCCGCCATGCATTGCGCGAAATAACGTTGTTACGTCATTTTTTGTTTGAGTAGCGTCGTTTACGGACATTCCTATTCCCAGACGACTTACGTCAAAAATAAAAAAAGACGTCGGAAAACTTTGAAATTCGACGCGGGAACGACAGCCATACTTAACATGGGCTGTCTAATATTAGACCAGCAAAAAGCTGGTATAACTTTACGCGGCAAAAAGATGACTAAAGATGCCGTAAGAGATTGCGATAGACGTTCGTAATTTATTGCAGCGTAGATCCGAAGGCGTACGAACACGTAAACCAGTCGGATTGAAGCCTGCAGCCGTAATTTCATGGTTTGAGGTTTCAGAGTAGTGAAAAACGCGCGTAATTCGAAAGTACTCCAGTCTAACGCGAGATAGACAGGAGTAATCGCTCTGTGAATCTGGCCCTATAACTTTTGCACAAAAACCAATCAATAAACGCTTATTTTGTTTTGTTTTTTAACCAAAAATATGTCGAAAAATATGTATCGTCCTTAAAAATATTTTTTTATATATATTTTTTGGGGGATATTTATTATAGCAAAAAATAAAAAAATATTGGGCCAGATTCAGGTACATCTGCGCATTATTGGACCGGCATAGCGCACCGCCTTTACGTTAGACTGGCGCAATGTAGCGGCGCAATCACCCTATTCTCGTCAGTTTTACGCAGAAATTTGCGCCTGCGCAACGTTATTTCAGAGGCGCAAGGCGGAGTAATACAAATTGGGAAGGACGTGGGCGTGTTACATTGAAATGAGCCGTGACCCCATGCAAATGAAGGGCCGGCCGGCTCGCGCATGCGCGCTTGAAGCAGACCATGGTCAGCACCTCTGTGCGCATGCTCACAACTCGGGAACGGCGCAATCAGTGAAATTGGAAGTGGACTAGGGCAAATTAGTGAACTACGCAGACAGCATAAATAGACAGACAAAAACACTTCCTTTTCAAAAGTACATCCCTTTGTATCCCTCCCTATACAGCAAGGTGCTCTTGTTCTGTTGTTTATTAGCGTTTGTTTGTTTGTTTGTGACGTGTCTTTGAGAGTGATTTTTGTCTTTTATGTGTTTTCTTTGTTGTTATTTTGTTTAAATTATATTTTTGCTGGGCATTTTTTATTTTTGCTGCCCATTTTTTATTTTTGCTGGTCAATTTTTTATTTTTTTGGTTCTGTTTGTGTATGATTTGGGAATGTGGGGGTGACATTCCTGCCGGAAAAGAGGCGTCACCCTCATTTGTGGTGGAGAAGTGATCCCCAGGTCCGTGTGAATGGTGTATGAATGTACAGTGACATAATTGGAGCCGTGGCGTTGCAGCTCACAAGTCCTGCATGGTGGGCTTGTGCCAATCCAATGTGATGAGGATGTGGGGTGTGTGTGCTAGGGACCACAGTGGTGTGCATGCATGCATTCTCATTGTGCCATGATTAATGTGTGTGTTTAACGTGCAAAGATGCCTAATGTGAGCTGTCTCCTGGCTGCTCTTCCCTCAGAAGACGGGGTAGCCTTGGTTAGGGGGGTTCCGTATAGGAGTCATGAATTGGGGTCCCAGTGCATATGCAGAGTCACCTGTAAGGGAAAAGACAGGAGGATGTTAGTAGTGCATGTGCCCCTTGTGATGTCAGCATCATGGGGGGGACAGTCATGCCTGCCACCCATGTCACTCACCAACCAGCCAGCTGTCCCCATACATGTTCTGTTCGAAATCTGTGGGGATGGGGCTCTGATTGTATATGTAGCTGTCATGGGTAGTGTCATGTGTTGGGCTGGTGATGTCCTCCTGCAGGGTTGTGGTTAATTCCATGATGGCATGAGGGGTGAATCTGAAGATGCGAGACACCTCAGAATCACTCATGCCATAGATGTCTATGCGTGTGCGGTATATCCTCTCCCGTGAAGAGTGAAGAGTGAAGAGTGAGGGGCTTGTATCAGATAAGAATATTGTATTAGATTAGATTAAATGGTAAAGTTTATATAAGCAAAAAAAAAGTTAAAAAAAAAAATCCTGTGCCCTCCTCAGTGCCCCCCTCCTTCTTTGCTCATTTAAAGTCAGTAGTATAGCTATGAGCATGGATGCCCCTGGCATGTTGGCATACAGATTGTTGGGCAACATGTGTGACTGCTCAGCTCCTCACTAAGGCCGTGTACACACGGCAGAGAACCTTGACGGGCAGAACACATCGTTCCGCCCGTCGAGGTTCCCTGCCGGCCGTCAAAATCGGCGACCCGCCCGTCGGGAATGGCAACCAGCCATTCATCCAGGCGGGCCGTCGAGCAAATAGAGAGCGTGCTCTCTATTTCTGCTCGACGGGCTTCCCGACGGGAAGCTCGCCGAGAGCGTACACGCGGCCGAGGTCCTCGCTGGAATGCAGCTTCCAGCGAGGTTCTCGCTGGTTTCCAGCGAGAACCTCGGTCGTGTGTACGCCGCCTAACAGTGTTGCTTTATCTGACATATAGAGAAATTGTCTAATTTTAGACCAGCTTTTATATGGTCTAATTTTAGACAGAACATTTAGCTGTTGCGCACACCGCGTAGCCTGCGCTGCCCCAACGTCTAACGAAATTACGCTGGACAAAAAAAAATTGATTTCTTGCGTATCTCGTTTTGGGAGTGCCATGCATCGAAACGCACGCGCACAATTAGACTTACGCCGCGCATCTCCTGTTACGCCGGCGTAATCGCTCTGTGAATCTGGCCCATTGTTTTTTTATTTTTTTAACATTTTCGCTCTATTTTTGTTTATAGCGCAAAAAATGATGAAATACCACCGAAAGGAAGCTCTATTTGTGGGAAAAAAAGGACGGCAATTTTGTTTGGGAGCCACGTCGCACGACCGCGCAATTGTCAGTTAAAGCGACGCAGTGCCGAATCGCAAAAAGTGCTCTGGTTTTTGGGCAGCCAAATGGTCAGCGGCTGGAGTGGTTAATAACATGAATGGTTGTGTAACAATGACAGAACAAATGGAAAGAACGTGAAAGGAGGAAATGGTCCGTTGGGCAGTGATCTCATTTAAACAAATATTTAAACAGCCCAATAAAACGTTCCCTTTAATCAGATAAATATATTCCAGGGGCATTAAAAAAAAAGCTCACTGCAAACATTTTGTTTCCTCGGAGTAGAAAAGCCTGTCCTCTGCCAGCATTCTGCAGAGAAGGACCCTTGCTCTTTCTGTGGAAGCAGTGGTCTCTCTGTAGGGGTCTAACTAGACCTTTGTTGAGTCATCTATAGGTATACCAATCAGCAGGAAGTATGACTCAGCAAGGGATGTGCAGCGGGACCACTGTTTCCACACAGACAGCAAGGGTCCTTATATTCAGCATTCTGGCAGGGGACAGGCTTTTCTACTCAGGTTGTGGCTGCCTTCCTTTTTTTTTTTTTTATTGACAGTTTTTAATAAGTTTTGATCTTTTTCAATACAAAAATATTAGATACAAATACAGAAAGGGATAATAAAATGAAATGCAAAGAAAAAAGGGGGGGAGATGGAACGGAATATCAAACATGAAGCATAGCCGATCAATAAAAGAGGCTGAAAAACGGCTCTGCAAAAGTGAGAACATAATACAGCAGTAATACCTATCGCCCTATAGGCAGACCTCGATCATCAGTCAAACATACTATCAGGACAATAACTATCCTACAATTGAGTGGTCTGCATTTCCAGAGATAGAAGAGAAAAAAAGGGGGGGGGTTTATAGAGAAATAAATCCAACTAGCTAGACCATACTATCGGGATAATAATTATCCTATAATTGCACGGTCTGTATTTCCAGAGATAAAAAAAGGAAAAAAAGGGGGGAAGAGGAAAACATTTATAGAAAAATAAATCCAACCGGCTAGACCATACTATCGGGAATAATAATCATCCTATAATTGCTTGGTCTGTATTTCCAGAGATAAAAAAGGAAGAAAAAAAGGGGGAGGGGAAAAAAGAGGAAAATGTGTATAGAAAAATAAATCCAACCGGCTAGACCATACTATCGGAATAATAATCATCCTATAATTGCTTGGTCTGTATTTCCAGAGATAAAAAAGGAAGAAAAAAAGGGGGAGGGGAAAAAAGAGGAAAATGTGTATAGAAAAATAAATCCAACCGGCTAGCCTTCTGGGACGTGTAAACGTCTGCAACATCTGGAGGGCCGTAGTTTGGAGATCCCTGGGCTAGACCATACTATCGTGATAATAGTTATCCTATAATTGCGTGGTCTGCATTTCCAGGGATAAAAAAGGGAAAAAAAGGGGGGAAGAGGAAAATGTTTATAGAAAAATAAATCCAACCGGCTAGACCATACTATCTGCATAATATCTATCCTATAATTGTGTGGTCTGTTTTTCCAGAGATAGAAAATTAAAAAAAGGGGGAGGGGGAAAAAGTTTATAGAAAAATAAATCCAACCGGCGAGACCATACTAATCGGGATAATAATTATCCTATAATTGCTTGGTCTGCATTTCCAGAGATAGAAGAGAAAATTAAAAAAAATGGGGAGGGAAAAAAGAGGAAAAAGTGTATAGGAAAATAAATTCAACCAGGTAGACCATACTAATCGGGATAATAATTAGCCTATAATTGAGTGGTCTGCATTTCCAGAGATATAAAAGACAAAAAAAGGGGGGGGCAGAGGAAAGAGTTTATAGAAAAATAAGCCCAACCGGCTAGACCATACTATCGGGATAATAACTATCCTAAAATTGCGTGGTCTGCATTTCCAGAGATAAAAAATGAAAAAAGGGGGGGGGGCAGAGGAAAACGTTTATAGAAAAATAAATCCAACCTGCTAGACCATACTATCGGGATAATAATCATCCTATAATTGCGTGGTCTGCATTTCCAGAGATAAAAAAGGAAAAAAAAAAGGGGGAGGGAAAAAAAGAGGAAAAGTGTATAGAAAAATAAATCCAACCAGCGAGATCATACTATCGGGATAATAATTATCCTATAATTGAGTGGTCTGCATTTCCAGAGATAGAAGAGAAAAAGAAGGGGGGGGGGGCAGGGGAAAATTTTTATAGAACAATAAATACAACCAGCTAGACCATACTATCAGGATAATAATTATCCTATAATTGTGTGGTCTGTATTTCCAGAGATAGAAGAGAAAAAAAGGGGGGAGAGGAAAAAGTTTATAGAAAAAATAAATCCAACCGGCTAGACCATACTATCGGGATAATAATTATCCTATAATTGTGTGGTCTGCATTTCTAGAGATAGAAGAGAAAAAAAGGGGGGGTTATAGAAAGATAAATCCAACAGGCTAGACCATACTATCGGGATAATAATTATCCTATAATTGCACGGTCTGTATTTCCAGAGATAAAAAAGGAAAAAAAGGGGGGGGCAGAGGAAAAAGCTTATAGAAAAATAAATCCAACTGGCTAGACCAGGGGTCTCCAAACATTCTACACAAAGGGCCGGTTTATTGTGCTTCAGACTCTTGGAGGGCCGGACTTTGGCCAGTGGGAGTGGAAATTTTCCTGGCATCATTGTTAGTAAACATCTGGTATTAGGGGGAGGAATAGTGCCTCATTGCTGGTATCATAGGGAGGAATTAGTTGTGTCAGTGGGAGAAATGCTGCTTCATTGTCAGTGTCAGATGGCATAATAGTGTCTCGTATCAGTGGGAGGGATAGTGCCCCAAGGGCCGGATAAAGGCAAGCAAAGGGCCGCAGTTTGGAGACCACTGGGCTAGACCATACTATCGGGATAATAATTATCCTATAATTGTGTGATCTGCTTTTCCAGAGATAGAAGAGAAAAAAAGGGGGAGGAGGAAAAAATGTATAGAAAAATAAACCCAACCAGCTAGACCATACTATCAGGATAATAATTATTCTATAATTGCGTGGTCTGTATTTCCAGAGATAAAAAAAAAAAAAGGGGGGGGCAGAGGAAAAAGTTTATAGAAAAATAAATCCAACCGGCTAGACCAGACTATCAGGATAATAATTATCCTATAATTGTGTGGTCTGCATTTCCAGAGATAGAAAATGAAAAAAAGGGGGGGGGGGTTTATAGAAAAATAAATCAAACCATCTAGACCAGGGGTCTCCAAACTGCGGCCCGAGGGCCAGAGGTGGCACTTTGCTAGCCTTTATGCGGCCCTTGGGGCACTATTCCTCCCACTGACACCAACAAGGGGGCGCTTCTACTGTTATCTATGATGTGATACTATTCCTCCTACTAATAGGGGCACTACTCCTCCTCCTACTGACCACCAACCCTGAGGCCATATTTATTCTCACCGGTAATGGGCTCAGGACATTTTCTGCCCCTGGTGGCCACAATCTGGCCCTCCTAAGGTCTGAAGGACAATAAAGTGGCCCTTTATTTGAAAAGTTTGGAGACCCCTGATCTAGACCATACTATCAGAATAATAATTATCCTATAATTCAGTGGTCTGTATTTCCAGGGATAGAAGAGAAAAAAGGGGGGGAGGAGGAAAACGTTTATAGACAAATAAATCCAACCGGCTAGACCATACTATCGGGATAATAATTATCCTATCATTGAGTGGTCTGCATTTCCAGAGATAGAAAATAAAAAAAAGGGTAGGGGGAATAAGTGTATAGAGATATAAATCCAACCAGCTAGAGTCGTCACTCCAGGCTCGTCACTACAGACTCGGTACACATGGCAGGGGGCACCTCATGCAATTAAGGGAGTTCCACCTGGAGATACAAGCCCTCCCATATTGCCGTATGACGAGCCATCCGATCTTCTAAGCGGGCCGACAGACTCCATGAGCTCCACAATCTTCAATTCTGGTCTAGAGGTCTGAAAGTGTTCGGGGGGGTGGGGGTGTAGATTTTTCCAGTATAGGGCCAGTGATGCCCCTGAAATGTATAGAGCTGTTTGATCCATTGGAGAACCTTAGCCTGAAAGTGTGATCAAGTAATACATTGTTACATTGTATTTATTATTTCATAATATATAGATGAAAGGTGCGACCCTTTTTATAAATACTTCTATAAAGAAAGAAAAAGTTTTCTTTTTGTTTTTTTTTTGTTTTTTTAAACAAAACAAAATGAATTCCTATTATCTCTCTACTTATTTCCTCCAATGAGGGAAGGTAAAACAAACCTTGATGCCCTTGAACGCAATTTTGCAACTCTGGTATGTGTTAGTAAAACTGTACAGATCATCGCAACCGGTGGTGGTGCTTTACACTCTGTGTAGAATAGATAGATGCATGCATTGCATCCATGTCCATCGCATGGCCGGGGGGGGGGGGGGGGGTGGGGTCGGTGGAGTTTTTGAAGCACCTGATTAGAGCCAGAGGTTTTAATAGGCGGCAGAAAAGGTGAACTGTGAGTGTCATGCTTGACGCTCGCAGTCCACCAAGGTGTGTTAGAAAAGCAAATAGATATTTGCTTTCCTAACACTGAACCACCAATCGGGTGCTCAGGTCTGTTACCCGTCGCCTGATTGGTTAAAATAACAGGCGTCCAATTGCCTGTGGGAGAGGATGGGAGGAGGGAACGGGAGAAGACATAGAGGAGTATGTCCATGGAGGACACTGATTGCTGCCCCATCGAGACACGGAAAGAGCTGGGCAGACGGTGAGAGAACGGGGGGAGGCATAGTGGGAGCATTTGATGGGGCACAGTGGGAGCATTTGATGGGGCACAGTGGGAGCATTTCATGGGGCACAGTGGGAACATGTTATGGGGCACAGTGGGAGCGTTTGATGGGCACAGTGGCTGTGTTTGATGGCACAGTGGGAGCATTCGATGGGGCACGGTGGGAGCCTTTGATGGGGCACAGTGAGAGCCTTTGATGGGGCACAGTGGGAGCGTTTGATGGGCACAGTGGGAGCGTTTGATGGGCACAGTGGCTGTGTTTGATGGCACAGTGGGAGCATTCGATGGGGCACGGTGGGAGCCTTTGATGGGGCACAGTGAGAGCCTTTGATGGGGCACAGTGAGAGCCTTTGATGGGGCACAGTGGGAGCCTTTGATGGGGCACAGTGGGAGCATTTTATGGGGCACAGTGGGAGCATTAGATCGGACACAGTGGGAGCGTTTGAGGGGGCACAGTGGGAGCGTTTGATGGGGCACAGTGGGAGCGTTTGATGGGGCACAGTGGGAGCATTTGATGGGGCACAGTGGGAGCGTTTGATGGGACAAAGTGGGAGCGTTTGATGGGCACAGTGGCTGCGTTTGATGGCACAGTGGGAGCATTTGATGTGGCACAGTGGGAGCGTTTGATGGGTCACAGTGCCTCCATTTAGGCCTATATATATATACTATAAATCGCAATCAGCGTATATTAATTGGTTTGCGCATTATAGTGCCTACAAAATAGGGGATAGATGTATTGCATTTTCATTATTTTTTTTTTTACTGCGGTTTTTATATATATACATTTTGTGTGTATGTGTGTGTGTATGTGTATATATATCCTATTCCTGATGACCGTGGTGATTTCATATACCGTAAATACTTGAGTATAAGCCGAGTTTTTCAGCACATTTTTGCACCTGATCTCCCGGACGTTGGGGACCCGGCAAACTTGGCACACATGTAGCCCAATTTCTCTTCTATAAGTGTGCAAAGTTTGTTGTCTGGGGGACCTACTGGTGGGGAGCACCGATTTTTCACAGCTGGGCACCCCTTCTATAGACTCCCATGTTAAACATCAGTCTAGTCATGGACACAGTGAGACATGGACACAGTGAGACATGGACACAGTGAGACATGGACAAAGTGAGGCATGGACACAGTGAGACATGGGTACAGTGAGGCATGGGTACAGTGAGGCATGGGTACAGTGAGGCATGGGTACAGTGAGGCATGGGTACAGTGAGGCATGGGCACAGTGAGGCATGGGCACAGTGAGGCATTGACACAGTGAAGCATGGAGACAGTGAAGCATGGACACAGTGAAGCATGGACACAGTGAGGCATGGACACAGTGAGGCATGGGCACAGTGAGGCATGGGCACAGTGAGGCATGGACAGAGTGAGGCATGGGCACAGAGAGCCATGGACACAGTGAGGCATGGACACAGTGAGGCATGGAAACAGTAAGACATGGAGACATGGACTCCAGTCATCTCTCGCCTCGACTACTGCAACTCCCTCCTCATTGGAACACCTCTAAATAGGCTATCCACACTTCAGTCATCATGAACGCTGATGCCAGGCTCATCTATCTTGCCAACCGCTCTGTGTCTACTACCCTTCTCTGCCAATCCCTCCATTGGCTTCCACTCACCCAAAAAATAAAATTCAAGATACTATCTATAACTTACAAAGCCATCCACAACCTGGGCCCCAGCTACATCACTAACCTGGTCTCAAAATATCAACCTAATCGTTCTCTTCGCTCCTCCCAAGACCTCCTGCTCTCTAACTCTCTTGTCACCTCATCTTATGCTCACCTTCAGGACTTCTTCGGAGCCTCTCCCATCCTTTGGAATGCTCTACGCCAATCTGTCCGACTTTCTCCTACTTTGTCTACTTTTAGACGATCCCTGAAAACTCATCTCTTCAGAGAAGCCTATAGCCTCATACACACGATCGGACTTCCATCTGACTTTTCCATGGATTTTGGTCTGAAGGGGCGTTGGCCGTGAAACTTGGTATTCATACACAGGAAAATTGGTTGGGATGCAAAGGAAACCCCACAAATAACTTCAGGTGAAATACAGGACTCTCTGAAAACGTGGTGTGGCTGTTTCTAGATGCACAATAAGGAGGCGCTTGAAGAAAGATGGGCTGCATGGCCGAGTCACCAGAAGAAAGTCATTACTACTCAAATGCCACAAAGTATCCCGCTTACAATATGCCAAACAGCACAGAGACAAGCCTCAAACCTTCTGCCACAAAGTCATTTGGAGGGATGAGATCAAAATTTAGCTTTTTGGCCACAACCACAAACACTACATTTGGAGAGGAGACAACAAGGCCTATGATGAAAGGTCCACCATCCCTACTGTGAAACACGGAGGTGGATCTCTGATGTTTTGGGGATGTGTGAGCTACAAAGGCACAGGAAATTTGGTCACAATTGATGACAAGATGAATGCAGAATGTTATAAAAAAAATACTGGAGGAACATTTTATTCATCAGCCAGGAAGCTGCTCATGGAACGTACTTGGACATTCCAACATGACAATGATCCAAAACACAAGGCCAAGTCCACCTGTCATTGGCTACGGAAGAATAAAGTGAAGGTTCTGGAGGGGCCATCTCAGTCTCCTGACCTCAATATCATTGAGCCACTCAATAAACTCAAAAGTGCTATTCATGCGAGACAACCCAAGAATTTACAGCAACTGGAGGCTTTTTGCCAAGAGGAATGGGTGGCTTTACCATCTGAGAAGATAAAGAGCCTCATCCACAAATACCACAAAAGACTTCAAGCTGTCATTGATGTTAAAGAGGACAATACACGCTGTAACGGAAGGACCCGTGGGACCCATAAGCTCCCCTATGCCTCTTATGTGTAGATCACCCTGTGTCTCTAATAGGGGCACAGGGTGAATGAGAACCCCACTATGGTCTGTGCTAGTCACATTTAATGTCGTATAGATATTGTATATATTGTATATATATTGTGTGTTGTACTATAAAGCTTGCTGTGGTAATTAAGTCTGCTACTGTGATGTAAATTAATCTAGGATGGCTTCTAAGGATCTTTCATTGTGTTGTGCTAATTGACCCTGTATTGTGTGAAAGTCTGTTGGTGATAAATGTGTATTGCAAGTTAACAGACAGTCTAAAGGTCAGGTGTCTGAGACATCAGCTGTAGTTAATTAGCTCATATAAATTCGATCAGAAGCCGGAGTCATGCTGTCTACCCAAAAGATGTGCATTGGGGCTCATTGTGTAATGTTGTGGGTGGAGTTGGGTCATTGTTCATTTTGGTTACTAACTGTATATAAGAGCCTGATTTTCTTAACAAAGGTTCTATTCGCGTGGAACCTCAAACAGAGCTGTGTGTCTCGTTATTGGGGTTCGTTTGCCTGACTGTGGAGTATCGATAGCTGTCTTGGGTTCGGGAATGGAATATCTTAAACGGCTTTAACCCCTGTGCCATTTGGGGTTCCGTTACACACGCTGTTAAGAACTGGGGTACGTAAACTTTTGATCAGTGTCATTTGGGTAGTTTCTGTTGCCATTATGATACAAAAAGAGTAAACACAGATGATTGATAATAAATGGCTTCAGAAAAACACTGACCATGAGTGAAAGAAACGTTTTTGTGTTATCATTCATATTCTCTGGAAAATGTCAAGAAATCATAAATTCTGTCAGGGTATGTAAACTTATGAGAACTATGGGCCAGATTCAGGTAGTCCAGAGCATCTTTGCTCTGGAGTAACGCTTCTCATTTGCGTTGCGCTGCAGAAATTTTAGGAGCAAGTGCTGTTATTCACGAAGCACTTGCTCCTAAAGTTGCGGCAGCGCATCGCAAATGAGCCGGCGGAATTCAAATTTGGCGGGTACGGGGCGTGTAGTATGCTAACTAAGCGCGATCCCGCCGCCAACGTACTGCGCATGCGTCGAGTGTCAAAACATCCCCGTGCGCATGCTCCAAAATCTGTGAATGAACGTCAATGACGTCACATTCCCATTCATGACCGTTTTACGCAAGCGACGTTTTTTTTTTTTTTCCCGACGCGATGACGACGCCTATACCTAACATAGGATACTCCAACCCCATGTAGGTATATCTATGCGCCGCGTATCCCGTCCGGAAACGTCGTATCGTCATTGCGTCGCGCCGGAATTCGATCGTGAATTGCCGATTTCCGCTCATTAACATATTTTTTGAGCGTAAATCGGCGGGAACGCCCCCGGCGCCATTTTTAAGTTGAAGTAACGATGCGATGGCGAAACTCAGTTACGCTGCTCGCATCGGAACTTCAACCCGGCGTTTCTTGTTTTCTGGTTACAGAAAACAGAAACGCCGGCTCAAAGTCACAGTTAGGCTGGCGGATCACTCGATCCGCCAGCCTAACTGTTCGTGAATCTGGCCCTATGTGTGTATGTATATGTAAATATATATAAATATTTTTTTATATACAGTGCCTTGCGAAAGTATTCGGCCCCCTTGAACTTTGCGACCTTTTGCCACATTTCAGGCTTCAAAGAAGAATCAACAAGTGGGACACAATCATGAAGTGGAACGAAATTTATTGGATATTTCAAACTTTTTTAACAAATAAAAAACTGAAAAATTGGGCGTGCAAAATGATTCCGCCCCCTTAAGGTAATACTTTGTAGCGCCACCTTTTGCTGCGATAACAGCTGTAAGTCGCTTGGGTGTCTTTATCAGTTTTGCACATCGAGAGACTGAAATTTTTGCTCATTCCTCCTTGCAAAACAGCTGGAGCTCAGTGAGGTTGGATGGAGAATGTTTGTGAACAGCAGTTTTCAGTTCTTTCCACAGATTCTCGATTGGATTCAGGTCTGGACTTTGACTTGGCCATTCTAACACCTGGATATGTTTATTTGTGAACCATTCCCTTGTAGATTTTGCTTTATGTTTTGGATCATTGTCTTGTTGGAAGACAAATCTCCGTCCCAGTCTCAGGTCTTTTGCAGACTCCATCACGTTTTCTTCCAGAATGGTCCCGTTTTTGTCTTCATCCATCTTCCTATCAATTTTAACCATCTTCCCTGTCCCTGCTGAAGAAAAGCAGGCCCAAACCATGATGCTGTCACCACCATGTTTCACAGTGGGGATCAGGGTGTGTTCAGGGTGATGAGCTGTGTTGCTTTTACGCCAAACATAACGTTTTGCATTGTTGCCAAAAAGTTTGATTTTGGTTTCATCTGACCAGAGCACCTTCTTCCACATGTTTGGTGTGTCTCCCAGGTGGCTTGTGGCAAACTTTAAATGACACTTGTTATGGATATCTTTAAGAAATGTCTTTCTTCTTCCCACTCTTCCATAAAGGGCAGATTTGTGCAGTATACAGGGACTGATTGCTGTCCTATGGACAGAGTCTCCCACCTCAGCTGTAGATCTCTGCAGTTCATCCAGAGTGATCATGGGCCTCTAGGCTGCATCTCTGATCAGTCTTCTCCTTGTATGAGCTGAAAGTTTAGAGGGACGGCCGGGTCTTCGTAGATTTGCAGTGGTCTGATACACCTTCCATTTCAATATTATCGCTTGCACAGTGCTCCTTGGGATGTTTAAAGCTTGGGAAATCTTTTTGTATCCAAATCCAGCTTTTAACTTTTCCACAACAGTATCTCGGACCTGCCTGGTGTGTTCCTTGTTCTTCATGATGCTCTCTGCGCTTTAAACGGACCTCTGAGACTATCACAGTGCAGGTGCATTTATACGGAGACTTGATTACACACAGGTGGATTCTATTTATCATCATTAGTCATTTAGGTCAACATTGGATCATTCAGAGATCCTCACTGAACTTCTGGAGAGAGTTTGCTGCACTGAAAGTAAAGAGGCTGAATAATTTTGCACGCCCAATTTTTCCGTTTTTTATTTGTTAAAAAAGTTTGAACTATCCAATAAATTTCGTTCCACTTCATACAATCATGAAGTGGAACGAAATGTATTGGCTATTTCAAACTTTTTTAACAAATAAAAAACTGAAAAATTGGGCGTGCAAAATTATCCCACAATCGTCCGACTTGTTGTTGATTCTTCACAAAAAATTACAGTTTTATATCTTTATGTTTGAAGCCTGAAATGTGGCAAAAGGTCGCAAAGTTCAAGGGGGCCGAATACTTTCGCAAGGCACTGTATATATACACTGTATGGGCCAGATTCAGGTAGGAGAGTGAATCTTTATTTTGGAGTAACGTTTCTCATTTACGTTACTCCACCGAAACTTTAGGAGCAAGTACTGTTATTCACAAAGCACTTGCTCCTAAAGTTGCGGCGGCGTAGCGAAAATGAGGCGGCGGAATTCAAATTGGGCGGGTAGGGGGCGTGTATTATTTAAACTAGGCGCGATCCCGCGGCGAACGTACTGCGCTTACGTCGACTGTCAGTGCGCATGCTCCAAATTCTGTCAGTGAACGTCAATGACGTCAATCCCCATTCACGGACGTTTTACGCAAACGACGCAAATTTTTTTATATTCGATGCGTTGACGACGGCCATACTTAACATAGGATACTCCACCTAGGGGGCATGTTTTTCTTTACGCCGCGTATCTCTTACGGAAACATCGGAAAGTCACTGCGTCGGGCCCGCGTACGATCGTGAATTGCCGATTCTCGCCGATTAACATATTCTCGGCGTTAATCAGCGGGAACGCCCCGAGCGCCATTTTTAAAATTGCAGTTTCGATACGACGGCGAAATACAATTACGCCGCTCGTATAGGAACTCCAACCCGGCGTTTCTTGTTTTCTGCTTACAGAAAACAGAAACGCCGGCTCAAAGTGACAGTTAGGCTGGAGTATCACTGATACTCCAGCCTAACTCTACCTGAATCTGGCCCATAGTTTTGATGCCTTCAGTGTGAATCTACAATTTTCATAGTCATGAAAATAAAGAAAACTCTTTGAATGAGAAGGTGTGTCCAAACTTTTGGTCTGTACTCTATATATATATATATATATATATATATATATTTACAAATTTTTTTTTTTATACACATATTCAGAACTTGTTGAGTTAAAACGAATTCCACAGCAACAGGAAAAGTCACGGTTGAGCGGACAGATACACCCTGTATGTGGGTTTGTTGAGGAATTTACTGATAGGGACATCAATCCCAATGGTATTTGTAGAGGGCAGATGATAGACAGACGTGTGTTTTCACAAGAGAACACAGTTTAAACAGTAGGAACCTGAGATATAAAAGAGGGGACAGAAGAGCCAAATGGCTTTTGTTGGCATTAATAACAGCGGTATTCTAGAAAACAATATGTCATGTAGACAGAAAGTCGGCACAATGTTTCCCATAGCTCTATTATTAGTAGTATTATGGAATACTTGTCATTCTCTTCCTATATTGTATAAGCCATTGGCTCTTCGAAGACTCTTTTGTAAGTCCCACTTTAACCACTTCACATTTTGTTGCTAAATGACCAGGCCCCTTTTTGCGATTCGGCACTGCGTCGCTTTAACTGACAATTGCGCGGTCGTGCGACGTGGCTCCCAAACAAAACTGACGTCCTTTTTTTCCCACAAATAGAGCTTTCTTTTGGTGGTATTTGATCACCTCTGCGGTTTTTATTTTTTGCGCTATAAACAAAAATAGAGACAATTTCGAAAAAAAATCAATATTTTTTACTTTTTGCTATAATAAATATCCCCCAAAAATATATAAAAAACATTTTTTTCCCTCAGTTTAGGCCGATACGTATTCTTCTACATATAGGGCCAGATTCTCAAAAAATGGCGTATCTGGCGGCGTTGCATATCGTATCGCATTTACACTACGCCTACGCAAATTACTGGAGCAAGTGCCGTATTCTCAAAGCAGTAAATGCGGCATCGTAAGGCCGTGCAATTCAAATACTGAAGGAGGGGGCGTGCTGTATTTAAATTAAGCGCGCCCCCCGCGTCAAACGAAGTGCGCATTAGCCGGCCGGGGAAAAAGCCCAGTGCGCATGCTCCAGCTCACGTCGGAAAGCGTCGTTGAAACCGACGTCAAAATGACGTGATCGTCACTTACGCAATTCCCTATTCGCGAACGACTTAGTAAAACGACGTAACCGACGAAAAAAGACGACGCTGACCCGACCCCATACTCAACATGGCAACGACAGGAACACTTCGGGAACATGCCCCTCATACAGCAGGGGTAACCTTACGCGTACGCAACCTACGTTAACACGTTCGGGAATCGGCGTATTAGGCTCATTTGCATAGGCAAATGAGAAAACAACGTAAAGGCCACCTAGCGGCCGGCGTTGTTATTACATCTAAGATCCGACAGTGTAATTGCTTTACACCTGTCAGATCTTTAGTGTATCTATGCGTAAGTGATTCTAAGAATCACTCGCATAGATACCCATTGAAAAAAACTGCGATACGACGGGGTATCTGAGATACACCGTCGTATCTCTTTTGAGAATCTGGCCCATAGCGTCTACAAAATAGGGGAATAGTTTTATGGCATTTTTATTATTATAATTTTTTTACCATTAACGGCGGCGATTTTTATCGTGACTGCGACATTATGGCAGACTACAGACACTTTTGACACATTTTTGGGACCATTGTCATTTTTACAGCGAACAGTGCTATAAAAATGCATTGATTACTGTGAAAATGACACTGGCAGTGAAGGGGTTAACCACTAGGTGGCGCTGTATGGGCTTAAGTGTGTCCTAGGGAGTGATTCTTACTGTAGGGGGGAGATGGGCTACATGTGACAAGACAGTGATCACTGCTTCCGATTACAGGAAGCGGAGATCACTGTCATTGTCACTAGGCAGAGCGGGGAGATGCTTGTTTACATCAGCATCTCCCCGTTCTTCCTTACCGTGAGACAATTGCAGGCATCCCAGCGGCGATCGAGTCCGCGGGACCCGCGGTCGGGCTCACGGAGCTTACAAGGCGGGTGCACATCCACAATGCCCTGGTCAGTGTAGTGTAGTATAGTGGTCAGTGTAGTGTAGTGTAGTGCACAGTGTAGTGTAGTGTAGTGGACAGTGTAGTATAGTGTAGTGTAGTGGACAGTGTAGTATAGTCCACAGTGTAGTGTAGTGTAGTGGACAGTGTAGTATAGTGGACAGTGTAGTATAGTGGACAGTGTAGTGTAGTGTACTGTAGTGGACAGTGTAGTATAGTGGACAGTGTAGTGTAGTGTAGTGTAGTGTAGTGGACAGTGTAGTATAGTGGACAGTGTAGTGTAGTGTAGTGTAGTGGACAGTGTAGTGTAGTGGTCCGTGTAGTGTAGTGTAGTGGACAGTATAGTATAGTGGTCAGTGTAGTGTAGTGTAGTGGTCAGTGTAGTGTAGTGGACAGTGAAGTATAGTGTTCCGTGTAGTGTAGTGGACAGTGTAGTGGACAGTATAGTATAGTGGTCAGTGTAGTGTAGTGGACAGTGTAGTGTAGTGGACAGTGTAGTGTAGTGGACAGTGTAGTGTAGTGTAGTGGTCAGTGTAGTGTAGTGCACAGTATAGTGTAGTGGACAGTGTAGTGTAGTGGACAGTATAGTATAGTGGTCAGTGTAGTGTAGTGGACAGTGTAGTGTAGTGGACAGTGTAGTGTAGTGTAGTGGTCAGTGTAGTGTAGTGGACAGTGTAGTGTAGTGGTCAGTGTAGTGTAGTGTAGTGGACAGTATAGTTTAGTGGTCAGTGTAGTGTAGTGGACAGTATAGTGTAGTGGACAGTGTAGTGTAGTGGACAGTATAGTGTAGTGGACAGTGTAGTGTAGTGGACAGTGTAGTGTAGTGGACAGTGTAGTGTAGTGTAGTGGTCAGTGTAGTGTAGTGGACAGTGTAGTGTAGTGGTCAGTGTAGTGTAGTGTAGTGGACAGTATAGTTTAGTGGTCAGTGTAGTGTAGTGGACAGTGTAGTTTAGTGGTCAGTGTAGTGTAGTGGACAGTATAGTGTAGTGGTCAGTATAGTGTAGTGTAGTGGACAATATAGTATAGTGGTCAGTATAGGTATCAGGTTGGTCATTACTATTGTATTTGAAGGTACTCAGGGAGTGCTAAAAATCTGCAGGTTGGGGGGCGCAAATTACTTGCCTTGCTCCGGGTGCTGACAACCCACGCTACGCCACTGCTTTTTATCACATCGTATTTGCGCAGTGGTCTTACAAGCGCACTTTTTTGGGAAAAAATACACTTTTTTTAATGAATTAAAAAAAAAAACAGTCAAGTTAGTCCAATTTTTTTTATAGTGTGAAAGAGAATGTTACACCGAGTAAACTGATACCCAACATGTCACGCTTCAAAATTGCAACAAACTTATATGCCGTGAACAGCTGCTCCCGCTCAGAGTTTTCCGTCGGCTCGGATTGCGCCTGTTCCCGCAGTCTTTTTGGGACCTGTTATGTGTCTCAGAAGACTGAGGGGAAAGGAGGCAGGGCCGGACTTCAGGCTCAAATCATGATGGACTGAAGGGGGAAGGCCTTAGTAGAGGCAAGCCAATGAGAAGGGAGATGCAGTTGTCAAGGCGATAGATGACCAGGGAGTGAATTAGGAGCTTCGTGGTGTCATTGGTTGGAAAGGGGCGTATTTTGGAGATGTTGCGGAGGTTGAGGCGGCAAGATTTGGACAGTGATTGGACGTGGGGCTTAAAGGAGAGTTTAGAGTCCAAGACTACTCCTAGGACCTTGGCATGCGGGGACAGGGCCGCCATCAGGGGGGTACAGGCATTACACCTGTAAGGGGCCCGATGGTCCCCAGGGGCCCGGTTGGCCCCCCTCTCATATTTTTTTGCATTACACCTGTAAGGGCTGGATGGTCCCCATGGCCCCTTACAGGCCTGACTGGCCCCCCTCCTGTTTTTTTTTTTTTGCATTACACCTGTAAGGGGCCCAATAGTCCCCAGGGCCCCTTACAGGCCCGGACGGCCCCCCTCACGGAGAGAAGAGATTACACTTGTTTTTTTCCGTCAGCACCCCCCCCCCCCCCCTGGTTCTCTGCTCCAGGGGGGCCCTACCTAAAGTTGTGTAAAGCCCCGTATACACGGCCGAGGTTCTCGGCAGAAACCAGCGAGAACCTCGCTGGGAGCCGCATTCTGCCGGGAAACCCGCTGGGAGCCGCATTCTGCCGAGAAACCCGTCGAGCAAATAGAGAACAGGTTCTCTATTTGCTCGACGGCCCATCGGGATGAATGGCTGGTTGCCTTTCCCGACGGGCGGGTCGCCGATTCTGATGGCCGGCAGAGAACCTCGACGGGCGGAACGATGTGTTCCGCCCATCGAGGTTCTCTGCCGTGTGTACGGGGTCTAAGGGGCCCAAAAATTTGTGATGGCTGTCCTGTGTTTCAGGTGCATCAAAACAAAAGGTGAGCACAGTCTTCTAGTAGACGTTCTTCAGAAAGCAGTCACAGTAGAAGAGCGTGTTCCCTGCCAACATGCTGAAGAGAAGGACTTTGGCTTGATGTGTGGAAGCTGTGGTCTCTCTACAGAGGTCCACCACATGCCCTACTGCAGTGATGGCGACCCTTGGCACCCCAGATGTTTTGGAACTACAATTCCCTGCAGTGTAGTTGAGCATGATGGGAAATGTAGTTCCAAACCATCTGGGGTGCCAAGGTTCTCCATCACTGCCCTGCGGAGATCAACCTATAGTTGTGCAATATGTAGCTTTTCATGCTCCCTGTTGATTGGAGAACTCAAGCTCTGACTCAGAAGGGGATGTGTCAGACTTCTCCAGAGAGACCACCTCTTCCACACAGGGAGCAAGGGTCCTTCTCTGAAGTTTCCTGGCAGAGGACAGGCCTTTCTACTCAGGCTGTGGCTATTTCTGAAGAAAACCAACTGGAATGTATGGCTGATTGAAACCGAATGTTCAATTGAGGATTAAACAGCTGTTGAGAAAAATGTAAATATAAAAGAAAGAAAAGAAAAACAGGACACCTGTGTTTCAAAACGTGAATTAATTGATTACGGTAAATATATATATATATATTTTTTAATGATTGTATTCAATTTCTTGCTGTCTCCATCCAGGGCATAATGAGACGTAAGAGTATCCTCCTAAGCGCCTCCTTGTTTTCCATCACGACTTTTCTGATGACGAGATGGATCGTGAACACCAAGAGCAACACCCAAATGATGCAACTTTCCCCAACACCAACCAGAACGCCGCTCCCCATAATGAGACAATCAGTAACCCTGTCCAATGGCACCTACACTTATCATCTGAACCTAACCAGGTTTGAGGCGGAGTTCCCCCAACTACAAAGTTACAATTGCACACTCATCCAGGAGCCAACCCAAGAGGAACAAGGAGCGACCAACCAAAAACTGCTGATCCTGGCGGTGAAATCCCAACCCAGTACTGGGGAAAGGAGGTCAGAACTGCGGAAGACATGGGCTAAAGAGAGAGAGATAAATGGATACAGAATTAAACCGATATTCTTGTTGGGAAAGACGGGTGTGAAAGGACACATGGAAATTGTGAAATTTGAGAGCCAAGAGCATGGTGACATTCTACAATGGGACATGACTGAAGGACACCATAACTTGTCCTTGAAAGAACGCTGTTTCTTGGAGTGGATGTATCTCAAGTTACCACAAGTGGACCACATTTTTAAAGGTGGGTGCCCAGGCTAGGCGCACTTGGGTATTTCCAAACAAGCAATTTAAAGAAAGTACTTCTGTAATTATGGACATTGTGGAGAAATTCATCCTCAAAATTCATTAGAGGCACAGCGGGATGTTGGCAGCCTGCCTGCAGCCTGCCAGTCCTGTATACTCCTGTATGCTACATGCTGTTCGTAACCAAATGAAACTAATCTTAAGCAATAAAGTGTCTATGTTTTATCACTTATACTTACAGGTAAGCCTACCTATAGGTACTGTGAATATCTCCTAAATTCTGAGCATCTCCATTTGCCCCTCCGGCCAACAGTTCAGCTATATAGTGGTGAGGGAAGGGGCCTCTGAGTCACTTGTGCACTAAAGCCTGTGCCTGCCTGAGTCAAAGGTCCCTCCCCTCTCCACTGTATGAATTAACTACTGGCCGAAGGGACAAAGAGAGATGATGAGGGCACCACGGAGCTGCCAATCACCCCTCTGCATAGTGAATAGCCAGCCAAAGAGGCAAGGGGATGCCAGATCTGTGGCCCTCTCCCATGGTGGTGGAACACCAGGGACTGGTCGCACATGCAACCCTTGTGACCCTGGTAGTTCCGCCACTGTAACAAACAATTATTCCTTCTCTTTTTGCACCAGGCCCTAAGGGCTGCGTTTAACCATGCAGCATGTAACTGCTTCTTATTTCTGTGCCCCTTTGGTGTATGGCTGTGTTTTTATGCTGCTTTCTGCCTTGCTTGTGTTTGCATCTATATCTCTGTATGTTCTCACCCCTCTCCTCTCCTGTGTGTCTATGTCTCTGTAGCCTTTCACCCCTCTCCCCCCCTGTGTGTCTATATCTCTGTAGCCTCTTGCCCCTCTCCTCTCCTGTGTGTCTATGTCTCTGCAGCCTCTGCCCCTCTCCTCTCCTGTGTGTCTATGTCTCTGCAGCCTTTCACCCCTCTCCTGTGTATCTATGTCTCTGCAGCCTCTCACCCCTCTCCTCTCCTGTGTGTCCATGTCTCTGCAGCCTCTCACCCCTCTCCTCTCCTGTGTATCTATGTCTCTGCAGCCTCTCACCCCTCTCTTTTCCTGTGTGTCTATGTCTCTGCAGCCTCTCACCCGTCTCCTCTCCTGTGTGTGTATATGACTCTGCAGCCTCTCACCCCCTCCTCTCCTGTGTGTCTATGTCTCTGCAGCCTCTCACCCCTCTCCTCCCTTGTGTGTCTATGTCTCTGCAGCCTTTCACCCCTCTCCTCTCCTGTGTGTGTATATGTCTCTGCAGCCTCTCACCCCCTCCTCTCCTGTGTGTCTATTTCTCTGCAGCCTCTCACCCCTCTCCTCCCTTGTGTGTCTATGTCTCTGCAGCCTCTCACCCCTCTCCTCTCCTGTGTGTCTATGTCTCTGCAGCCTCTCACCCCTTCCATTCCTTGTGTGTCTATGTCTCTGCAGCCTCTCGCCCCTCTCCTCTCCTGTGTGTCTATGTCTCTGCAGCCTCTCATCCCTCTCCTCTCCTGTGTGTCTATGTCTCTGCAGCCTCTCACCCTTCTCCTCTCCTGTATGTCTATGTCTCTGCAGCCTCTCACCTCTCTCCTCTCCTGTGTGTCTATGTCTCTGCAGCGTCTCACTCCTCTCCTCGCCTGTGTGTCTATGTCTCTGCAGCCTCTCATCCCATTCTCTCCTGTGTGTCTATGTACCTGCAGACTCTCACCCCTCCTCTCCTGTGTGTCTATGTCTCTGCAGCCTCTCACCCCCTCCTCTCCTGTGTGTCTATGTCTCTACAGCCTCTCACAGTCACACAGAACAGACAAAGTGAGGGGATGCAGAGATGCAATCACACATGATAGGAGGGTGGGGAGAGCTTGCAGAGATATGGTAATACACAAGAGCGGAGGGGACATTTTTATTCATAAAATATAAGGTCTCTGCATTCTAGATAGATACTGTAGATAGATAATATATACGGTTAATGATCTTCAAACATAATAAGTGACTTTTTCCTCCCTACAGTTGATGATGATGAATTTGTGAACCCAGACGTGATTGTACAGTATATTATAGAGTATGGATCCCCAGATACAATTCATGGTTTTCACCAGCATAGGCCACCTGTCATGCGTCAGACCAAATACAGCATTACAAAGACTCTGTACCCTCAGGAATATTATCCAGGTTTTGTCTCCGGTGGCGGTTTTCTGTTCCCGGGAGCCTCAGTGACCGACCTGTACAATGTCTCCCTTCTACTCCCTGTATTCCCATTGGACGACGTATATTTTGGATTTCTCACCGTGGCGGCCAATCTAACTTTTCGACATGACAGCCGCTTCTACGTGAAAGGATTAAAGTACGATGTGTGTAAGTACCAAGAAGCCCTGGTGGTCCATGGTATTAATAACGAGAACATGGCACGGATATGGCAGGAAGTACAGAACAGCGAATGCCGCAAGGCCGAAGTCACGTCAAGCTGATGGACAGACGTACAGACAAGGGACTGCAACAAATGGGGGGGGGGGGAATGAATTGGTCAATACAAGGAGTAAAACACATCTGGCTGGATGGTGGAGGCTAAATAATGGATCCATGTTTTTAGAATATTATTCATTATTTATGGGAAGAAAGAGTGGAAGGTCCTTATGAGCCCCATATTGTGGCATTATTATAAAGGCAATAGTTGGCCAAGCAAGTATGGTGTCCAATGGTGGGGCACTTTGCTGGATAAGACCTCTAAATGATGTGGTTACCGCCTGTACTGAGCGCCATTCACATTTCTATTGGACAACTATCACAATTTTGTTTATTTTTAATCATATGTTCAAATGTCTGTTCACGTTATTTAACCTCTTGCCGACCGACCAACAGTAAAGCCCCGTACACACAGCCGAGGTTCTCGGCAGAAACCTGGCTGGGAGCCGCATTCTGCCGAGAACCTCGGCCGTGTGTACGCTCTCGACAAGCCCCGCCCATCGGGAAACCCATCGAGCAAATAGAGAACAGGTTCTCTATTTGCTCGACGGCCCGTCAAGATGAATGGCTGGTTGCCTTTCCCGACGGGCGGGTCGCCGATTCTGACGGCCGGCAGAGAACCTCGACGGGCGGAACGATGTGTTCCGCCCGTCGAGGTTCTCTGCCGTGTGTATGGGGCCTAACTTTAGTAAAGCAGGCAACGCTATGTACCAGTACATCGCCGCGCTCATGCATACTGTGCAAGCCCCCATGGGGCACGCAGCAGCATGATCTGGGACTGCTGTGTCCACTAGACACAGCAAATTGCAGTGCTCGGTATCGGGCCGCTGTGATCCAATACCACGTGACCACTGTGCGATCACATGTTAATTAGTAAACAGTCATGAATGGAATCCATTCATGAGATCAATGTTTACTACTGTGTGATCTCTGATTGGTAACCAGTGATCACATTGCACCTGGGCCAATCACAGTACCCTGTACCATCTGATAGCTGTGGTCAATCACAGCATCACAATGGGGGAAAAATAAGTCATGAATGTAGGTAAAAAAATACAAATAAATAAGAAAAAGAAGGTTTGAAGGCTTTGAGTATTTGCTGTACTGTAGAAGCTAGGCTTTGAGCTAGCTGCCATGAAGAGCCGTAGAGCAGGGATATGCAATTAGCGGACCTCCAGCTGTTGCAAAACTACAAGTCCCATCATGCCTCAGCCTCTGGGTGTCGGGCTTGTGGCTGTCAGTCTTGCTATGCCTCATGGGAATTGTAGTTCTGCAACATCTGGAGGTCCGCTAATTGCATATCCCTGCCGTAGAGGCTTGAGATGTGAAGAGGGACGAGTCTCCCGACAATTGTATCTAGCCACACATCAACTCTCCCATAGAAACAATTAAGAGCTCCTGAAAAACCTCAGTACAGTGGAACCTTGGATTACGAGCATAATCCGTTTCAGGACAATGCTCGTAATCCAAAACGCTTGCATATCAAAGCGAGCTTCCCCATAGAAGTCAATGGAAACTAAAATAATTTGTTCCGCATTAACTTCAATGGCATGTGGCCAGAAGTGGGGGGTGCTGGAGAGCCTCGGAAAGGCTCAAGAATGAAGTATTTCCAAGCATTTTCGAAGGGCTCCAAAGGGCTCCCCTCGGCTCCGGCGCCCATCCCCCCCACCACCTCAGGCCAAACGCGGTACTGCACACCGTGTGGCTTGAATCCTTCTCGTTTTGCAAAACAACACTCGCAAACCAAGTCAGGGTTTTAAAAAAAACAGTGCTTGTGAAACGCTCCTCAACCCCGTTACTCGTAATCCAAGGTTTCAATGTAGTCTGTTTATGCCCAGAAGAAAATGATCAGTAATAAATACTATTTTACAAATTTTTAGATCCCGATATAAAAATCAGATGTTACTTTAACTCCAAGGCTGAGCCCCTTACCAAATTCACTACATAGGTAAAAGTTTGTGGGCACCTGGCCATCACATCTATAGGAGCTTGTTGGACATCCAATATCAAAACCATGGCCGTTAATAGGGAGTTTCCCCACTTTTTGCAGATTTAACAGCCTCTACTCTTCTAAGAAGGCTTTCTGCAAGATTTTGGAATAAGTCTAAAGCTGCATACACACGATCGGACGTTCCGACAACAAAACCGTGGATTTTTTTCTGATGGAATGTTGGCTCAAACTTGTGTTGCATACACACGATTACACAAATGTTGTCGGAAATTCCGAACGTCAAGAACGCGGTGACGTACAACACGAACGACGAGCCGAGAAAAATGAAGTTCAATTGGCTACAGACGATCGGAATTTCCGACTACTTTTGTTGTCACAAAAATTAAAAACCAGCTCTCAAACTTTTGTTGTTGGAAATTCCAACAGCAAATGTCCGATAGAGCCTACACACAGTCGGAATATCCAACCAAGAGCTCGCATCGAACATTTGTTGTCGAAAATTCCGTGTGTATGCGGCATAATGCTCCAAATCATTCCATAGGTGTTCAGTAGGGGTCAGGGCTCTATGTAGGACATTTTGAAACCAAATTGGTCAAACCCTGACCTTATGGAGCTGGTTCCATTCATCTGGGAAGGCTTCTCACATAATTTTGAAGTGTTTCTGGGAGAATTTGTGTCTAATCAGCCAAAGGAACATTTGTCAGATATGAATGTTAAATGACAAGATTTGGTTTACAAAAGACATTCCAAGTTCATTCCCAAAGGTGTTCCGTAGGGTTGAGGTCAGGGCTCTATGCAGGACACTCAAGTTCCTCCACACCAAACTGGTTAAACCATGCCTTTATGGAGCTAGTTGCATTCATCTGGAAAGCCCTCCATGTAGACCTCTCAAGATCTTCCACACCAAACTGGATGAATGCAATCAGCTCCATAAAGACATGGTTTGACCAACCGGCCAATGGAACATTTGGCAGATTCAAATGTTAAATGACAAGACTTGGTTTACAAAAGACATTCCAATTCATCCCCAAAGGTGTACGGTAGGGTTGAGGTCAGGGCCTCATGCAGGCCACTCAAGATCCTTCACACCAAACTGGTTAAACCATGTATTTATGGAGCTAGTTGCATTCATCTGGAAAGCCCTCCATGTAGACCTCTCAAGATCTTCCACACCAAACTGGATGAATGCAATCAGCTCCATAAAGACATGGTCTGACCAATCGGCCAATGGAACATTTGGCAGATTCAAATGTTAAATGACAAGACTTGGTTTACAAAAGACATTCCAATTCATCCCCAAAGGTGTACGGTAGGGTTGAGGTCAGGGCCTCATGCAGGCCACTCAAGATCCTTCACACCAAACTGGTCAAACCATGTCTTTATGGAGCTAGTTCTATTCATCTGGGAAGGCTTCCCACACAATTTTGAAGTGTGCCTGGGGGAATTTGTGTCCATTCAGCCAAAGGAGCATTTGTTAGGTATAGATGTTGGATAAGAAGACCTGAATTGCATTCCTTGTTCCAATTTATCCCAAAAGTGCTCAATAGGGTTGAGGTCAGGGCTCTGTGTATGCCACCCAAGTTGGTCCACACACAACTGGTCAAACCATGTCTTTATGGAGCTGGTTCTATTCATCTGGGAAGACTTCCTCTACAATGTTGAAGTGTGTCTGGGAGAATGTGTGTCCATTCAGCCTAAAGCACATTTGTGAGTTCAGGTAGTGTGATGTTGGAAGAGAAGACCTGGCGAGCAAGTGATGTGTTCAGTAACTTTGAGGTCAGGGCTCTGTGCAGGATATTCCATTTCCTCCACACCAAATTGGTCAAAGTCTTTATAGATCTGACTTTGTGGACAGGGGCACAGGGGCACAATCATGCTGGAACAAAAAAGGGCCCTAATATAATTTTTTTTATTTATTTTTTAAGTTTTTCTAAAATGAAAGTTACATACAAATTGTGCTTAGCAGAGTTTTTTATTAAAACAAATCTATCCCAAAAACAAGATCACTTGAACTTACCATAACAGCATTGATGCCGCCATTGTTCATATTTATTTTCAATGTCTAGAGCTCCCAACCAGTGGCGTAGCGTAGGTTTCAGCGCCTGGGGTGAGGCAAGTAATTTGCGCCTCCCTGACCCATGGACTTACCTATTTTCAGCTATCTCCAATCTGGTCACATGTGAGACAGCTGTGGCTGTAGGGAAGAGGAGAGTGTGCTTGATAATGACTGGTAAAGCCTGGAGTGGTGACATTATGCATATGTTCCTATGTTCCATCTGTTGTTGGTGCTCCCTCCTCTCCACACTTGTGACAGTGCCCCTCTAAATTTTGCCCCCGGGGCGGTAGACCCCCTGGCACCCCCCACGCTACGCCACTGATCCCAACTATTGAATTTTCAGGGGAAAGAAGGTACCGTATATTGACTCCTGCACTGATTTTTAATGTTCTTTAGTACTAATATTGTTCTGCTTTAAAATGTGAATATTTATGGAAAGATGTTTTAGTTACTTTATAATATTACACTGTTTCAACTGTTTTGAATTTTAATAAAGATTCTATTTTTCCATAAACGTTTCTGTGTATTTCAGGACTCCTGAAAAAGTGACCGTTTTTAAAACTTTTTTCCATTGATACATGTTCCCTCGGGCAAGACCCGGGTTCTCAAAGACGTTTTCACAGGCAAGCTATAGACACCCAGCAGGTACAATATTTAAAGGAATCTTTCATTTTTTTATATAAACATTATTAAAATCACTGCTCCAGGAGCAGTGATTTTAATGATGCTTAAATTAAAAAAATAAAAATAAAATTCCTTCAAATATTGTACATGCTGGGTGTCTATACGTGTGATAACATCTTTAAATAGCACAATCACCTGCCTGCCAGTAAATTAGGAAGAACTGATCTATTTAGGCTATACAGTGTATAAATATATGTACAACTCCTAGGATGTATATATATTCTCTACACACTGTAAATTAAGCTAAACTGACTAGCCTGCCTGCCTGCTCTATCTAGCTATATAAAAAGACAATCTCTCTGTCTCTCTGACTGCTTTCATTAACAAGCCGGAACACACTACACAAGGCCGCCCAGCAGACAGCCTTATATAGTGTGGGGCGTGTGCTAAAGCCCTGAGCCATAATTGGCCAAAGCCACCCATGCTTTGGCCAATTATGGCTTTTCGTTTTTTGGGCGCTGTGATTGGCCAAGCATGCGGGACATACAGCATGCTTGGCCAATCATCAGTGTGCAATGCCGTAGTGAATTATGGGCCGTTTTGCGTCACTCTAATTTGGCGCGAACGACCGATTTTGTTCGAATTTCATCGAACGTACGAACAGACAATGTTCGGGTCGAACATACGTTCGTATCGAACGTGAAGCTCATCCCTAATCATTAGCCAAACGAGATGGAGGATTGCCGGCCCCAGATATCTATAGATACTATCAGGCGGCACTACTGTGCAGGCTGATTGATTGGAGTAGACATATGGGAGAAAAGATATGACCGGGGCTAGAGCAAGACCAATGTGGCAGTATGCTGCACCGAGCGGCATGGTGCTACAGGGAGTTGCCGACAGACATTAAAAAGCACCCGCTGATAGGCCCTACTCTCCAAATGGCACACAGGTTTTTTGTGAAGGGGAAACTGTCAACGGTGGACTCACCGCTTTTTCCAATCTTGGGGAACCCGCAGTTCGAACCAGGATTGTTGAAGGAATCATTTAGTGGACTAATAGAACAGGGGCTGTTTCAAGCATCTCATTTTTTGAAGGAGAGAACATGGTATACTATGCAGGAGATGTTAACGGGTGAGTTGCCCTACCAATTGGATTTCTGGAGGGCCCTACAGCTGCGACATTTTTTAGACACTTTGAAGTCCCCAGCTAGATACGAGCGCAGATTGACAATGTTTGAGGGGTACTGTAGTGGGAGTGGGATCCTCCGGCACTCCCTCTGAAGAGTTAGTGAGCTATTGAACGCACCTGCAGAGGACTCTCAAATACCCTTTTTTAATAAATGGGAGGTTGAAATGGGAAGACCCTTTACAGAAGAGCAAAAGAATAAGATACTCCGGAATATATTTGAATCATCTGTGTGTGTGAAGACACAAGAGATGAATTTTAAGATTTTATCTCAGTGGTTGTGGCAGGCGCAGCACTATGAAGTGCCTCATGCGCTGTGGCATTAGAAGAATTGTGATATCTCTGACTTTTCAGTCCAACAAGACTGTCTATTACTCTGAAATTCCTCTATTGCCGTTCTATGGAAGCAGTAGGTTTAAAGAGCACACCAAATGCTTAAAATAACTTCTTTATTAACTTCACTTCTCTTCATATAATATACTGCTGCTTTGCAGCAGACAGTCCATGTACAAAACACGTGATGAATAAAGTATAACAAAATGGTGGTTCAAATATTCAATCTTGTCATTTAAAGCGGAGTTCCACCCTTAAAACCACTTGGTTTCATCCCATCCAGCATACTGGCGTCAGCGGCAGTATGCTGTTTTTTATTTTTTTTTATGCATGTACTTACTTTATAATAAATCATTTAATTTCGTGCGCACCGCGGTATGTCGCCGCTATAAGGCGTCACGCCTTCTGGAAACAGCCGATTAGCGCTTGGCTCTTCTCGGCGCCTGCGCACAGACCCAGGAGCTGACTGCGCAGGCGCCGTAAATAGCCGGTCCTAGTTCGGGTTTTTTCGGAGGGCGTGACGTGGCTATATACGGCACCTGCGCAGTCAGCTTCTGGGTCTGTGCGCAAGCGCCGAGAAGAGCCGAACGCTAATCGGCTGTTTCCGGAAGGCGTGACGCCTTATAGCGGCGACATACCGCGGTGCGCACGAAATTAAATGATTTATTATAAAGTAAGTACATGCATTTAAAAAAAAAAAAAACAGCATACTGGCGCTGACGCCAGTATGCTGGATGGGATGAAACCAAGTGGTTTTAAGGGTGGAACTCCGCTTTAACATAAGATGGTGGATATATTTCTTTCTTCAGTATTTATACTCTCTCTCTCTCTCTCAGCAAGTTATCAAAGCATTCTCTGATTTCTCTGAAGGGTATAACTCTGTTGTTTGCAACTTGGTTTGCAGGGTTGCTTTTGCAGGGTTAGCTTAGTTGGGTTTGGTTTGTGAATTAGGTTAGGAGGTATGGTTCGGTTTGGAGATATGAAGGTATGGTTCGGTTAGGAGGTATGAGTTTGTTTGAAGGTATGGTGGAACTACAAGTGAACACACAACAAGATCAGTATACAGTTCTAACCACACTATTTACAATAAGAACATATATATATATATATATATATATATATATATATAACTGTGTCACATACCTATTTTTATCCCCTGGCTTCCATAAAACAAGACTCTGGCCTTGTGTGTCTGCTCTCTGTCTCCATGTGGTTCTCTGTCTCTATGTGGCTTTCTGTCTCTGTGTGGAATAATCTGGCAGCACATGGAGTATTAGGAACCTCCCAGACAGAAATGGATGCAAAGGAGGCTGTGATAGGTCAAGATTCTGCTCAATGTGAGATTAGCTGTGATTGGGCCAAGGCTTCTGATAAGTCACAAAAGCTTAACTCTATGCTTGCTGGCATGAATTCAACTGTGTTATTCCTTACCTCCTGCTGCCATACAAACAAATGACTCTTAAAGGCATATTTTTTCTTTTCCTTCTGTGAACACAACATACAACTGTTATATGACATCCAAGCACAAAATCACAGTGAATAACTCTCTCACATATAAACATGTGCTCTACATTAAGTTCTTAGCAGGTTTAGCTGTATATACATGTAGGTTATATTAGCTACCTAGGACAGGTTCTAGCTGGCCAGGTACAGTGGTATCGCACTCCGGTAGTATTAAATAGGTGTTACCCAAATATGGCAGACAGATGTTGGAGGTGCGGGAAGAAAGGAGGAACCCTAATGCACATCCTTTGGGCCTGTCCTAAGATTTTAAGTTTCTGGACAAAGGTCCAGGAAATAGTGCAAAAATTCAGTGAGGAGCAACTACCAGAAGAGTGGTCCTTCTATCTGCTGCAGGATACGGAGATGTCGGTTAGGCGATATAGAAAATCTGTAGTCTGTCATTTCTTAAATGTAGCCCGTGCTTGCATCCCAGGGATGTGGAAACAGGCACAGCCACCTACTGTAAGGATGTGGCTCAACCGAACCGAACTGATGGACGGAGCCTGCAACGGGGGGTGCGGGGGGAGGGAGATGCGGTTTGTGGATTAGGGGGGAGTGGGTGGAGGAGAGTTCCTTTTCTTCTTTTTTTTTTGGTAGAAGGGCGAGGGCTGGGCAGGGGTGGTAAAGCAGAGAGAGACAGAACAAGGGTAGGATCAATTTCCCCAACTCTACCGGGATACAGGATACCCGGAGGGACGGGGGCGAATTTGCCCCAAGGAGTGTAGAAACGGAATTTAAGATTCAATGGGGGTATTAGTTGAGTAGACTCTGGGCTATTGAGGGAGGGAAAAAAGAATTATGACGAGATAAGGATATACAAACTGGTTTTTGGTTTTCTTTTTTCTTCCCTGAGAATGACATGGTGAATTACCTGGAATATTTGTTGACTTTTTTGTTGTATGATTTGTTGGTTTCAAACCAGAGGGAATGCCTCCCAGGGGGGGGGGGGGGGGGGACTGTCAGCAATTGGTTCCCCCGCTGGTGGCACTGTGGCTCCTGGGCTGTAGTTCCAGTTTCCAGTGTCTCTCAGCTGCCAGAAGCTCATAGTAATCAGTCATCACCTGATTCTTGTTGCTGAAAGAGTATTTAGTCTTTCCTGTACTTTTTCCCCTTACCTTGGTGTTCTGCCCATGTGCCCCTGACCTGCAAACCAAGTACCTGTACTCTGATCCTGTTCCCGATCCTCCACCTGCCTCCTTGCTCCTGTTCCCATGTACTCTCTCCCTGGATGACACAGCTCTGCACACCCAGTGTTTTCCTAACAGGGGTTTCCACCATTTCTCATACCAAACCAAAAGACGACTACAAACTTTTTTGTTGGATTCAAGGAGTGTTTGCAAACTTTTTTAGCAGCACCTAGTGGTTCATAAGGGTGATGGGGGAAAAAATATATCTGTATAAAGGTTTTGAACATACAACTTTACATCACTGTTGAATTACGATATAATAGTAATATAGATTTTCTAAAATCAGGGGTTTTGATCAGGGCCAGCCTTTGGGGTGTGCGAGCAGTGCGGCCGCACAGGGCGCCGTTGGGCAACAGGGGCGCCGTGCGTAGGGCCAATTCTGGGCGGGCGCCGAAGTGTCAGAGCGCTTCCCTCCCTCCTCCTCTCCTTGATCTGTACCAAAGCATCGCTATGGGGAGGCGGTGCAGTCCGCTAGTAAACACAAGCACAGTAGCACTGTTAGGGGCGGCGCTAGGAGCCGCGGCCGCCCGCTTACATTTTTTCTCTTGTGGCTTCACTCCGAGCAAGTCATTCGTCTGACTCGGAGAAAGTCGCAGACTACAACTCCCAGAAGCCACGGCGGCGGCCGTCAGGTCACTAACTAGCTAGCTGACTTCACGTTACTCACTAGCTAGCTGACTTTAGTGACGCGACGGCACCCACCGTGGCTTCTGGGAGTTGTAGTACGCGGCTGCGTTCTGAGGCTCTCGGTGGGTGGAGTGAGTAAGGAAAGTGAGTGAGGAAAGAAAAGTTGTGCTACAACTCCGGGTTTGGATCTTTCTTATGCTGCGGGGCCTGCCTGGGCACGCTGCTGGCTGCAGTCAGTGCATGTGATAGAAAATTGACCCCAGCACAGGAGCATCGCCATCACCAGTAATGGAGGAGGCCATGCAACTTGCAAGGAGGAGGACCTGTCCTGAGCTGGCAGCTGCCATTGAACCATGGCTGAGGTGAGAGACCCTGACCCCCACACGATCATTCTATTTATTTCCCCCCCTGCTGGGAGCTTCCCATTACCCGTGGGCCCTGCTGGAAGCTAGCCATGGTGGCCTACAGGCCAGCAGGTCCCACAGGTCATGATCAGCTCCCAGCAGGACCTACAGGTCATGACCAGCTCCCAGGATTAGCTTGCACAGGGCGCCTGAACACCTAAGGTCGGCCCCGGTTTTGATAAACTATGTAAAATAGGGAATATAATGTCTATATATAGAATATTGATTCATATTTAAAAAAAATGGTTTTGGAGGGGGACCCCTATGCCATTTTTTTTATTTGGTGCAGGTTTCCCCTTAATATCCATACCAGACCTGAAGGGCCTGGTAATGGAATTTGGGGGGATTCACACGCATTTTTTATAAATTTTTGGGGTTTGGGGTTCCCCTTAATATTCATACCAGACACAAAGGGCCTGGTAATGGACTGGGGGGGGGGGGGTCCCATGTCGTTTTTTTCAATTACTTTTATCTGTATTGCTGGGTCCTGACAATTCATTGTAGCCGTGAGTAGTTTTAAATTTTTCCTTTCCAAATTTCATTGTGTGCAGGGACTGTTCTAAGCACAGGAAACATGCGCTACTTTACAGGCATACTATATACACACCCCCCCCCCCCCCCCCCGGTATGAAATTTAAAGGAATATTTAACTTTTATTGTTTCACTTTAAGCATTATTAAAATCACTGCTCCTGAAAAAACCCGGGTCCCCAAACACTTTTTATGACAATACCTTGTATATTAATCTTTAAAATTAGCACTTTTGATTTCTCCCATAGACTTTTAAAGGGTGTTCCGCGGCTTACGAATTTGCCGCGAACACCTCAAATTGTTCGCTATTCAGCAAACGGGCGAACAGCCAATGTTCAAGTCTAACTCGTGTTCGACCCGAATATAAAGCTCATCCCTACTCGGAACTCACACCAATATTACTTCTGTCACATCCTCCTGGATAGAAATTGAGGAGGAACTTGAGTTTCATAGCACAAAAGGATCTCATCTATGATATAAGGCATTAAAATATATTTTTAACAGAGGCGGCTCTCTAATTAGGCGGTCGCCTAAGGCCTCGCACTCACAGGGGCCTCGCAACCACCTAATTGCCTAATTTAAGAGCAGGGGCGGACTGACCATTGAGTCACTCGGGCACTGCCCGAGGGCCCCATGCCACTAGGGGGCCCCATCAGGGTTGCCAGGCTCAGTAAAACCAGGGACAGTATGTCAAAATGTGTTTTTTTTTTTACATCTGTCCCTGATATGTCTGAAACCGACATGCTTTTGATGTGAAAATCCCGAGATTTTAGCTGCCCCGCCTCTGTACTGCCTCCTGGCGTGGTGGCCACCTGTAAGCCCAGGAGCCCCATAATCTTCTATTGCCCGGGGGCCCCATGAGTTGTCAGTCCGCCTCTGTTAAAGAGCTTGAAATAGGTAGGAATAGCAGCGCCCGGGGGGCTGGAGGACGGATTGAGTAGTGAAGCCCCGGCCTCTACAGCTCTGGCTGCTCGCAGTCGCTCTGTATTACATTACCTGGGTCGCTCTCGCCTTCTCCACGCAGCACTGCTCAGACTAGAGTCATCCCCAGCCAGAGCTCTGCCACCCCCTCCCCTTCTCCCATTATACTCAGATCATTGTCCCTTGCTTCGGAGATATGCTGATCACCCTGTCTGTGCAGCTGGAGGAAGTCCAGGCAGCCATGGAAGAGTCCCGTGCAGACTTGCTCATGGTAAATGAGACTCCATATCCACTACACACAATCCCATTCCCACTCCATCCCCCATCTCCCCTGGGGACAGGGACCCCTTCTCACCTGGGGACAAGGACTCCCTTCTCACCTGGGAACAGGGACTCCCTTCTCACCTGGTGACAGGGACTCCCTTCTCACCTAGTGACAGGGACTCCCTTCTCACCTGGGGACATGGACTCCCTTCTCACCTGGTGACAGGGACTCCCTTCTCACCTGGGGACATGGACTCCCTTCTCACCTGGGGACATGGACTCCCTTCTCACCTGGTGACAGGGACTCCCTTCTCACCTGGGGACATGGACTCACTTCTCACCTGGGAACATGGACTCCCTTCTCAGCTGGGGACAGGTACTCTCTTCTCACCTGGGGACATGGACTCCCTTCTCACCTGGGGACATGGACTCCATCTCAGCTGGGGACAGGGACTCTCTTCTCACCTGGGGACATGGACTTTCTTCTCACCTGGGGACGGGGACTCCCTTCTCACCTGGGGACAGGGACTCCCTTCTCACCTGGGGACATGGACTCTCTTTTTACCTGGGGACAGGGACTCTCTTCTCCCCTAGGGACAGGGACTCTCTTCTCACCTGGGGACATGGACTCTCTTCTCACCTGGGGACAGGGACCCCCTTCTCACCTGGGGACAAGGACTCTCTTCTCACCTGAGAACAGGGACTTCCTTCTCACCTGGGGACAGGGACTCCCTTCTCACCTGGGGACATGGACTCACTTCTTACCTGGGGACATGGACTCTCTTCTCACCTGCGGACAGGGACTCCCTTCTCACCTGGGGACAGGGACTCCCTTCTCACCTGGGGACATGGACTCCATCTCAGCTGGGGACAGGGACCCCCTTCTCACCTGGGGACAAGGACTCTCTTCTCACCTGGTGACAGGGACTCCCTTCTCACCTAGTGACAGGGACTCCCTTCTCACCTGGGGACATGGACTCCCTTCTCACCTGGTGACAGGGACTCCCTTCTCACCTGGGGACATGGACTCCCTTCTCACCTGGGGACATGGACTCCCTTCTCACCTGGTGACAGGGACTCCCTTCTCACCTGGGGACATGGACTCACTTCTCACCTGGGAACATGGACTCCCTTCTCAGCTGGGGACAGGTACTCTCTTCTCACCTGGGGACATGGACTCCCTTCTCACCTGGGGACATGGACTCCATCTCAGCTGGGGACAGGGACTCTCTTCTCACCTGGGGACATGGACTTTCTTCTCACCTGGGGACGGGGACTCCCTTCTCACCTGGGGACAGGGACTCCCTTCTCACCTGGGGACATGGACTCTCTTTTCACCTGGGGACAGGGACTCTCTTCTCCCCTAGGGACAGGGACTCTCTTCTCACCTGGGGACATGGACTCTCTTCTCACCTGGGGACAGGGACCCCCTTCTCACCTGGGGACAAGGACTCTCTTCTCACCTGAGAACAGGGACTTCCTTCTCACCTGGGGACAGGGACTCCCTTCTCACCTGGGGACATGGACTCCCTTCTCACCTGGGGACAGGGACTCTCTTCTCACCTGGGGACATGGACTCCCTTCTCACCTGGGGACATGGACTCACTTCTTACCTGGGGACATGGACTCTCTTCTCACCTGCGGACAGGGACTCCCTTCTCACCTGGGGACAGGGACTCCCTTCTCACCTGGGGACATGGACTCCATCTCAGCTGGGGACAGGGACCCCCTTCTCACCTGGGGACAAGGACTCTCTTCTCACCTGGTGACAGGGACTCCCTTCTCACCTAGTGACAGGGACTCCCTTCTCACCTGGGGACATGGACTCCCTTCTCACCTGGTGACAGGGACTCCCTTCTCACCTGGGGACATGGAATACCTTCTCACCTGGGGACATGGACTCCCTTCTCACCTGGTGACAGGGACTCCCTTCTCACCTGGGGACATGGACTCACTTCTCACCTGGGAACATGGACTCCCTTCTCAGCTGGGGACAGGTACTCTCTTCTCACCTGGGGACATGGACTCCCTTCTCACCTGGGGACATGGACTCCATCTCAGCTGGGGACAGGGACTCTCTTCTCACCTGGGGACATGGACATTCTTCTCACCTGGGGACGGGGACTCCCTTCTCACCTGGGGACAGGGACTCCCTTCTCACCTGGGGACATGGACTCTCTTTTCACCTGGGGACAGGGACTCTCTTCTCCCCTAGGGACAGGGACTCTCTTCTCACCTGGGGACATGGACTCTCTTCTCACCTGGGGACAGGGACCCCCTTCTCACCTGGGGACAAGGACTCTCTTCTCACCTGAGAACAGGGACTTCCTTCTCACCTGGGGACAGGGACTCCCTTCTCACCTGGGGACATGGACTCCCTTCTCACCTGGGGACAGGGACTCTCTTCTCACCTGGGGACATGGACTCCCTTCTCACCTGGGGACATGGACTCACTTCTTACCTGGGGACATGGACTCTCTTCTCACCTGCGGACAGGGACTCCCTTCTCACCTGGGGACAGGGACTCCCTTCTCACAGGGGGACATGGACTCCATCTCAGCTGGGGACAGGGACTCTCTTCTCACCTGGGGACATTGACTTTCTTCTCACCTGGGGACGGGGACTCCCTTCTCACCTGGGGACAGGGACTCCCTTCTCACCTGGGGACATGGACTCTCTTTTCACCTGGGGACAGGGACTCTCTTCTCCCCTAGGAACAGGGACTCTCTTCTCACCTGGGGACATGGACTCTCTTCTCACCTGGGGACAGGGACCCCCTTCTCACCTGGGGACAAGGACTCTCTTCTCACCTGAGAACAGGGACTCCCTTCTCACCTGGGGACAGGGACTCCCTTCTCACCTGGGGACATGGACTCCCTTCTCACCTGGGGACAGGGACTCTCTTCTCACCTGGGGACATGGACTCCCTTCTCACCTGGGGACATGGACTCACTTCTCACCTGGGGACATGGACTCTCTTCTCACCTGCGTACAGGGACTCCCTTCCCACCTGGGGACAGGGACTCCCTTCTCACCTGGGGACATGGACTCTCTTCTCACCTGGGGACATGGACTCACTTCTCACCTGGGGACATGGACGCTTCTCACCTGGGGACGGGGACTCCCTTCTCACCTGGGGACAGGGACTCCCTTCTCACCTGGGGACATGGACTCTCTTTTCACCTGCGGACAGGGACTCTCTTCTCCCCTAGGGGCAGGGACTCTCTTCTCACCTGGGGACATGGACTCTCTTCTCACCTGGGGACAGGGACCCCCTTCTCACCTGGGGACAGGGACTCCCTTCTCACCTGGGGACATGGACTCTCTTTTCATCTGGGGACAGGGACTCTCTTCTCCCCTAGGGACAGGGACTCTCTTCTCCCCTAAGGACAGGGACTCTCTTCTCACCTGGGGACAGGGACTCTCTTCTCCCCTAGGGACAGGGACTCTCTTCATACATGGGGATATTGACGCTCTTCTCACCTGGGGACAGGGACTCTCTTCTCACCTGGGGACAGGGACTATGAGATCTTATTTAATTTATATGGTGTATAGTGACTCCTATATAGTATCTTGTATTGTATTAGTTTATCTCAAAGTGATACCAGTGTCTGTAGTGGGAACCCCCACACTTCTTCCCAGTTTTCCCCCTTCAAGTTTGGGACATCTCTTCTCCACTGTTCACTTAATTTATTTGTATCGAATGGTGTATTTTTTACTAAGTGCTTATATAGGATTTTCCACTTTTCACCATTTTTTCGAGACCTACTTCCATTATTTGCAGGGTATTTGGACAACATACTTGTTCAGCCAACTA
Source organism: Rana kukunoris (assembly GCA_029574335.1). Lineage (NCBI taxonomy): Eukaryota > Metazoa > Chordata > Amphibia > Anura > Ranidae > Rana > Rana kukunoris. The sequence goes on from CM056051.1 coordinate 539,691,709, forward strand.
TCACCTTCAAAAACAAAAGTGCAATAACAATGCCACAATGTGGGGCTCATAAGGACCTTCCAAAATTGCCTTTCCAGAATTAATTAATAATATTTAAAAAAAAATAGGTCAATTTTTTAGCTTCCAACATTCAGTCAGACAGGTTTTAGTCCTTGAATTGAGGAATGTTTTTTTCCTCAGTTTGTGCCAGTTCCATGTCTGTACGTCTGTCTGTCAGCTTGGTGTGACTTTGACCTCGGGGCATTCGCCACTCTGTACTTCCTGCCATATCCGCGTCATGTTTTCTTCATCAATACCATGGACCACCAGTGCTTCTTTGTACCTACATACATCGTAATCTAATCCATCCACGTAGAAGCGACTGTCATGTCGAATACTTAGACCAGCCGCCACAGTGAGAAATCCAAAATATACGTCGTCCAATGGGAATACAGGCAAAAGCAGGGAGACCATGTACAGACCATTAACTGAGTTTCCTGGGAACAGAAAACCGCCACCCGAGACAAAACCTGGATAATGTTCCTGAGGGTACAGAGTCTTTGTGATTCTGTATTTGGTCTCACGCATAACAGGTGGCCTATGCTGGTAAAAACCATGAACTGTATCTGGGGATCCATACTCTATAATATACTGTACAATCAGGTCTGGGTTCACAAATTCATCATCGTCAACTGTAGGGAGGAAAAAGTTACTTATTATGTTTGAAGATCACTGACCAAATAGATTATAGTTATATAGTTACATGATAGTACGTATGGTTGAATAAAGACAACATTCCATCCAGTTCAACCTGTGTAGATGTACGTGAGTCAGTGTCGATATTAATTTCCCATATCCCTGTATATTGTGTTCTTTAAAATGCTTGTCCAAGAGACATTTAAAAATATCATTGCTACCACCGCCACTTGTGGAAGAGAGTTCCACATTCTTACCTCCCTGACAGTGAAAAAAACCCTTGCGCTTCTTAAGGTTAAACCACTTCTCCTCCAATCTCATTGTGTGGCCCAGTGTCCTCTCATACCCCCTGTGACAGGGGTCACGTTGGGTGGGGGGTTTGTGCAACTCTGCTTACCTTGGAGAGCTCTGTAAACTCTGTGTCCAGCTTCCCCAAGCCCTCTTATGTGTACATCACCCTGTGTCTCCAATAGGGGCACAGGGTGAATGAGAACCCCACTATGATCTGTGCTAGGCCTCGTACACACGATCAAATCTGTCTGCTGGAAACGGTCTGCTAGATCGTTTCAGCAGACAGATTTGATCGTGTGTACGGGCGAGCCGACGGATTTGGCCACCCGACAGATTGGAAAGCATGCTTACCAATCTGTCGGCTGGTAACCCGTCCGCCCGACATGTCTGCTGGTTAGTACGCTAACCAGCAGACATGTCTTCTCGCACACGCGCCGAATGGTTTCGACGCATGCGCGGAAGTGTTTTACTTCCTGGTGCGGTGACGTGGCAGCGTCAACGTCACCGACACGTCAGCGCGCTGTCTGCTGGCGGGGATTTTGGTTTGCTCGTGTGTACACGCGAGCAAACCAAAATGCCAGCAGACAGATTTGTTCAAATCGGTCGGACAGACCGTTTTGAACAAATCGATTGCCTCGTGTGTACGAGGCCTTAGTCAGACTCAATGTTGTATATACCGTCTATACTCGAGTATAACCCGACCCGAATATAACCCGAGGCACATCATTTTACCACAAAAAGACTGGAAAAATGTATTGACTCGAGTATAAGCCTAGGGTGTCCATCTGCATGCCTCACTGTGCCTCACTTTGCCTCACTTTGTCCATGTGCATGCCTCATTGTGTCCATGACTCACTGTGTCTATGCCTCACTGTGTCCATGCCTCACTGTGCCCATGTCTCACTGTGTCCATGTCTCACTGTGCCCATGCCTCACTGTGCCTCACTGTGTCCATGCCTCACTGTGTCCATGCCTCACTGTGCCCATGTCTCACTGTGTCCATGTCTCACTGTGCCCATGTCTCACTGTGTCCATGCCTCACTGTGTCCATGCCTCACTGTGCCCATGTCTCACTGTGTCCATGTCTCACTGTGCCCATGCCTCACTGTGCCTCACTGTGTCCATGCCTCACTGTGTCCATGCCTCACTGTGCCCATGTCTCACTGTGTCCATGTCTCACTGTGCCCATGTCTCACTGTGTCCATGCCTCACTGTGTCCATGCCTCACTGTGCCCATGTCTCACTGTGTCCATGTCTCACTGTGCCCATGTCTCACTGTGCCCATGTCTCACTGTGTCCATGCCTCACTGTGCCCATGTCTCACTGTGTCCATGTCTCACTGTGCCCATGTCTCACTGTGTCCATGCCTCACTGTGCCCATGTCTCACTGTGTCCATGCCTCACTGTGTTCATTACTAGACTGACGTTTAACATGGGAGTCTATGGAAGGAGTGCCAAGCTTTAAAAAATCAGTGCTCCCCAGCCATAGGTCCCCCAAACAATAAACTTTGCACACTTGTAGAGGAGAAATGGAGCAACATGTGTACCAGGTTCCGGGTCCAGGGGACCTACGACCGGCCGATACCGGGTCCCCAAAATCACCGGAGAAATTACCATTTAACATGGGAGTCTATGGAAGGGGTGTCCGAGTTTGAAAAATCGCTGATCCCCGGCCGTAGATCAACTATTATGGGATGTGTAAGTGTGTTTGCTGTGAGGAAAGAGGGAGGGGGGATTCCTCCAGCAGCAGCTGATAAGAGTGTTTACTGATGAGAAGTTTGAACACACCTGACCTGTGTGTCTATTGTCATTGGACAGTTTAACCCGCCCTGTTTTCCAAGGGTGGGGGTAAAGAGTCTGATTTATTTTATCTGTTGTGTCCATGTGGGAAAATAATTGAGTTGTTGTTTGCCACTCTACACTGTGTTGCGGCTGGTGAATGGGTGGGCTAAAGAGTCTTGGATAGTGCTGGTTCTGGAAGCATTGACGGCGGACATAGTCCTGGGTTCGTCACACCCCCTATGGCTGAAAAGCTTTTTTCCTATGCTGGGATCACCATTGAGAAATTTGTAAATCACTATTATGTCCCCTCTAAAGCGTCTTTTCTCCAGCGAGAATACATTTAGCTCTTGCAGTCGCTCCTCGTATATGAGGTCCTCCAGTCCCCTTATTAATTTAGTTGCCCTTCTTTGGACTCTCTCCAGCTCCAGCACATCCCGTCTGTTAACCACTTAAGGACCGCCTACTGCACATTTACGTCGGCAGAATGGCACGGCTGGGCACATCAACGTATATATACGTTGATTTTAGTACCCAGCCGTGGGTCCGGCGCGCGCCCCGCGACCCGGTCCGAGCTCCAGGACGTGGACCACGGGATTCGCGGACCCGATCGCCGCTGCAGTGCGGCGATCCGTCCCTGGAGCGGAAGAACGGGGAGAGCCGTGTGTACACACGGCTTCCCCGTGCTTCTCTGTGGCTGTAGCATCGATCGCGTCATTCCTGTAATAGGGGGACACGATCGATGACGTCACACCTACAGCCACACCCCCCTACAGTTGTAAACACAACACATAGGCACACATCCCCTACAGCGCCACCTGTGGTTAACTCCCAAACTGCAACTGTCATTTCCACAGTAAACAATGCAAATTTAAATGCATTTTTTGCTGTAAAAATGACAATTGTCCCAAAGATGTGTCAAAATTGTCCGAAGTGTCCGCCATATTGCCGCAGTCACGAAAAAAATCGCTGATCGCCGCTATTAGTAGTAAAAAAAAATTTTTTTTATAAAAATGCAATAAAACTATCCCTTATTTTGTAAACGCTATAAATTTTGCGAAAACCAACCGATAAACGATTATTGCGATTTTTTTTACCAAAAATAGGTAGAAGAATACGTATCGGCCTAAACTGAGAAAAAAAAATGTTTTTTTTATATATTTTTGGGGGATATTTATTATAGCAAAAAGTAAAAAATATTGCATTTTTTTTAAATTGTCGCTCTATTTTTGTTTATAGCGCAAAAAATAAAAACCGCAGAGGTGATCAAATACCACCAAAAGAAAGCTCTATTTGTGGGGGGAAAAAGAACGCCAATTTTGTTTGGGAGCCACGTCGCACGACCGCGCAATTGTCAGTTAAAGCGACGCAGTGCCGAATCGCAAAAAGGGGCAAGGTCCTTTACCTGCATTTTGGTCCGGGTCTTAAGTGGTTAAGCAAGTGTTTTTGTTTAATTGTTGAATATGCTAATAGATGTAAAGTAAATTGTAATATCGCCATTTAGTGCCTCTTTTACATATTTATGCCCCGTACACAATTTCTGGTGGACGTTTTTCATTGGATTTTCCGATCGTGTGTAGCCCCATCAAAGTTTTTCATCGGAAATTCCAATGAATTCCATCTACTACCGATGTGATTTGGCTGGGCAAAAGCCTGATCATGTGTACGCGACATTAGCATCTTAAAGCAACCGTAGGTTCCCATTATTCCTGTGGACTAGCCCCCAGTAGCCATCTTCCTTCTTCATCTATGCACCTTCTCCAGAGAACTCCACACCTATTCAGCTGCAATTCTAAAGTCAGCCTAATGGAAACATCGCCGGTATGTTCATAATCCCTTTCCCTAGTCAGACTAGTGTGTTAGGACTGTATATTGTGTATACTGATTGTATTTTATTTTATTTTAGTTTTACTCTAACTTCCCTGCAATAAAACTTGAAAAAAAGACCTTGCGCCTGCCTCAATGAGTTATTAAGGGAGGAGAGTTAGCTGTCTGTCTAATTATACCTCAGCCACATATAGTGAGGGCAAAACACCTTCTAAAGGACTGGTGACCAGAACTGGACGGAATACTCCATATGTGGCCAAACCAGAGTTTTATAAAATGTCAGGATTATAGTTTTAACTCTAGAGCAGCCCTCACATTTACTACACTCGCCTATTCGCCTTTTGCGAGTGGAAATGGTTTCTGGCCAGTGTGGACTGCCTCTGAGCAGGGGAGGGATGAGCACCGCGGGGGTTGAATGCAAACTGTTCTCCCAGCGCAGCTCCACTTATGGCTGCTGTGTGTCCTACCCCCGCAGCCTCTCCTGAGATATGTAATGGGTAATCCAAGGAGGCAGGACAAGTCATTGCCACTAAAGTGAGAACAGGGCCAGCAAAAGACAAAAAGAACAAAAACTATATATATACATTGTTAATTTATATTGTGGGAGGGAGGGGCAGGGAGAAGTGGTTCTAAAAGCAGAAGGTTTTTAACCTTATTGCATTCTATGCATTAAGATAAAAAAAACTTCTGTGTGCAGCAGCCCCCCTCACACTTACCTGAGTCCTATCTCACTCCAGCGATGTTGCACAAGAGTCTCAGCTGTCTGGGACTCTCCCTCCTGATTGGCTGAGACACAACAGCAGGCGCCATTGGCTCCCGTTGCTGTCAATCAAAGTCACTGAGCCAATGAGGAGAGAGGGGGCAGGGCTGAACTGAGGCTCCATGTGTCAGAATGGACACACATAGCAACTGCTCGGCTCAGGTGCCCCCATAGAAAGATGCTTGCTGTAGAGGCACTCGGCAGGAGGGAGGGGCCAGGAGTGCTGCCAAGGGACCCAAGATGAGGAGGATCGGGGCTGCTCTGTGCAAAACCACTGCACAGAGGATGTAAGTGTAGCGCCCCCTTACTTTCAGTATGGGCACTACACTAAAGTTAGTGGGGGAGTGAGAGAGTTATGTTGCTCTCACTCTTATTTTTGTTATTTTTGGGCTGCTGTCATTTTAGGATTGTCCTGTGGGTCAGTCTGCGCTCCGGGGGGGTCAGTCTCACCCCCGGACAACAGATGACGCCAAAGGGGTTCCAACAGAGCCACTTTTCCCCCGCAGCCAATTGGAAGAGTTTTTCCCTCGCAGGGCATGCTGGAGGAGGGTATATCTGTGGCAGACCCAATTTTCTTTAGTTCTTCGCAGGTTCCTGGTTCCAGGTGCGGCACCCACCTTCAGGGTGTGCGCATCCAACAGACCCCGGCGATATGGCCTACCAGACCGGGGTCGAAAATTACGCGGAGTTCCTGGTGGATGTTGCCGAGGGGCCCCAGTGGCTTGCTGGGTCCCCTCACTACTAAGAGAGATCCTAGGCCGCTGGCTGTACGGTGGGGATTCGGCTCAAGGAGAACCAAGAGGTTCTTATCTGAGAGACTTGAACGAACCATCGTGGATCTAGTGACCGCCACACTGACAGGTACACTTCAACTGTCAATCGGTCACCCAATTGTGATTGAATGGAAGGATTCGCTCTGCTGTTCACATTGTCAGCATAGAGCCTGTGGCAGAGGCCTCATCTGGCATCTTAAATTTAATCATAGCCAGGTCCATCGCAAGGACCTGTTCCTTCCAGCAACTTTAAAGTAGAACTCCGGCTGCCAGGCTTGTGGCAGAAGTCTGTCCGGGGATTACTTCACCCACTCTGGCTAGAGTGGCAACAAGATATATTGTTACTGAGAGCAGGCTTGCTCTCCTGTTCATCCAAGCCTGATACTACAGGGTTTTCTTCACTTCATCAACCTGTCCTATCTACCTCCTGTTGATGTTGGTCGTGTTAAACCCAAGGAATAAAGCATTTGGAAAACCTTATTTACTAGCTGGACAATCGCTTACTGCTCTGTTCACTGATTTCACCCCTAGACAAAAGCTGAAAGGTAACTTAATACTCCGATCCATAATTAACCAGCGGCTCCCAAGGGAGTATCGCTACATAAGTATACCATGTTTGTTGGTTTTAAATGCTTATAATGTGAAGTTCTTTAAAGGTCGTAACAAAGATTCTAAATTTGGTTTCATTTGGTGTCTAACAGCATGGAAATACCAACTGTGTAGAGTAGAAGTGTACAAGACTGGCAGGCTGGAAACATTATGGGCCAGATTCACGAACACTTGCGCTGGAGTATTTGGATATGCGCCGCGTAACTGTGATGATGCGCCGTCTTTTCTATGTGCCCGTACCCACCAAACTAGATGCGCCCAATAACGGGTCATTTGCGACCGGCGGAACGTTCCGACGCCAGAGTATCGTCAGCGCTTATTTTCGCTGGGCGCATCAGTCGCGCCTATTGATTTCCCCTGCAAATATGCAAATGAGGGATTTTTCCCAATTCACGATCGGATTAGCACCATACGCTGGCTACATGCGCCGCGCGTATCTGGTCCGTCCGGCGCAAAGTTATTTCTACAAAAGGCTGCTTTATCTTTACTCCAGACGGTCACAGGTCAGCAGGAGAGCAGCTACAGCAGCGTTACCGACGAAACTAGCAAGCTGAACAACAACACTAGCAAGGACAACACCTCTGTGTGCCAACATGCCAGGGGCACTCGTGGTCCTAAGACTAGTACTGGGTCCCTCGCTACGGAGGAGGCGGGCACGTGAGAGGATATACCGCACTCGTATGAACCTCTTTGGCATGGGGGATGAGGAGGTGTATCGCCTCTTCAGATTCAGCCCAGATGCAATACTTGAACTAACCACAACCCTGCAGGGTGACATCACCAGCAAGACACACCGCTCACAAGCAGTGCAGCCACTGGTGAAGGTCCTGGCAACACTTCATTTCCTTGCCAGTGGATCATTCCAGCGTACAAGTGGAGTGGTGGCTGGGATGTCACAGTCCTCCATAAGCAGATGTGTGCACCAGGTTGTCCCTGCAATCCTCAGACGCATGTCCAACCAGTTCATCAGACCCACCACTGAGGAGCTGCGGCTGAAGGCAATGACAGATTTCTACAACATTGCCAGATTCCCACGCACCATCGGGGCCATTGATTGCACACATGTGGCCCTACAGCCCCCCAGTGCCACAGAGCACATATACCGCAATCGGAAGCATTGGCACTCCATCAACGTACAGGTGATAGCCGATGCCCAACGCCTCATATGGCACGTCCGTGCCAAACACCCCGGGTCCAGCCATGACAGCTTCATATACCGTCAGAGTCCCATCCCAGCAGAATTCGAACAGAACATGTATGGGGACAGCTGGCTGGTTGGTGAGTGACATGGGAGTCAGGCATGACTATCCCCTCCCGTGATGCACAACAGAAGTCGCACATGCATGACTAACATTCTCCTGTCTTTTACCTTACAGGTGACTCTGCATATGCACTGGGACCCCATCTAATGACTCCTTTCCGGAACCCCCAAACCAGAGGAGAGAGAAAATACAATGAAGCACACATCAAAACCCGTGGAGTGGTGGAGCAAACATTTGGGCTCCTGAAGTCCCGTTTCCGCTGCCTGGATAAGTCCGGGGGGACCCTATTGTATTCCCCTACCTTTGTGTGTCAGATCATCGGTGCATGTTGCATACTACATAACTTTGCTATGAAAAAAGGCCTAGAGATTGACATACGTGATGACCTGACCCCCGACCCACACAGTCCCCACCTGCCAGAGGACACCCAGTCTGCTGATGGAAGAGCAGTCAGGAGGGTCCTCGCCGTAGGCATCTTTGGACACTAAACCAAAACATTACTAACACAGACAGTGCACGCGTGTACACCACTGATGTCCCTAGATCACACACATCACATGCACATCGCATTGGATTAGCCCAAGTCCAGCATGTAGGAGTTGGGAGCAGTAACGCCGCGTCAAGGCCCCAATGATGTCACTGTCCATTCACACACCTTTCACACGTCATTCATTCAGCCGTGGGGTTAACTTCACCACCACGGCCGAGGGTGACACCCCTTACTTTCAGGAGTGCCACCCTCTCACATTCACACACCATTCACACTGCAACGTGTGCAGTATCAAAAAATAAAAATAAAATCTCATAACCTGAGAACCAAAAAAATTAACAAAAACTCATGTCCTGAGTATAAACAATAATAATAAATAAAATAAATAAACTCATGTCCTGAGTATAAACAAAAATATATAACAACCAAAAAAACAAAAAACCCTCATCTGGGATGACGGGGGCTCCTCCTTGGGGGCACTCTCGGGCTCCTCATCTGCCTGGAGGGAGTGGGTGGTGGTGGTGGTGGGGGGGCATCAGGAGGAGGCTGATCCCCGGGTGGGCCACTCCTGGGAGCTGTTGGCTGCATGCCCTCCAATGCCACAGCGATACGGCTCAGATACAAATTTGTTTGGGCCTGCATCCTCAGCTGGCGGGTGATCTGATGCCGCTGGTCACGTTGCCGCTGCCTCCCCTCTTCCCGAATGGCAGCAGTGTTGTCTCGAACAGCTGCTGTCAAGTGCCGGATATCAGCCTGCACCTCCCCCAGGCTGGTCACAACGCCCTGCACGCGACTGGGCAGCTGTGACATAGAGCCCAGGCTGTCTGCGACCCTGTCTAGGTGGCCAGCCATCTCCCCCATTTGCTGGGTCTGTTTCGCGTGGTCCAAAAGCACCTGGTCTTCGACCAAATCACACACCCCCCTGGTCTTCCGGGTGGCCTTCCTGGGGGCAGAGGAAGGTTGTCCCCGTGGGGATGGAGTCGCCCTTGAGGGGCTACCTAGGATGGGGGAGGGGATCACAGAGGGCCCTGCAGAGGAGGAGGACTCCTCCAACATTAAAATGAACTCCTGTTCAGGGACAGGCTCCTCCACAACCACCTCTGCTGAAGTGGTGTGGGCACTCTCCTCCTCCACCTCGGTGTCTCCAGCACCCAGGGCCTCGTCTTCAGCATCCCGTTGGGGGGTTGGGGTGGACTGGCCGGCATGAGATGGCCCAGCACCGTCATCTGTGGATGACACAAAGCAGACACATGTTGGTGGTCCCACACACTTGGCACATGTACCCACCCCCGCCCCACATGCAACACACCAAAAAGGGGGTAAAAATCACTTACCTGTCCTGGAGCCTTCCTCTACGGAATCATAGCCTGGGACCCCCTCCAACTGCTCCCTGTCCAGGCAGCGGGCGACCACCTCCTCCTCCGCGGTCAGGGTGACAGGACATGGGGGACCACCACCTGTGCCCCTCTCATGGCTCCTAATGGTGGACACCTTGCCCCTCACCTTGCGCCGCAGGTCATTGATTTTTTTACGAATGTCTGAAGCACTCCGGGTGGAGTACCCCAGCACATTGACCCTGGCAGCTATGGTGTCCAGGATGGCCTGCTTTCTCTCCCGGCTGGTCTTCCTGCTTTTTTTACCATGGAGAAAATCATTAAATGCCTCCATAGCCGATATTATCACTGTGACCTCCTGGGCATTATAATTTAGGTTCCTCCTCTCTTTGGGGGCAGCGGGAGCAGCCATTACAGGGCAAAAGTATCTTCCCTGGGGTGGGGGGAAATGGAACTACTTTTGCGCCGGAATGGCGTTTCCGCCAGCGCTTTTAAGCGCCCAGCGGAACGCATTGCGCTGACGTTTCCCAGGAAGTGGTGCCGACGGAAGTTGTGAGCATGCGCACAAGGGGGCGAGTGGAGCCGCACTCACTGCGCATGCTCCGTGGATGATGCGCTGAACGTAAGCCTCTGCGCTGGGCTCCGCCCATCATTTACATATGATCACACCCAGTTTCACTTGCGTCGGGTTACGCCAGCGCATTATCGTTACTCTGGCGCAAGTTTACGCGCAACTGCTATGTGAATTACAGGACTTGCGCTGAAAGGGTCTTCAGAGTAACGTAAATGAGAAGCGTTACTCCAGAGGAAAGATACTCTCATCTACCTGAATCTGGCCCTATGTTTCCATATAAAGTAATAGCAATAGAGCTAAGATTTTAGTGCCTCTGTTATGAATTTTGAGGATGAATTTCTCCACAATGTCCATAATAACAGAAGTGAATGAGAAGTTGTTTTAAAGTGCTTGTTTGGAATATGTAAATATTTTAGTGTGCCTAGTCTGGGCACTCCCCTCTTACCTTTAAAAATGTGATCCACTTGAGGTGATTTCAGATACAGCCACTCCAAGAAGCAGCGTTCTTTCAAGGACAAGTTATGGTGGCCTTCGGTCATGTCCCATTGTAGAATGTCACCGTACTCTTGGCTCTCACGTTTGGCCATTTCCATGTGTTCTTCCACATCCGTCGTTCCCAACAAGAATATTGGTTTAATTCTGTATCCATTTATCTCTCTCTCTTTAGCCCATGTCTTCCGCAATTCTGACCTTATTGTCCCAGTACCGGGTTGGGATTTAACCGCCAGGATCAGCAGTTTTTGGTTGGTTGTTTCTTGTTCCACTTGGTTTGGCTCCTGGATGAGTGTGCAACGGTAAATCTGTAGGTAGGGGAACTCCGCTTCAAACCTGGCTAGGTTGAGATGATAAGTGTAAGTGCCATTTAACAGGGTTACTGACTGCCTCATTATGGGGAGCAGCATTCCGGCTGGTGTTGGGTCAAGGCACATGAACCATCTCACCATCAGAAAAGTCACAGTGCAGAACAAGGAGGCGCATATAAAGATTCCTTTACTTCTCATTGTGCCCTGGATAGAGACAACAAGTATTGTAATACCGTAATTAAAAAATAATAATTTGCATTATTTATTTATCTCACTTTCTGATAAAAAAAATGTTTTGTAAAGTGGTAGAATTATAGATTTATCTCTTGAGTAAATACCTTTTTAATAAGTGAAATTATGTACAGCGCTCAAAACATGGAAATACATATGTATACAAACTAATGTACACTGTGTAACGACATGTATGTATTACCTCCGATCGTAGCCTACGCAGCGGACCTCGTCTTCCCCTCCGGCCGCCGACATGTCGTCCCAGAGTTACTTCCGGGTATCGTGGCTCCGGAGCCGCGATGACGGCAATGATGCTGGTAACGGACAGCACGGAGACTGACATTGGCACATGCAGGGGAGAGGGGATATCTCCTAAATAGGGTTGAGCGAACCCGAACTGTAAAGTTCAGGTTCGGTACAGACTTTGGTTTTTTTTGGTACCCGAACCCGAATAATTGTAAAAGGTTCAGGTTTGGCTATGTGTACGGCACGCTGCACGGCAGCCAATCGCCATTTGTTTTACTACTGTGACTAGGAAGCCATCACAGCCATGCCTACTAATGGCATGCCTGTGATTGGCCAGTGCAGCATGTGACCCAGCATGTGACCAGCCTCTATATCGGATAGAGGCACACAGCACAGCTCGTCAGTCTGCTTTAGCTAGGGTAGGGACAGGCTGCTGCTGATTGAGGGAGAGTGTTAGATAGGATTATCCTGCTTGAGAAATCTACACCAGCACTGTTTCTTTCTGTGAGATCTGCATCTTATCGTTTATGGACAGGTTCCTACTTGTTGCTATAGGGATAGAATTATATAGGTGAATCTCTGCATATTTCACCAGCACTGCACCTGTCACCTCTGATATACTGTCTGTGCAGTACATCGTTTAGGGCTAGGTTCCTGCTTGTTGCTATAGAGATAAAATTATATAGGTGAATCTCTGCATATTTCACCAGCACTGCACCTGCCCCCTGTGATATACTGTCTGTGCAGTACATCGTTTAAGGCTAGGTTCCTGCTTGTTGCTATAGGGATAGAATTATATAGGAGAATTTCTGCATATTTCACCAGCACTCCACCTGTCCCCTGTGATATACTGTCTGTGCAGTACATTGTTTAGGGTTAGGTTTCTGCTTCTTGCTATAGGGAAAGAATTATATAGGTTACTCTCTGCATATTTCACCAGCACTGCAACTGTCCCCTGTGATATACTGTCTGTGCAGTACATTGTTTAGGGCTAGGTTCCTGCTTCTTGCTATAGGGAAAGAACCTCCTACTCCATATGGACCTCGTCCTCCTAGGTCAAAATGATTTTATTTTTTATTTATTTTATTTTTTTATGTTATTTTAAGTTATTTCCCTTTCCACATTTATTTTCAGAGTACTTGCCATGCTCTTTCCAACATTTTGCTGCCATTTGCAGCCCTCTAGCCCTTTCCCTTAGTTTTTTAGAGACATTTTAGCAGTCAAAAGTCCGGGTCCCCATTGACTTCAATGTGGTTCGGGTCAAAGTTTGGGTCCCGAACCCGAACTTTTTTTTCAAAGTTTGGGTTCGGGTTCGAACCCGAACATCCAGGTGTTCGCTCAACTCTACTCCTAAACCGTGCAGGTTTAGGAGATATCCTGGTTAGCTACAGGTAAGCCTTAATATAGGCTTACATGTAGCATAAGGTTGTAAAAAAGGGTTTACAACCACTTTAAGGAGGCTTACCGGAATAAGAGGACTCAAATGGGCATATGCTCAGTGAGTCAACAAGGCTTATGGTGCAACCACCAAAATATGGGTTCCAGATCAAGTTGTAAGGCAATCCAATTGGTCAAGAGATGTCACCAAGAAGCAGTCTTCAGAAGCTGCCAACTTGTCAGACCAAATCCTCTCAAGTGTTCGAAATAGCATGACCAAAAAAGAAAATACTCCTCATAGGGCCAGATTCAGGTAGATGGGCGAATCTTTATTTTAGAGTAACGTTTCTCATTTACGTTACTCCGCTGAAACTTTAGGAGCAAGTACTGTTATTCACAAAGCACTTGCTCCTAAAGTTGCAGCGGCGTAGCGAAAATGAGCCGGCGGAATTCAAATTGGGCGGGTAAAGGGCGTGTATTATTATAACTAGGCGCGATCCCACGGCGAACGTACTGCGCATGCGTCGACTGTCAGTGCGCATGCTCCAAATTCTGTCAGTAAACGTCAATGACGTCAATCCCCATTCACGGACGTTTTACGCAAACGAATTTTTAAATTTGACGCGATGACGACGGCCATACTTAACATAGGATACTCCACTAGGGGGCTGGTTTTTCTTTACACCGCGTATCTCATACGGAAACGTCGGAAAGTCACTGCGTCGGGCCCGACTACGATCGTGAATTGCCGATTCTCGCTGATTAGCATATTCTCGGCGTTAATCAGCGGGAACGCCCCGAGCGCCATTTTTAAAATTGCAGTTCCGATACGACGGCGAAATACAATTACGCCGCTCGTATAGGAACTCCAACCCGGCGTTTCTTGTTTTCTGGTTACAGAAAACAGAAACGCCGGCTCAAAGTGAGAGTTAGGCTGGAGTATCACTGATACTCCAGCCTAACTCTACCTGAATCTGGCCCATAGTGTGAATCCGTATAAACGTAAAACGTATTAAAAGAAAATTGGAAACACTCACTTTTAGAAAGTGGATCAAGCGCTTAAAATTGAAGTTTGTGGGTAACGCAATGACATCAGCATGGCTCGCTCAGATGCGTTTCGTCTAAAGAGACAGCATCTGGGGTTGGTAGCACGTGCCCATTTGAGTCCTCTCACTCCGGTAAGCCTCCTCACTAACTTCTATTGGTCCTCACTTCAACATTAATTCCCACTTCTAGTTAGACAATTTGGTTTCACTGTTTATTTAACCACTTTTTTACTTCCACTTAAACCCCCCTCCTGCCCAGACCAATGTTTTAGCTTTCAGCGCTGACGCATTTTAAATGACAATTGCGCGGTCGTGCTACACTGTACCCAAATGAAATTGTTGTAATTTTTTTCACACAAATAGAGCTTTCTTTTGGTGGTATTTAATAGGGTTGTCCCGATACCGATACCGATACTTGTACTCCCGCAAATACCCCAAATGCCTAAATAGTATACTTGCCCCCCCGCCGCCGTATATCGTAAAGCCGCGGCCGCCGTCGCGTTAATCACCGTGCGGCGAACATTACAGGCACCTTTAATTTGAATACCTGTTTTCCCCGCCGCGTATAGACACTCCCCCTTGCTCGGGATTGGACGGATCTGTCCAATCCCGAGCAAGGGGGAGTGTCCTTTACTCTGCGCGGCAGGGAAAACAGCTATTCAAACTAAAGGTGCCTGTAATGTTCGCCGCACGGTGATTAACGCGGCGGCGGCGGAATCATCATCAGGTACGGGGGACATGGCTGCATATGTTTGGGGACATGGCTGCATATGTGAGGGACATGGCTGCCTTTATGTGGGGGGACATGGCTGTCTTTATGTGGGGGACATGGCTGCGTATATGGGGGACATGGCTGCAATATGTGGGGGGACATGGCTGCATATGTTTGGGCAACATGGCTGCATATATGTGGGGGACATGGCTGCATATATGTGGGGCACATGGCTACATATATGTGGGGGACATGGCTGCAATATGTGGGGGGACATGGCTGCATATGTTTGGGCAACATGGCTGCATATATGTGGGGGACATGGCTGCATATATGTGGGGCACATGGCTACATATATGTGGGGGACATGGCTGCATATATGTGGGGGACATGGCTGCATATGTTTGGGAACATGGCTGCATATATGTGGGGGACATGGCTGCATATGTGGGGGACATGGCTGCATATGTGGGGGACATGGCTGCATATGTGGGGGACATGGCTGCATATGTGGGGGACATGGCTGCATATGTTTGGGGACATGGCTGCATATGTGGGGGACATGGCTGCATATGTTTGGGGACATGGCTGCATATGTTTGGGGACATGGCTGCATATGTGGGGGGACATGGCTGCATTTGTGGGGGGACATGGCTGCATTTGGGGACACATTTAAAAAAAAGTATTGGTATTCGGTATCGGCGAGTACTTGAAAAAAAGTATCTGTACTTGTACTCGGTCCTAAAAAAGTGGTATCGGGACAACCCTAGTATTTAATAACCGCTGGGGTTTTTATTGTTTGCTAAACAAACAAAAAAAGCATGGAAAATTTTGAAAAAAAAATCACATTTCAAAGTTTGTTATAAAATTTTGCAAACAGGTAATTTTTCTCCTTTATTGATATGCACTGATGAGGCGGCACTGGTGGGCCCTGATAGGCACAGATAAGGTGACACTGATAGGCACAGATAAGGCGGCACTGATGGGCACAGATAAGGTGGCACTGATGGCCACTGATGGGTGGCACTGATGGGCACTGGTAGATGTTACTGATGAGCACTGATATTGGACACTGATGGGCGTTACTGGTAGGTGACACTGATAGGTGGCACTGTGGGCACTGATGGGTGGCACTGTGGGCACTGATGGGCATCACTGTAAGCGGGAACTGTGGGTACTGATAGGTGGCACTTCGGGCACTGATAGGTGGCGCTGGTGGTCACTGGCAGGTGGCTCTCTTCATCATGACCGATGTCCCTCTGACCATTTTTTTTTTCTCCTCATGCTATCAGCGTGAGGAGAAAAAACAGCCGATTACCGGCTCTGTTTACATCACATGATCAGCTGTCATTGGCTCATAGAATCGCTGATCACAGAGCGCGCAGCATGCACCCTGCAGGGGGCACACAGGCTGTTCGAGCACGGGAGGACATCCAGGGATGCCCTCCCGGCAATTCAGTTCTGCGCTGTAGCCGTCTTTCTATCTGTAGTGGTTAAAGACTGTTTATGTTTCAAAACAACTTTTGTATGATGGCACATATAGCCAGATTCACAAAGCTTTACGCCGGCGTATCTCCATAATTTCAAATGTGCGCCGTCGCATCTTTACGCCGATTTACAAAGCGAGATACGCCGAAAAACATGGCTTCAGCCGTCCGACGTAACTTGCCTACGCCAGCGTATCGTGGGGTCATAGTTACGCTCGACGCCTTCAGGGTCCCCATTTTAAATATGCAAATGAGCAAGATACGCCGATTCACGAACGTACGTACGCCCGACGCAGTAATCGACGCCGTTTACGTAAGGCGTTTTTCCGGCATAAAGATAAACCACCAAAAAGATGGAGCAGCCCATGTTAAGGTATGGACGACGGAACAGCCGTCGTTTTTACGTTGTTTACGTAAGGCGTACGTTAAATCGTCTGGGCGTAAGTTACGCTCACGTCGTATGCAGTGTTCGATGTATCTTAGGTATTCTAGCCGGCCTAATTCTGAGCATGCGCACAGGGATACGTCCACGGACCGTTCGTTCGGCCCATCATTTGCATGGGGTCACGGTTCATTAACATGTATCACGCCCACCTTCCACCTACTTTGAATTAGGCGGGCTTACGCCGGCCCATTTACGCTTCGCCGCCGTAACTTAGGGAGCAAGTGCTTTGTGAATACAGCACTTGCCTCTCTAACTTGCGGCGGCGTATCGTATATTCGATACACTACGCCCGCCTAACGATACGCTGCCCTACCTGAATCTGGCTAATAGACTTTAGGGGCCAGATTCACGTACCGGCCGCGTCGGCGTAGCGTATGCCATTTACACTACGCCGCTGCAACTTAAATGAGCAAGTGCCGTATTCTCCAAACACTCGCTCCGTAGTTTGCGGCGGCGTAGTGTAAATGGCCCGGCGTACCCCCGCGTAAATGAAAGGGGGCGGCTTGTATTTAAATTAAGGGCGCCCCCACGTCGATCGAACTGCGAATGCGCCGGCCAGGAAAAAAGCCCAGTGCGCATGCTCCAGCTCACGCCGGAAAACGTCGTTGAAACCGACGTGAAAATGACATGATCGTCATTTACGCAATACCCTATTCGCGAACGACTTAGTAAAACCACGTAAACTACGGAAAAAGACGACGCTGACCCGACACCATACTTAACATGGCATACGACGGAACTTCGTAAGCCTACCCCTCATATAGCAGGGGTAGGTTTACGGTTACGGAAACGACGTAAACGACGACGAGGCGGCGTAAAAACGTTCGGGAATCGGCGTATTAGGCTAATTTGCATAGGCAAATGAGAAATCAACGTTAAGGCCACCTAGCGGCCAGCGAAGGAATTACATCTAAGATCCGACGGTGTAAGTGTCTTACACCTGTCGGATCTTCGCCGTATCTATGCGTAAATGATTCTAGGAATCAGACGCATAGATACCCGGGGTCAAAAACAGAGATACGCCGGTGTTTCCTGCGATACACCTTCGTATCTCTTTTGAGAATCTGGCCCTAGTTTGGGTGTGAATTTCACATCTCATTTTCATTATTATTCGTTTTTGTGGTCATTGCACAGTGTACATTAGTTTGTATACATATGTATTTCCATGTTTTGAGCGCTGCACATAATTTCACGTTTTACTTATTCCTTGATTTACACTTGTCTTGTCTTACACAACCTAGTGTTATGCTGGCTGCTATTAGATATATGTCAGCGCGATATACACCAATTTTTTTCTATTTCTAAATACCTTTTTAATGAATACAAATAGTCTACTAGCTTTGATTGCTACATCCTGGAATTGCATGCTATTGCTATTGCTGAGTCTGTCATATTTCAGGACCTCCAGATCCTTTTCTATCCTCGATTCTCGAAGAGTGTCTCCCGATAAAGAGCCGCTTACATTCAAATTTGTATTTCCCAAGTGCATTACTTAAAATTTTTCAAATCTTAAACCTCATCTGCGATATGGCTGCTCACTTCTCTATTTTCTTTGGGCCTTCTTGTAAAGTTTCTATAACCTGTTGTATAGTTATTACCCTGCTTGACACTGTATGGACAGTACATACTGGGACTGAACTTTTTATCTCAACCAGTGGCGGTGCGTCCATAAGGGGCGCATGGGCGCTGCCCCCTCTCCCCTGCCACCTCTCTATCACCATAGATAGATTCATGCATTGCATGAATCTATCTATGGTCTTCGCTGCCACCCCCTATTCAGGTACCCGGCCCCTTTTCGGGTGCCCGGGAGCCTGAATTACAGCGGCGGGGTATTTTTTGGAAGAACCTGATTAGAGCCGTAGGCGCCATGGTGAACAGCGGGCGACATGCTGGGCGCTCGCAGTTCACTCAGCGTTGTGTTAGGAAAGCGAATGAATATTCGCTTTTTTTTTCGTATCCTTTATTTTTATTTTTATATCCAATGGAACAAAGAGAAATAATCCTAACAAAACAACAAAAGGAAGTATATAGTCACACGCAGGGCAAGAAGAGACAGCCAAGAAAAAAACAAAAAAAAACATGTCTATATCTCTCTTTCCCTGTGCTAGTGAACGGAACGTTTTAAGCTGTCTTATCCGTGTCTCTAAAACTTAGCCTTTATTGTTGTTCTCAATCACCTAAATCTCTTTATTTCCCCTTCTTTATATACCCCACCCTTCCCTCCCAAACCCCGCCCCCCCTTCCTTCTCTACCTCCCTCTCCCCAACAATATAATGAGGAAAGTACAACTCTGGTTTTGGTTGACTTCCAAACAAACCTCATATGACAATAACCCAGGCATGCAGGAATGTGGTCACTGCATAACCTGTGTGTGGCTTACCATCTGGGGTGTAATACCTGAGGCGGCGTACACACGGCCGAGGTTCTCGGCAGAAACCAGCGAGAACCTCGCTGGGAGCCGCATTCTGACGAGAACCTCGGCCGTGTGTATGCTCTCGGCGAGCCCCGCCCGTCGGGAATCCCGTCGAGCGAATAGAGAGCAGGCTCTCTATTTGCTCGACGGCCCGCCTGGATGAATGGCTGGTTGCCATTCCCGACGGGCGGGTCGCCGATTTCGACGGCCGGCCGAGAGCCTCGACGGGCGGAACGATGTGTTCCGCCCGTCGAGGTTCTCGTACGTGTGTACGGCGCCTCAAACCATTGACAAAAAGGAACTTATGGGAGCATCCTTCACCAGACTGCTGCTTGCTGATTCAAATTCCATCAAAGAAAGGACAGTCTTGGCACAAACTTTGGTTAGAATTAGAAAGGTTATTATTATTAGTTTGAAAAACTGTCAATCTTATGTAGCGCCCCCTTACTTTCAGTACGGGCACTACGCAAAAGTTAGTGGGCGAATGGGAGAATTATTTGCTCTCATTCATAATTTGTCAAATTGCAGGCTGCTGCTATTTCAGAACTGTACTGTAGGTCAGTCTGTGATCCAGGGGTGCATTCCCACTCCTGGGCGACAGTTGGCGCTAGAGGGGTTCTGACAGAGCCACTTATCCCCAGCAGCCAATTAGAGGAGTTTTTTCCTCACTGGGCATGCTGGGAGGGGTATATCTGTGGCAGCTGGCGCGTGTTCGGGGTCAGTTCTTCTTCTCTGCGCGGGGTCCACGTTCCAGGTGCGGCATCCACCTTCAGGGTGCGCGCATCCACGGACCCCACCCGCATGGCCCACCTGGCCGGAGCTGCCTGCTCCAAGGAGACCCATCCAGATGTTGATAGGGGCCCCAGTGACTTACTGGGTCCCCAACTTTACTGAGAAGATCCCAGGCTGTGTGCCGTTCGGTGGGGGATCGGCTTGAGGAGAACCCGGAGGCAGGTTATCCAAGAGGGCTTGAACGAACCATCAGGGATCTGGTTACTGGAATTGACAGGTACAGTACTTTTTGCTATAATAAATATCCCCAAAAATATATAAAAATAAAAAAAAATTTCCTCAGTTTAGGCCGATATGTATTCTTCTACATATTTCTCGTAAAAAAATCGCAATAAGCGTTTATTGATTGGTTTACGCAAAAGTTATAGCTTCTAAAAATTAGGGGATAGTTTTATAGGATTTTTATTAATATTTTTTTTTTACTAGTAATGGCAGCGATCAGCGATTTTTATCGGTACTGCGACCTAATAGCGGACACTTCGGACACTTTTGACACATTTTTGGGACCATTGGCATTTTTATAGCGATCAGTGCATTGATTACTATAAAAATGCCACTGGCAGGGAAGGGGTTAACACTAGGGGATGAGGAAGGGGTTAATTATGTTCCCTAGGTGTGTTCTAACTAAAGGGGGGTGGGACTGACTAGGGGAAATGACTGATCGCTGTTCAAACATTGTATGAACAGACGATCCGTCATTTCTCCCCCTGACAGGACCGGGAGCTGTGTGTTTACACACACAGCTCCCGGTTCTCGCTCTGTAATAAGCGATCAGGGTGCCCGGCGGTGATCGCGCCCAACGGGCATGTGCGTCGGCACCAGGGGTGCGCACGCCCCTATTGGCTGAAATGCGAGATGATGTATAGCTACGCGATCTCACGCAGCCGAGCCGACCAGCCGCCGTATAATACGGCGGCTGGTCGGCTAGTGGTTAAAAAAGAATTCCACCCAAAAATGTCACTTCCGCTTATCTGATTCCTCCTCCCCTCCAGTGCTACATTTGGCACCTTTCAGGGTGGAGGGGGTACCTGCTTTTGACAGGTACCCTTCTCCACTTCCATCGAACCTCGCCGCGGTGAGGTACGTCAGAAGTCCGGTCTCGCTCCTCCTCGCCGCGGGACCATTCAGAAATCGCACCACGTTTCGCGCATGCACAGTAGGGACCCAAATGTGAAGCCGTAAGGCCGCGTACACACGACCGAGGAACTTGACGGGCGAAACACATCGTTTTCCCCGTCGAGTTCCTTGTTCGGCTGTCGAGGAACTCGTCGAGCCAAATTTTCCCATTCCCGTCGAGGAAAAAGAAGACATGCTCTCTTTTTGGCTCGACGAGTTCCTCGACATTTTCTCGGCGAAAAGTGTACACACGACCGGTTTTCTCGGCAGAATTCCCTTACCGGAAACGGCGACGGCAGCACCCAACATCCGATGGAAACGTTGGCTGGGTTGCCGACATCACTGGATTCCAGGACAGGGAAGTGTCCCAATATTAAAAGTCAGCAGCTCCAGTATTTGTAGCTGCTGTCTTTTCAATCGATGTACATCAGAAGTCCGGTCTCCCTCCTCCTCCTCGCCGCCGGGCCATTCAGAAAGACGCAAGGCTTCACTGCCGAGTTCCCTTACCGGCAATGGCAATGGCAGCACTCAACATCCGATGGAAACAGTGGCTGGGGTGCCGAAATTGATGGATTCCAGGACAAGGAAGTGTCCTAAATATTATGGGCCAGATTCTCATATATTTTCGGCGGCGTAGCGTAAGCCATTTACACTACGCCGCCGCTGTGTACTAGAGCAAGTGCTTTATTCTCAAAGCACTTGCTCCGTAGTTTTCGCCGGCGTCTCGTAAATCGCCAAGCGTAAACCCGCGCAATTCAAATGGGGCGGCTTGTATTTAAATTAAGCGCGCCCCCGCGTCGAACGAACTGCGCATGCGCCGGCCGGGGAAAAAGCCCAGTGCGCATGCTCCAAAGGACGTCACATTTTCTCTATGTAAACGACGTAATCGCAGCGTACGCCAGCCCCATTGAGAATCGACGTACGCAAACGACGTAAACGACGCACAACACGACGCGGTCCCGAGGCCATACTTAACATGGTACCCGACGGTACTTCGTAAGGTTACTCCACATCGAAGCTGGGGTAACCTTACGCGGACGAAAACGACGTACGCGACGACGGGGCGGCGTAAAAGCGTTCGGGAATCGCCGTACTAGCCTCATTTGCATATGCAAATGAAAAAACAACGTGAAGGCCACCTAGTGGCCGGAGTTGTCATTACACCTACGATCCGAAAGTGTAATGCTTTTACACTTGTCGGATGTAGAAGCGTATCTATGCAAAAGTGATTCTAAGCATCACTCGCATAGATACGAGGACAAAAAAAAGGCGATACGACGGGGTATCTGAGATACTCCGTCGTAACGCCTCTGAGAATCTGGCCCTATAAGTCAGCAGCTACAGTATTTGTAGCTGTTGTCTTTTAATTTTTGGAGGTTGGGGTGGTACTCTGCTT
Source organism: Rana kukunoris (assembly GCA_029574335.1). Classification (NCBI taxonomy): domain Eukaryota; kingdom Metazoa; phylum Chordata; class Amphibia; order Anura; family Ranidae; genus Rana; species Rana kukunoris. The sequence continues at coordinate 539,714,147 of CM056051.1, forward strand.
TAATCTTAGGAATAAAAGTCTGGCTATTACCTGGCTACCTGGTAAACCATCTAGTCCATTTTGTAAACCATTTAGTCCTGCATTCAGTTTTTTAAGTCTTTTTTTGACAGTGCCTTCTGTTAACAACGAGAGTACATTCTGTAATGTGTTATTAATGTAACGGATGGTTGCTACTAGTAACTAGTGTTGAGCGGAATACGCCATATTCGATTTCGCGATATTGCGCGAATATATAGAAGAATATTCGCGAATATTCGCTAATATCGAATATTCGTGATATTTTATCCAAAAAAAATTTTGCAAAATTTCGCTAATGCGAAAATGATTGGGAAATTCTCATAAACGGAGATCATTTCCTGTATTACTAAACTAATATGCACTAAACACTAACTCTACACTAACTCTACTTAAAAGAAAGGAGAATAAGGGGGCAAAAGAAGGGCGGAGAAGATAATCGCGCAATATTCCTATTGCACGATTATCTTCTCCGCCCTTCTTTTGCATCAGAGCCAATCAGAATAACTCTAATATTCGGCAAAAGGAATATCGCGCAATATTCCTTTCTCCGAATATTCGAGTTATTCTGATTGGCTCTGATGCAAAAGAAGGGCGGAGAAGATAATCGCGCAATATTCCTTTTGCCGAATATTCGAGTTATTCTGATTGGCTCTGATGCAAAAGAAGGGCCGAGTAGCTGATGCGATTCTTTTATGTTGCCGAAAATTCGCAATGCGAATTTTCGGCAACATAAAAGAATCGCATCAGCTACTCGGCCCAGGGTCTCTAATCATACCAGCAATGCTTTTAGACGTCGATGGAGATCACTAGGATGTGATCTGTTTTAAAAATGAATTTGAAAAAATACGAATATTCGCCATAGCGAATATTCGCCGCAATATTCGAGTTATTCGCGAAAACTCGAATATGCAATATTCGTAGCGAATATTCGCAATGCGAATATTCGTGAGCAACACTACTAGTAACTAACATCCACCATATCACCCTGCTGCCAGACTTCCATATATCACCTCAGAGACAATGAACAGTCAGGCGGCGTACACACGACCGAGGTTCTCGCTGGAAACAAGCGAGAACCTCGCTGGAAGCTGCATTCCAGCGAGAACCTCGGCCGTGTGTACGCTCTCGGCGAGCATCCCGTCGGGAATGCCGTCGAGCAGAAATAGAGAGCATGTTCTCTATTTCCTCGACTGCCCGCCTGGAAGAATGGCTGGTTGCCATTCCCGACGGGCGGGTCGCCGATTTCGACGCCCGGCCGAGAGCCTCGACGGGCGGAACGATGTGTTCCGCCCGTCGAGGTTCTCGTACGTGTGTACGCCGCCTCATTTGCGTTGTTTTGTTTTTGTTTATTGAGGGATATAACTTGGTTGGGGAAAGGGGATATAGGATGCCCATAGAACATGTTGCTTTGCCATCATATTAACAAACTTGAAATTTGGTTGAGCCTTGAAGCACTGATGCACAAATAATATCTACAGTCACTTCCCATGCATCACTATGCAGACTATTTCTCCTCTGCGTATCTCCTGCAGACCGTTGCTCCCAGGACGTCTATCTTCCTGCATAAACTTTACTGTAGATCATTATCTTTCCTGTCACATCCTCCTCTATGAGCAAAATAGGCCATTCTGAACAGTCTCAATGGTTGGCTATATTAGATGCTGTTACTAGGCCAGAGGTCTGCAGCACCTCTCCCCGGCGGCCTAGTAATTTAGTAGCACGTGTAGCTTGTTGGACTACTGCTCTCAGATAGTCCCGTTTGCAAATCCTGCACCCTCAGGCCACATCGATTTGACACTTTTCCCGCAGTCTCTCCCCTGGCCTTCGCACCCAGCTCTCCTGGCATGCCTCATCCAGAAATCCACTGTGGTCCACTCACCGACTTTCTCCTGCCCCGAGTCCATGATGAAGAAGACACAAGTTCCGACAGCTTCTCCAGCCCCTCTGGGTGACCAGACATCCCCAGTTTTAGGGGACAGTCCCCTGATTGAGGACACTGTCCCCAGACCAAGTCTGTCCCTGTTTTTGTCCCCCGATGGGATTTAATAGGGGGCAGGGGCAATTTCAAAGAGTGCAGAATTAAAACAAAAAAAAATTGAATTAAACCCCCCCGCTCCGCCATGCCTACTGGCATAAGAGGGTTGTATTTTTCCCATTATCTGAGCCCCTTTCTGATGATCATGTGCTGGTCGGAGCAGAGGGAATATTTCTTCAGTTTCGGGCTCATGCCCATTCTGCTTCGCTCGCATGTTCTCCTGCCTTGGCTCAAATCCTGGCCAGCCACCTACCCATGGGCGTCCGCTCATAGGAGTAAGGGGGGGCCAGTGACCCCCCCTGGAATCGGCAAGGGTCTGCCATGCTTGCATCTCTAGCTGTGCTGACTCTCTGTGTTTGTGCGAGTTGGCTCCACAGCTGTTGCAAGATCAGTGTCACTGAGTTACAGAGCTCTTTACTGCCACCTCTGGCTGCTTCCTGTATGTGCACCCTTGTGTTTGCTTTTCTGCCTGTAATGTATTTTCAAAGGGACATGTGGAAACAGGACTTGGGAGAAGGAACCTTACAAGTGGGGACTGTGAGTACAAGTTAAGGGAGAAGGCTTTATGGGATAATGACTAAGCCCCTGCCCTTCATGACATTGTCAAAGAACCGTGGCATAGGTGACCGTAAAATTATGCCCCCCCCTGGAAAAAGTTCAGCGGACGCCCATGCACCTACCTATCTCCTTGCCTTCCCTGGCGGAGTGATCTTCCTCCGCTCCCCATTCAGTAGTAGCCGGGGGCCCGGACAGTGAGACTTGAGAGACTGTGAGGCGGGCGGCGACGGGCAGAGAGTCGCTGATTGCCGCCATTACTAGTAAAGAAAAAATATGTCCCCGGATATCAATTTAAAAATATGGTCACCTTAATGTAGCTCCCTCCCAGCTCTCCCGGGCTTCTCCCACAGGCCTCGCACCACCCCCCAGATGGGGCCCCTGCTGCTGTCTCATGCTCCATTCTTTAAGTCTCCCGGCCGACCAGTCCTCTCCAGTGGGCTGGGACCTGAGCTTATATGGGAGGCCTGCCCCCTGCCAAATCCAATTGGGGATTGGTCAGGGCTCCACAAATGAGCTCCCTGTCACTCCAGTCCTGTGCCCTGCCCCTTTTCCAGATCATTCTCCCTGAAAGCAGGAGAGGGGCCCCAGAACTAGAGCACAGGTGGTCACACCCACTGCTACACTAACCACTCCCTGCCCCCAGATCAATACAAGGAGACCCAGCCTTAAGCATAGGCCTGCCTAAATGTACCTGCACTGACAGTTTTTCCTTTCAAAAATCCCATTTTAGCACCTACCTACAGTAAAGGGTGCTACATTAACATTACAGTCTTGATTATTAACACCCTCTATTTCCTTTGTGAAAACTGAGAAGAAGAATGCATTTAGTACAGTTGCCTTCTCCCTGTCATTTGTAACCAACTTCCCCTGATCATCTTTTGTGGGGCCAATGTGCTCTGACCTCATTTTTTTTTTTTACTATTATATATTTAATAAACTGTTTTGGATTTTTTTTCTTCTCCACTGCTATGTGCCTCTCGTAGACTATTTAACCACTTGCCGACCGGCGCACGACTATTGACATCGACAGAATGGCACGGGCAGGCAGATTGGCGTACAGGTACGTCCCTTTAAACCTGCCGCCCAGCGGGCGCACCCGCGGGTCCTGGGAACTCGGGAGTCCCGCGATTGCGGTCGACAAGGGCAGAACAGGGGAATGCCTTGTGTATTCTGCCTAGTGACACTGTCACTGATAACCGTTCCCCATGATAGGAAACGGTCATCAGTGACATGTCACGTGTAGTCACACCCCCTAACAGTAAGAATCACTTCCTAGGGAACACTTAACCCCTTCAGCGCCACCAAGTGATTAACCCATTCACTGCCAGTGTCATTTTTACAGTAAGTGCATTTTTATAGCACCGATCGCTGTAAAAATGACAATGGTCCCAAAAATGTGTCAAAAGTGTCCGATGTGTCCACCATAATGTCGCAGTCACGATAAAAATTGCTGATTGTCGCCATAACTAGTAAAAAAAAATATTAATAATGCCATAAAACAGTCCCTTATTTTGTAGAAGATATAACTTTTGCGCAAACCAACAAATAAACGCGATTTTTTTTACCAATAATATGTAGAAGAAAATATATCGGCCTAAACTGGTGGAAAAAAAATGTTTTTTATATTTTTTGGGGGGGGGGGGGATATTTATTATAGCAAAAAGTAAAAAAATATTAAATTTTTTTCAAAATTGTTGCTTTTTTTTTGTTTATAGTGCAAAATAAAAATCGCAGTGGTGATCAAATGCCACCAAAAGAAAGCTCTATTTGTGGGGTAAAAAGGATGTAAATTTTGTTTGGGAACCACGTCGCACGGCCGCGCAATTGTCAGTTAAAGCGACGCAGTGCCGAATCGCAAACAGTGGCCTGGTCTTTGACCGCCAAAATGGTCCGGGGCTGAAGCGGTTATACTACCCTGATTGTGCTTTTACACTCATTGTTGAAATCCTTGTACTATTGGAATGCTGACAAAGACCCCTCAGCCTTATATTTTTTAAAGGCCATTTTTTTCTCTTTTATTGACCTTTTTATGTTAAAGTTTAGCCACACAGGCTTACAATTTTATATGTTTTGCTCGTTGGAAATCACTGACTAATGTTTCTATGTAATGTTGTGGGGTTAACTCTACACAGGGATGGTGGGAACCCACCATGCATAATGAATGAATGACTTGTATAGCGCAACGCATGCGAACTGAATCGCCCCTAGGCGCTTTTTCCAGCCAGTGTCTGCTTGGCTGGTGCGGTCACAGGGATGGTAGGAACCCCTCATAATGGGCACAGCAAGAGTACTGACCTGGGAACCCAGCTCAGGCATGGTTGGAGCTCCTCATAATGGGCACAGCAGGTGTAGAGACCCAAAAACTCAGCACAGGGATGGTAGGAACCCCTCATAATGGGCACAGCAGGAGTACTGACCTGGGAACCCAGATCAGGGATGGTTGGAGCTCCTCATAATGGGCACAGCAGGTGTAGAGACCCAGAAACTCAGCACAGGGATGGTAGGAACCCCTCATAATGGGCACAGCAGGAGTACTGACCTGGGAACCCAGCTCAGGGATGGTTGGAGCTCCTCATAATGGGCACAGCAGGTGTAGAGACCCAAAAACTCAGCACAGGGATGGTAGGAACCCCTCATAATGGGCACAGCAAGAGTACTGACCTGGGAACCCAGCTCAGGCATGGTTGGAGCTCCTCATAATGGGCACAGCAGGTGTAGAGACCCAAAAACTCAGCACAGGGATGGTAGGAACCCCTCATAATGGGCACAGCAGGAGTACTGACCTGGGAACCCAGCTCAGGGATGGTTGGAGCTCCTCATAATGGGCACAGCAGGTGTAGAGACCCAGAAACTCAGCACAGGGATGGTAGGAACCCCTCATAATGGGCACAGCAGGAGTACTGACCTGGGAACCCAGCTCAGGGATGGTTGGAGCTCCTCATAATGGGCACAGCAGGTGTAGAGACCCAGAAACTCAGCACAGGGATGGTAGGAACCCCTCATAATGGGCACAGCAGGAGTACTGACCTGGGAACCCAGCTCAGGGATGGTTGGAGCTCCTCATAATGGGCACAGCAGGTGTAGAGACCCAGAAACTCAGCACAGGGATGGTAGGAACCCCTCATAATGGGCACAGCAGGAGTACTGACCTGGGAACCCAGCTCAGTGATGGTTGGAGCTCCTCATAATGGGCACAGCAGGTGTAGAGACCCAGAAACTCAGCACAGGGATGGTAGGAACCCCTCATAATGGGAACAGCAGGAGTACTGACCTGGGAACCCAGCTCAGGGATGGTTGGAGCTCCTCATAATGGGCACAGCAGGTGTAGAGACCCAGAAACTCAGCACAGGGATGGTAGGAACCCCTCATAATGGGCACAGCAGGAGTACTGACCTGGGAACCCAGCTCAGTGATGGTTGGAGCTCCTCATAATGGGCACAGCAGGTGTAGAGACCCAGAAACTCAGCACAGGGATGGTAGGAACCCCTCATAATGGGCTCAGCAGGTGTACAGACCCGGGAACCCAGCTCAGTGATGGTTGGAGCTCCTCATAATGGGCACAGCAGGTGTAGAGACCCAGAAACTCAGCACAGGGATGGTAGGAACCCCTCATAATGGGAACAGCAGGAGTACTGACCTGGGAACCCAGCTCAGGGATGGTTGGAGCTCCTCATAATGGGCACAGCAGGTGTAGAGACCCAGAAACTCAGCACAGGGATGGTAGGAACCCCTCATAATGGGCTCAGCAGGTGTACAGACCCGGGAACCTTAAAATATCTGTCCTGGGTGGTGGAACACTGCTGGAATGCGTTCTTCAACAATTGTCTTTCAGGAAAATCAAAAAGATCTATGGTAATGATAATGAATTCCTTTGTATCGCTCCTGAATTATGTCCTGAAGACCACCAATCAGTAAAGCAAAAATTCTACAGAGCATTGTAAGAAATCTAAGTGTGTTCCTACCTGTCCGTCCTGTTCTGTAGAAGACATTGAGCCATGTTCTGGGATATCGTTACACTTGTATATGAACAATTAAATCCTATAACTATCACTCATCATCACCAATACATGCTGTTTGTAGGCCAAGTACACTGGAGCGGTGACCCTCACCATGGCAGCCTGATAAGCATCACAAAACACAAATAGTTCTAAAAGGAAATTCTAATCCAGATTATATGGGAAAGTAAAACCAGACAAAGAATATGTCATTTTATTTCCTGCTCCTCCTCGCTGTGTGAGGAGTGTTCTCTCATGTTAGGACAGGCACAACAAACACACACTACCCTCCATGGCACCTGTCCAGCCCGCCAACACTCACAGACAGAGACGTTATGTAAAACACCCTCTGAGGAGCCTGGGGGGGGGGGGGGGTCATTACTTAAAGCACCCACTGATTGACTTACAAAGGACAAGAAAGAGAGCAGCCCCCCCCCCCAGACTGAGACACCTCATCCTCAACTACCTGCAATGTACAGATCCCCAACTACCAACCCCTCACTGCCTGTGAGAAACGATAGGTGTAAAATAACTAGCAAGCTTCAAGTAGTGGCTGCTGGCTAAATAGTAAAGGTGCAGTGGCCATTAAAGGGTTAACTGATCCTCCTACTCAACTCCCTCTCCATCAGCTGTGGGGTTAAATCTGCATCTGTCTGACAAACTCACACTCACTGCTCTACTGACACCATCCGCTACTCTACTGACACTGTCCACTGCTCTACTCACACCATCCACTGCCCTACTGACACCGTCCACTGCCCTACTGACACTATCCACTTCCCTACTGACACCAACCACTGCCCTACTGACACCATCCACTGCTCTACTGACACCATCCACTGCCCTACTGACACCGTCAACTGCCCTACTGACACTGTTTACTGCTCTACAGACACCATCCACTGCCCTACTGACACCATGCACTGCTCTACTGACACCGTCCACTGCTCTACTGACACAGTCCACTACTCTAGTGACACCATCCACTGCTCTACTGACACAGTCCACTGCTCTACTGACACCGTCCATTGCTCTACTGACACCATCCACTGCCCTACTGACATCGTCCACTGCCCTACTGACACCGTCCACTACTCTACTGACACTGTCCACTGCTCTACTGACACCGTCCACTACTCTACTGACACCATCCACTGCTCTACTGACACCGTCCACTGCTCTACTGACACCGTCCACTACTCTAGTGACACCATCCACTGCCCTACTGACACTGTCCACTGCTCTACTGACACCGTCCACTGCTCTACTGACACCGTCCACTGCTCTAGTGACACCATCCACTGCCCTACTGACACTGTCCACTGCTCTACTGACACCGTCCATTGCTCTACTGACACCATTCACTGCTCTACTGACACCGTCCACTGCCCTACTGAAACAGTCCACTGCCCTTCTAACACCATCCACTGCCCTACTGACACCGTCCACCGCCACCCAAGCCATGCCTTCCGGTACATGCCTAGCTGTAAGTTACCTACCCCCTTTGGGTTTTTGGGGGGGTACCATCTCCCCCAACCCCCCTACCTTGTGATACCTGATTAACTTTATTTATTCTCCCATTGCAGACATGCACATACTATGCTCCTGATGAGCGGCTTAAGCCCCGAAACACGTCGAGCTACCATGACATTGTGTATGTGATACACACTCATCTGAGATATGTGTTCATAATATCTCTACAATATAGGAATTTTAGACTGTTGTATGTGCAGATGTTATTATTTAAACTATACTATCTTATATTAATATGGGGCCAGATTCAGGTAGATGTAACGCTTCTCATTTACGTTACTCTGCCGAAATTTTAGCAGCAAGTGCTGTTATTCACGAAGCACTTGCTCCTAAAGTTGCGGCAGCGTAACGAAAATGAGCCGGCGGAATTCAAATTGGGCGGGTACGGGGCGTGTAGTATTTAAACTAAGCGCGATCCCGCCGCGAACGTACTGCGCATGCGTCGAGTGTCAAAGCATCCCCGTGCGCATGCTCCAAATTCTGTGAATGAACGTCAATGACGTCACATTCCCATTCATGATCTTTGTACGCAAGCGACGTGATTTTTTTTTTTTCCCGACGCGATGACGACGCCTATACCTAACATAGGATACTCCAACCCCATGTAGGTATATCTTTGCGCCGCGTATCCCTTCCGGAAACGTCGTACCGTCATTGCGTCGTGCCGGAATTCGCTCGTGAATTGCCGATTTCCGCTCATTAACATATTTTTTGAGCGGAAATCGGCGGGAACGCCCCCGGCGCCATTTTTAAGTTGAAGTAACGATGCGATGGCGAAACTCAGTTACGCTGATCGCATCGGAGCTTCAACCCGGCGTTTCTTGTTTTCTGGTTACAGAAAACAAAAACACCGGCTCATAGTGACAGTTAGGCTGGCGGATCACTGGATCCGCCAGCCTAACTGTTCCTGAATCTGGCCCATGGTGATTACCGTGATTGTTGCTTGTTAAGCTTGTTATGTACCGGTTTTTACATATTCAATGAATGGTGCCTTCTGATAGGTGCAGTTTTGTACGTGTAATGAATGCCTACATCCATGTTCTGTATACAATATCAATAAATATGTATAATCCTACCATCTACATGTCTTTGTCATCATGAGCTTCATTTAAAGGGGTGTTCCAGCCGCAATTTTTTTTTTTTTTAAAGTCAGCAGCTACTAACAGTGTAGTTGCTGACTTTAAATAGGGACACTTACCTGTCCTACTTGCCCGCGCTGATGGCCCCCCTGATGCCGGTCCCACGATCGCTCCGGGTCCCGCACCGCCATCCACACTATGGGAAACAGGCCCATTTCCTACTGCGCCTGCGTGAGTCTCACGCTGGCTTGTGAATGGGCGCGCTGCTCTCTGAGAACACACACAGTTCCCAGAAAGCAGCGCGCCCCATTCACAAGCAGAAGAAGAAGAAGAAAAGACACCGCGGTGTGGAAAAGGCAGATTACGGACTTCCGCATAGCAACAGGTATTTCGGGTGAGTATTTTTTTTTTTTATTTAATTTTTTTTAGCAAGATGAGCAATTGTTGTTTTCCTGGGTGGAACTCCGCTTTAAAGTCCCACTCATTTTTCTATTTGCATCACTGTGGCTTATCGCCACATTGTAGCATTTTTATTTCATGCCCTACTGACACCATCCACTGCTCTGCTGACACCATCTACTGCCCTACTGACACTATCCACTGCTCTGCTGACACCAATTTCTACCCTACTGACACCGTCCACTGCTCTACTGACACCCTCCACTGCCCTACTGACACCGTCCACTGCTCTGCTGACACCATCTACTGCCCTACTGACACTATCCACTGCTCTGCTGACACCAATTTCTACCCTACTGACACCGTCCACTGCTCTACTGACACCCTCCACTGCCCTACTGACACCGTCCACTGCTCTGCTGACACCATCTACTGCCCTACTGACACTATCCACTGCCCTACTGACACCAATTTCTACCCTACTGACACCGTCCACTGCTCTACTGACACCCTCCACTGCCCTACTGACACCCTAAACTGCCCTACTGACACCAATTTCTACCCTACTGACACCATCCACTGCTCTACTGACACCCTCCACTGCCCTACTGACACCCTACACTGCCCTACTGACACCATCCACTGCTCTACTGACACCCTCCACTGCCCTACTGACACCATCCACTGCTCTACTGACACTGTCCACTGCTCTACTGACACCGTCCACTGCTCTACTGACACTGTACACTACTCTACTGACACCGTCCACTGCCCTACTGACCCCATCCACTGCTCTACTGACACCGTCCACTGCCCTACTGACCCCATCCACTGCTCTACTGACACCGTCCACTGCTCTACTGACACTGTACACTACTCTACTGACACTGTCCACTGCCCTACTGACCCCATCCACTGCTCTATTGACACCGTCTACTGCTCTACCGACACTGTACACTACTCTACTGACACCGTCCACTGCTCTACTGACACCGTCCACTGCCCTACTGACCCCATCCACTGCTCTACTGACACCGTCCACTGCTCTACTGATACTGTACACTACTCTACGGACACCGTCCACTGCCCTACTGACCCCATCCACTGCTCTACTGACACCGTCCACTGCCCTACTGACACCATCCTCTGCTCTACTGACACCATTCCAGATGCAGTGAAACGGGCAGTGAAGCCACAAGGCTCCATTGCCTGTTTCCCTTCTAATGGCGGCGCCGGGACCCAATCCAATGGACGGATCGGCCTCGGCGGCCGACATTGCGACCACCCTGGACAGGTAAGTGTGCTTATTATAAGTCAGCAGCTACAGTGTTTTTTAGCTGCTGACTTTAAAAAAAAAAAATTACAGCTGTACCTCTACTTTAACGAGCTTTTCGAAATTTGTTAAAAAAAAAAATTCAGAACGGAACGAAGCAAATTGCACATGTCTAACAAATACCAGAGTCATTGGTTCGAATCCCAGTTTGAATGATCTCCTTGTGCCTGCGTCCAAAGACAAACTGGTAGGTTAAATGTCTAAATCGGCCCTAGTGTGCGTACGTCTTTCTTGTCCTTTGTAAGTCAATCATTGGGTGCTTTAAGTAATGACCCCCCCCCCCCAAAATATCCCCCAAAAAGTTTAGGTCGATACATATTCTTCTACATATTTTGGTTAAAAAAATCGCAATAAGCATTTATCGATTGGTTTGCGCAAAATGTATTGCGTTTACAAAATAGGGGAAAGTTTTATGGCATTTTTATTAATAATTGTTTTTTTTTACTACTAATGGCGGCGATAAGCGATTTTTTTTGTGACTGCGACATTATGGCAGACACATCGGACAATTTTGACACATTTTTGGGACCATTGTAATTTTCACAGCGAAAAGTGCTATAAAAATGCACTAATTACTGTGAAATGACAATTGCAGTTTAGGAGTTAACCACTAGGGGGCGCTGAAGGGGTTAAGTGTGACCTTATATGTGTTTATAACTGTAGGGGGGAGGGGCTGGATGTGTGACGTGAGTGTTTGTCTTTTCCTATATCAGGGAACAGACGATCACTGACATTGCCACAGTGAAGAATGGGGAAGGTGCGTTTACACACACCTCTCCCCCTTCTTCAGCTCCGGTGACTGATCGCGGGACACCGGTGACGATCGGGTCCACGGGTCCCGCAGGTGCGGTCACAGAGCTTCGGACAGGGTCGGTGCTGGCAGCGCGCTCGCGACCCCACGTCTGGGCCTTAAAGAGACACGTACAGGTACGTGATTGTGCCCAGCCGTGCCATTCTGCCGACGTATATTGGCGTGGAGGGGTCCTTAAGTGGTTAAATGCATTCATCCGAAAATCCGAATGAATTAAGGTCGAATCTGTCATTGAAGGCTTATGATGTCTGTCGATGGTTCTAAGAAGATTCAACGAAGCAGCTAAACTGTACGACGCCGCAATCGTACATTTCCGGTCGAATGTTCCTCCCACAAGCTATAGAAGAATTCTAATGTTGTATGACACTAGTAATAATTATATTTATGAATCATTATTACTAGTCAACCAACATTAGAATTCTTCTATAGCCGATGGGCCGAGCGTTTGACCGGAAATGTACGATTGCGGTGTCGTACAGTTTAGCTGCTTGTCGAATCTTTTTAGAACTTTCGACAGACACCATAAGCCCTTCAATGACAAATTTGACGTTTGTATGTTTTTCTCTGCTTCGTCGAATCTTCGTCGTTCATGTCGAATAGTCTACCCCAACACTGTCTCTATAATATCAAATCTTTTCTCTCTATGTGGAATAATCTTGGACTAATTGGGCCAGATTCAGAGAGCCGTAACTCCTGTGTAACTGGAGTTAGACTGGAGTAATTTCAAATTACGCGCGTTTTCTAGCTAGCCGGAAAGCTCAAACCATGAATAGACGGCTGCAGGCTTCAATTCGACTGGATTACGTGTTCGTACGCCTTCGGATCTACGCTGCAATAAAATTGCGGCCACTGGGTGGACTTCCCGTCGTTTTCCGCGTCGGGGTATGCTAATGAGCTTTTGCCGGCGATCCCAGAAATTACAATCTTCAATCGCAATCTCTTACGGCACCTTTAGTCATCTTTTTTTTGCGTAACACTATACCAGCTTTTTGCTGCTCTAATATTAGACAGCCCATGTTAAGTATGGCCGTCGTTCCCGCGTCGAATTTCTACGTTTTCCGACATCTTTTATTATTTTTTACGTAAGTCGTCCGGGAATAGGAATGTTCGTAAACGACGCTACTCAAACAACGAATGACGTAACGACGTGATTTCTCGCAATGCACGGCGGAAAAATTTCTGAACGGAGCACGCGCAGTTCGATCGCCGCGGGGACGCGCCTAATTTAAATGCTTCGCGCCCCCTAATCGCGTATTTCGATTACGCGGCGAGAAATAGACTACGCAGCCGTAGCGTAGGAGCAAAAATCTACCAGAATTCCATTTAGAGCCTGGTAAAATACGGCAGCGTAGAGTATTTCGATTACGCAGCGCAATATTAAGTGTATCTGAATCTGGCCCATAGAGTTTAGGTTAGGCACATTCCATCGCAGATTCAATAGACACAGATCGCTATTGTCAGCATCATGTCGAATCTCCTATCTATATCCAACTGTTGTAGCAACAAAAACAAAAAAAAAAAGCATTTTTTATGTCGGATCTTTCAGATTTCGGATTCTGCGTTTTCATTTTGTTAAAACGATAACGAAAATACCCGAAATTCGGACGAAAACGAATGCACATGTCTATTGGTTATTTCAGATCATTCGTAACTTCAGATAATTTCGTATTCATGGAGGTTCAGTAACAGCCAAATTTGAAAGGAAATTCCAATACCGATAATTTAATAGTTATTATTAGTTAGTTATTCTTTTTTTTGTATTTTCTATCTTATTTTAAGCTTTTCACATTTTCAAACTTACGACTTTAAAATTTTACGCAATTTTCGAATTGCGATCATAACGAATGACCTGAAAAACTGAAAAAAAAATAACAAATTAATTATTTGTATAAACAATGGTAATACAGATTTTCTAAAATCAGGGGTTTAGATAAACTACATAAAAGACGGGGAGATGACAATAAGGTCCACCTATACAAAAATGCAAATTGTTTGGTCTGCAAGTTAAGTTTCCTCACCTGAAATCAATGATCACAATAGTTTTGTATCTTTAAAAAAAAAAAAATATTGATTATTAAAAAAGTAAAAAAAAAAAAATACAACAGAAATTTGATGCTCCACTTGGCTCTTTTTTCTGCCGTCACGCTTCAGTGTTCTTCTATGTATTTCTTTCAGCCAGTAAACTGTTTCATTTTGTTTTAGATTAGGTATCTATGGTTTCACCTATGAAATAATATTTACCGTTCTTTTATTATGTGAAAAAAGCCGTCTTCGTCTTCTCCCGGAACTAGCTGTGATGTTTCGTACGTTGGGAGTTTCGCTTAAACTAAAAGCTTTATTTGTATAATGAGAGCGTTATGTGAATAAGGTGGAGCAAGGTGAAGTTTTAAATACCGTTCCCAATACCCAATACCTGCTGAAGTGGCGGGTGCAGTCCAGGAAATCCCTCAGTCAGGGCTGATTAATTACAAAAATCAACAAAAATAATATATTTCAACTTACTGATCTTTAAATATGGTGGCTCCTCCTTCTTCCTCCTCCTGGTGGCCAATCCGGTCGGATCTCCTTTTACCCAATTGGGTGACGGGTCTCATGACTTGCTTCCTGATAGGCAGGGAGGAGAATCAGTGTCACAATAGCTAATATTCATTTGCTATTGTCACAGTCCTCTCTGCCGCCACCCCAGAGTCACAGGCACCCCATCTCACGGGATCGGCCTCTCTCCGGGGGGCTGCTGTTCCCTAGCGTCTCCATCCTCCTCCTCCTGGCAGCTTTGGTTCCCTGGCATCTCCTCCCTTCTCCTCCTCCTCCTGGCGTTTTTGGTTCCCTGGCATCTCCTCCCTCCTCCTCCTGGCGGCTTTGATTCCCTGGCATCTCCTCCCTCCTCATCCTCCTCCTCCTAGCGGCTTTGGTTCCCAAGCACCTCCTCCCTCCCCCTCCTCCTAGCAGATTTGGTTCCCTGGCATCTCCTCCCTCCTCTTCCTGGCGGCTTTGAAGAATCGGTGTCACAATAGCGAATATTCATTTGCTATTGTCACACAACTGGGTGGGCTTCGTGCACAGCTTTCTGCTCCCCGAACACACCCTTTTTTGAAGCCTATTAGAGCCTTGGGCTCCAATCACTTGCTTCAAACCCCCCCCCCCCCCCCATGCTTCCAGCACCCTGCATGTAGATCAGGAGGCCGGACGCATGGATCAGGTGGCACCCGTGTGCCCCTAATGGACAAGCTGCAACTGCAGGAATGAAGATAGGAAATTGGGAGGAAGGACTCAATGAGAGTTTGCTGGCTCCTAGCATGCTTAGATCTAGCTCTACTAAATCACCAGGACCGGATGGATTACACCCAGGAGTCCTCAAAGAACTCTGTCAGGTTATAGCCAGACGTCTTTTCCTAATTTTTGTGGACAGCATACCACAAAGTAGCTTTAGGTGCAAACTACAGACCACAAGTGCAGTACACACCAAGTAGTTTAGGTGCAAACTACAGAGGACACATGCAGTACACACCAAGTAGCTTTATATGCAAACTACAGAGCACAACTGCAGTACTGGTACACACAAAGTAACTTTAGGTGCTAACTACTGAGCACAAGTGGAGTACACACCAAGTAGCATTAGGTGCAAACTACAGAACACACGGGCAATACACCACGTGACCACGTGAGAATACTGCAACTAGCACAATCAACTGCCCGACAGTAAATTAGGAAGAACTTATCTAACTAAACTATACAATGTATAAATATATGTACAACACCTGGGATGTATATATATCCTCTACACACTGTGGGCCAGATCCACAAAGATCTCCCGCTGGCGTAGCCTATCTTAGTTACACTATGCCGCTGTAAGTTATAGCGGCGTATCCTTATCCACAAACAATTACCGCTGTAACTTACGGCGGCGTAGCGTAAATGGGCCGGCGTTCGCGGGTGTAATTCAAATAAACAAGAGGTGGGTGTGTTTTATTAAAATTATCAATGACCCGACGCAACCGGCGTATTTTTTTAACTGTGCATGCGCCGGCCGTGGACATATTCCCAGTGCGCATTCGTGAAATCACGTCGCAAATAGTCAATGAAAACGACGTGTACGTAACTTACGCAATTCCCTATTCGCGAACGGGTTAAGCAAACGACGTGAACGACGGAAAAATCTACGCTGGCCCGACGTCCATACTTAACTTTGCGTACGCCTCTATACAGCAGGGGAAACTTTACGCCGGACCTACGCTTACGCAAACGATGTAAAAACACTGCGCCGGGCGTACGTACGTTCGTGAATCGGCGTATCTACCTCATTTGCATATTCGACGTTGAAGCGCCCCTAGCGTCCAGCGTAAATAGGACACTTTAGGGCGACGGCGTGTGGATATGAAGCTCATCCCTAATTAGTAGTAATCAGCATGGATTTATAAAAGGTCGTTCAAACCAATCTGTTAACATTCTACGATGAAGTGAGCTGCCATCTACATAAAGGTAGGTCTGTGGATGCTATGTATCTAGATTTTCCAAAAGCATTTGATACAGTTCCCCATAGACACTTAGGGCCAGATTCTCACATAATTCCGGCGGCGTAGCGTAAGCCATTTACATTACGCCGCCACAACGTAACAGAGCAAGAGCCGTATTCTCCATGCACTTGCTCCGTAGTTTGCGTTGGCGTAGCGAAAATGGGCCAACGTAAGGCCGCGTATTCAAAGGGGGCGGCTTGTATTTAAATTAAGCATACCCCCGCGTCGATCGAACTGCGCATGCGCCGGCCGGGGAAAAAGCCCAGTGCGCATGCTCCAGCTCCCGTCGGTAAGCGTTGTTGAAACCGACGTCAAAACGACGTGATCATCACTACGCAATGCCCTATTCGCGAACGAGTTAGTAAAACGACTTAAGAGACGGAAAAAGCCGACGCTGACCTGACGCCATACTTAACATGGCATCCAACGGCACCCGAAGGCATCCAACGGTACTGCGTAAGGTTACCCCTGATATTAGCAGGGGTAACCTTACGAGTTCGTAAACAACGTACGCGACGACGAGGCGGCGTAAAAGCGATCGGGAATCGGCGTAGTAGCCTCATTTGCATAGGCAAATAAGAAAACAACGTAAAGGCCACCTAGTGGCTGGAGTTGACATTACAACTACGATCCGCAAGTGTAATTGTATTACACTTGTCGGATCTTCAGGCGTATCTATGCCAAAGTGATTCAAGGAATCACTCGCATAGATACCCGTCAAAAAAAAGGGCGATACGACGGGGTATCTGAGATACGCCGTCGTAGCGCCTCTGAGAATCTGGCCCTATATATACAAACTGAAGTCTGTAGGCATGGATCATAGGGTTTGCTCTTGGATAGAAAACCGATTACAGGGGTGCATTCAAAGGATGATAAATATAGAGAAGCAGCCCCTATAAATATTTATAGAAAAATATCTTTATTAGAATTTAGAACAGTGTAATATTATAAGGCAACTGAACATCTTTCCATAAATAGTCACATTTTCGAGCAGAACATTATCAATACTAAACAACATTAAAAAAAGTGCAGGGGTTACTATACCTTCTTGCTCCTGAAAATATATGGGAGCTCTAGACATTGCGGATAAATATGGACCATGGCGGCATCAATGCTGGTAATTCCAGGCAGAAAAAAATTACTTTGTTTAATTGGTGAATTGCTGTAAGTCCAAGTTCTCTTGTTTCAGGGATGGATTTGTTTACCCAATACCCTCCGCTACGCACTATTTGTATGTAACTTGCCCTATTATCATTTAAGAAAACCTAAAATTCTGTTTAAGCCCTTCTTTGTTCCAGCATGACTGTGCCCATGTGCACAGTCACCTTTATAAAGACATGGTTTGATCAATCCAGTTTGGTGTGGAGGAACTTGGAACTAAGTGGACACAAATTCCCAGATGAATAGAACCAGCTCTACAAAGACATGGTTTGACCAGTTTGGTGTGGAGCAAGTTGAATGTCCTGCAAGGAGACCTGACCTCAAACATACTGAACATGTCAATTGCTAGCCGGGTCATCGGTACCTGACCTCACAAATGTTTTTTTGCCTAAATGGACACAAATTCCCCAGACGCAAATTAAGCTGAAGTTTTGTGGGAAGTCTTTAAAGGAGAGTGGAGCCAGCTACGTAAAGGCATGGTTTGACCAGTTTAGTGTGGAATGGCCTGCATAAAACTCTGACCTCAATCTTATTGAACAGAGGCATAGCTGGAGTCTTCAAAGGAGAGTGGAGCCAGCTCCGTAAGGGCATGGTTTGACCAGTTTAGTGTGGAGTGGCCTACATAAATCACTGACCTCAACCACTCTGAACAAAGGCATAACTGGAGTCTTCAAAGGAGAGTGGAGCCAGTGTCGTAAAGGCATGGTTTGACCAATTTGGTGTGGAGTGGCCTACATAAATCACTGACCTCAACCCCACTGAACAGAGGCATAACTGGAGTCTTCAAAGGAGAGTCGAGACAGCTTTGTAAAGACATGGTTTGACCAGTTTAGTGTGGAATGGCCTACATAAAACCCTGACCTCCACCCCATTGAACAGAGGCATAGCTGGAGTCTTCAAAGGGGAGTGGAGCCAGCTCCGTAAGGGCATGGTTTGACCAGTTTAGTGTGGAGTGGCCTACATAAATCACTGACCTCCACCCCATTGAACAGAGGCATAACTGGAGTCTTCAAAGGAGAGTGGAGCTAGCTTTGTAAAGGCATCTTTTGAACAGTTTTGTGTGGAGTGGCCTACATAAAACTCTGACTTCAACCCCATTGAACAGAGGCATAACTGTACACTTCAAAGGAGAGTGGAGCCAGTGTCGTAAGGGCATGGTTTGACCAGTTTAGCGTGTAATGGCCTACATAAAACTCTGACCTCAACCCCATTGAACAGAGGCATAACTGGACTCTTCAAAGGAGAGTGGAGCTAGCTTCGTAAAGGCATGGTTCGACCAGTTTAGTGTGGAGTGGCCTATAAAAAACTCTGACCTCAACCCCACTGAACAGAGACACAACTGGAGTCTTCAAATGAGAGTGAGCCAGCTTCGTAAAGGCATGGTTTGACCAGTTTTGTGTGGGGTGGCCTATATAAAATCCTGACCTCAACCCCATTGAACAGAGGCATAACTAGAACCTTCAGGGTCCCAGTGCAAGAAACCACAAAGGGCCCCTGACCAGGGCCCTTCCGGATACCAGGGCCCTTTACTCTAGTTGAGGGACCCTTTCACATGTTCTACAGTGTGGTGGATCCAGTCACAAGTTCTACCTTTGCGGCCCAGGTAATTCGCCACTTGTATCACTCATTTTTTATTTTTGTTACTTTTTAATTATTATTTTTTACAATTTTTTTTAAAATTTTAGGAGCCCCGTTCTGGGACTTTGGTGAGCTATCAGGGGTCTAAACATACCTCTGATGTTTAACTTTTGAGACAGAGAAAAGAGATTGAGGACACAGCCCGCAATCTCCATCTCTGCAGCTTCAGCAGCACAGAATGAATGGACAGGAATAGCTCTGTGCAGAGCTACCGTTCATTCACAAACTGAAGAATAGTAAACACAGTTTACTATGCTTTAGTTATAAATGGACAGCATCAGTGGTCAGTACCAATCACTGGCTCTGTCTATTCAGACAAGGGGGGTACTTCTTCCTTTTTGGTTTTCTTTATAAACTTCAATTACTGGGATGTAGGCAACACATTTGGGAATTTTTTCAATTCTGCATGGTGGTCCCTATCTCTATATTCATACATCCCCTGCAGCAGCCGACGGGAGAGGGGGGAAGCAGGCAGTGCTGCGGGGAGGCAAGGGGGGCCAGGAGAGCACACAGGGGCTGGGGACAGTGGTATCTGGGCAGGAGGGGCGGCAGCATATAGAGGAACCGATTGTCCAAAATCTTGTAGAAAGCCTTCCCAGAAGAGTGGAGGCCTTTATAGCTGGAAAAGTGGGGAAACTCTCTATTAATGGCCATGTTTTTGAAATTGGATGCCCAACAAGCTCAAATAAATGTGATGGCCAGGTGTTCACAAACTTTTAGTTATTTAGTATGTTCGGTAAGGGGCTCAGGCCTTGAGTGGGACTTTTTACTCCTCTTCACCAGGGAGCCTTTAGGAATGTCTGCAGTGGAAGCAGTGCAGCCTTTTTACGTTGCATTAGGGTGGCCCGGGACCAGGGCTGGACTGGGACAAAAATTTGGCCCTGGACTTCATCCGGACTGGCCCACTTTGACAGGTCTCTCCCATGGCGGCCGGACAATTCCCGCACCCCCGGCCACCCAAGCCCCCTCTCCCCCTTCACTAGCCACTAGCCGTTCTACTTTATTTCAGTAGAACGGCTGGTACTGGTACTCTTATAGGCAGTACCAGTGGGGAAGCTAGACATTATTTCACCCGGGGGCAAAGAATCAGTTCGGTGCCCCCCCTTATGGGACAAGATTAGGCAGAAGTAAGAAATTCCCAGGCCATAGCTGTTGAGTCAGCTGTCTGTCCCCTTCCCCGTGCTCCTTCTGGTCCCCCCATGCTCCTCTGTTGTCCCCCCTACTCCTCTGGTTCTCCCCCTGCTTCTCTGTTCCCGCCAAGGTGAGCGCTGCGGGGAGTAAGAGACAATGGGCCAGATTCTCAGCTGCGATACGACGGTGTATCTCAGATACACCGTCGTATCTCAGTTTTTTTCAATGGGTATCTATGCGTGTGATTCCTAGAATCACTTACACATAGATACACTAAAGTTCCGACAGGTGTAAAACAATTACACCGTGGGATCGGAGATGTAATGACAACGCCGGCCGCTAGGTGGCCTTTACGTTGTTTTCTCATTTGCCTATGCAAATGAGCCTAATACGCCGATTCCCAAACGTTTTTACGCCGCCCCGTCATCATTTACGTCGTTTACGTAAGCGTAAGGTTACCCCTGCTATAATGAGGGGTAACCTTACGAAGTTCCGTCGTTGCCATGTTAAGTATGGCGTCGGGTCAGCGTCGTCTTTTTTCGTCGGTTACGTCGTTTTACTAAGTCGTTCACGAATAGGGCATTGCGTAAATGACGATCACGTCGTTTTGACGTCGGTTTCAACTACGCTTTCCGACGTGCTGCTGGAGCATGCGCACTGGGCTTTTTCCCCAGCCGGCGCATGCGCAGTTCGATCGACACGGGGGCGCGATTAATTTAAATACAAGCCGCCCCCTTTGAATTACGCGGCCTTACGCTTGGACATTTACACTACGGCGCCGCAACTTACGGAGCAAGTGCTTTGAGAATACGGCACTTGCTCTGTTAAGTTGCGGCGGCGTAGTGTAAATGGCTTACGCTGCGCCGCCACATTTCTATGACAATCTAGCCCAATGTGTATTAATCTGGCTTATTAAAATGTTTGTCAAACATAAAAAAAATTTGATCCAGTTGGATGTGTTTTAGTCCGAGAATAAAAGAACAATTTTTTTGTACCATTTGTGACAGTTCCTTGTCTGTACTTCCCGCCATATCCGTGCCATGTTCTCTTCATTAATACCGTGGACCACCAGGGCTTCTTTGTACTTACACACGTCGTACTTTAATCCTCGCACGTAGAAGCGACTGTCGTGTCGAAAGGTTAGGTTGGCTGCCACAGCGAGAAATCCAAAATATACGTCGTCCAATGGGAAAACAGGGAGTAGAAGGGAGGCCATGTACAGGCTGGTCACTGAGGCTCCCGGGAACAGAAAACCGCCACCGGAGACAAAAGCTGGATAATATTCCTGAGGGTACAGAGTCTCTGTGATGCTGTATTTGGTCTCACGCAGGACAGGTGGCCTATGATAGTGAAAACCATGAATTGTATCTGGGGATCCATATTCTGTGATATACTGTACAATCACGTCTGGGTTCACAAATTCATCTTCGTCAACTGTAGGGAAGAAAAAGTAATTTATTATGTATGAAGATCACTAATTATCTATCTATCTATCTATCTATCTATCTATCTATCTATCTATCTATCTATCTATCTATCTATCTATCGGAGAGGGGTGAGAGGCTGCATAGACATAGACACACAGGAGAGGAGAGGGGTGAGAGGCTGCAGAACATAGACACACAGAAGAGGGGAAAGGTGAGAGGCTGCAGAGACAGAGACACACAGGAGAGAAAAGGATTGAGAGGCTGCAAGAGACATAGACACACAGGAGAGGAGAGGGGTGAGAGGCTGCAGAGACAGAGACACACAGGAGAAAAGAGGATTGAGAGGCTGCAAGAGACATAGACACACAGGAGAGGAGAGGGGTGAGAGGCTGCAGAACATAGACACACAGGAGAGGGGAGGGGTGAGAGGCTGCAGAGACAGAGACACACAGGAGAAAAGAGGATTGAGAGGCTGCAAGAGACATAGACACACAGGAGAGGAGAGGGGCAGGAGGCTGCAGAGACATAGACACACAGGAGAGTAGAGGGGTGAGAGGCTGTAGAGACATAGACACACAGGAGAGGAGATGGGTGAGAGGCTGCAGAGACATAGACACACAGGAGAGGGGTGAGAGGCTGCAGAGACATAGACACACAGGTGAGTAGAGGGGTGAGAGGCTGCAGAGACATAGACACACAGGAGAGGGGTGAGAGGCTGCAGAGACATAGACACACAGGAGAGGGGTGAGAGGCTGCAGAGACATAGACACACAGGAGAGGGGTGAGAGGCTGCAGAGACATAGACACACAGGACAGGGGTGAGAGGCTGCAGAGACATAGACACACAGGAGAGGAGAGGGGTGAGAGGCTGCAGAGACATAGACACACCGGAGAAGAGAGGGGCAAGAGGCTGCAGAGACATAGACACAGGAGAGGAGAGGGGTGAGAGGCTACAGAGACACAGACACACAGGAGAGGAGATGGGTGAGAGGCTGCAGAGACATAGACACACAGGAGAGTAGAGGGGTGAGAGGCTGTAGAGACATAGACACACAGGAGAGGAGGAGGGGGTGAGAGGCTGCAGAGACATAGACACACAGGAGAGGAGAGGGGTGAGAGGCTGCAGAGATATAGACACAGAGGAGGGAGGTGAGAGGCTGCAGAGACATAGACATACAGAAGAGGAGAGGGGTGAGAGGCTGCAGAGACATAGACACACAGGAGATGAGAGGGGTGAGAGGCTACAGAGACACAGACACACAGGAGAGGAGATGGGTGAGAGGCTGCAGAGACATAGACACACAGGAGAGTAGAGGGGTGAGAGGCTGTAGAGACATAGACACACAGGAGAGGAGGAGGGGGTGAGAGGCTGCAGAGACATAGACACACAGGAGAGGAGAGGGGTGAGAGGCTGCAGAGATATAGACACACAGAAGAGGAGAGGGTGAGAGGCTGCAGAGACATAGACACACAGGAGAGGAGAGGGTGAGAGGCTGCATAGATATAGACACACAGGAGAGAGGTGAGAGGCTGCAGAGACATAGACACATAGGAGAGGAGAGGGGTGAGAGGCTGCAGAGACATAGACACACAGGAGAGGAGAGGGTGAGAGGCTGCATAGATATAGACACACAGGAGAGAGGTGAGAGGCTGCAGAGACATAGACACACAGAAGAGGAGAGGGGTGAGAGGCTGCAGAGACATAGACACACAGGAGATAAGAGGGGTGAGAGGCTACAGAGACACAGACACACAGGAGAGGAGAGGGGTGAGAGACTGCAGAGACATAGATACACAGGAGAGTAGAGGGGTGAGAGGCTGCAGAGACATAGACACACAGGAGAGGGGTGAGAGGCTGCAGAGACATAGACACACAGGAGAGAGGTGAGAGGCTGCAGAGACATAGACACACAGGAGAGGAGAGGGATGAGAGGCTGCAGAGACATAGATGGGGGATGCCCTGCGGTTTGAAGCCCCGTACACACGTACGAGAACCTCGACGGGCGGAACACATCGTTCCGCCCGTCGAGGTTCTCGCCCGGCCGTCTAAATCGGCGACCCGCCCATCGGGAATGGCAACCAGCCATTCATCCCGACGGGCCGTCGAGCAAATAGAGAGCCTGCTCTCTATTCGCTTGACGGGATTCCCAAAGGGCGGGGCGAGCCAGGAGCGTACACACGGCCGAGGTTCTCGCTGGAATGCAGCTCCCAGCGAGGTCCTCGCTGGTTTCTAGCGAGAACCTCGGTCGTGTGTACGCCGCCTGACAAGTATATTTTCCAACACAGAGGACAATCTGGCAAATTTAACAGCCCCCGTTTTACTCACCCGAGCCCCGAACTTCCGTGGACGCGTTCCCGTGTCGCTTTCCAACCGGCTTGTCGGCTCTTCATTGGTTAGATTGATAGAAGTGCAGTCATTGACTCCCGCTGCTGTCAATTAAAACCAATGACATGGCACCAGGTCATACACTCGGCGGCTATGGCCGTGACTGTATCACATGGGAGCACGCCCGCAATGTAACCCCCTCAGGAGAGAGCTACCCAGAGGGGGGTTAGCTCTTGTAGGGAGGAGCCATGAGAGCCGCCGTGGGACCACAGAAGAGGACTTTCTGGGCCACTCTGTGCAAAACAAACTACACAGTGGAGGTAAGTATGACATGTTTGTTTAAAAAAAAATGAACCTATAGTAGCACTTTAAGTCACTCAATAGATATTTATAACAAGCTGTCACTGACCTCCCTGGTTGCTTGTAATATGAAGTTCTTCAAAGGTCGTAACAAAGATTCTAAATTAGGTTTACAGGACTCGCAAGGTGGCAACATTCTGCTTCCATAGAAAGTAATAGCAAAAGAGCTAAGGTTTTAGTGCCTCTGTTGTGAATTTTGAGGATGATTTTTTCCACAATGCCAATAATTACAGAAGTGAATGAGAGCATGCTTTAGAGCAGGGGTCTCCAAACTTTTCAAACAAAGGACCATTTTATTGTCCTTCAGACCTTAGGAGGGCCGGATTGTGGCCAGCGGGGGCGGAAAATGTCCCGGGCCCAGCACCAGTGAGAGTAAATGTGGCCTCAGGGTTGGTGGTCAGTAGGAGGAGGAATTGTATCCCATCCTTGATATCAATAGAAGAAATAGTGCCCCCTAATTGGTGTCAGTGGAAGGAATAGTGACTCATATCAGTTGGAGAAATAGTGCCCCAAGGGCCGCATAAAGACCAGCAAAGGGCCCTCGGGCCGCAGTTTGGAGACCCCTGCTTTAGAGTGCCTGTTCAGAATATGTAAATATTTTAGTGTGCCTACTCTGGGCACTCCTCTCTTACCTTTAAAAATGTGATCCGCTTGTGGTGACTTTAGAAAAAGCCACTCCAAGAAGCAGCGTTCTTTCAAGGACAAGTTATGGTGGCCTTCGGTCATGTCCCATTGTAGAATGTCACCGTACTCTTGGCTCTCACGTTTGGCCATTTCCATGTGTTCTTCCACATCCGTCTTTCCCAACAAGAATAGAGGTTTAATCCTGTATCCATTTATCTCTCTCTCTTTAGCCCATGTCTTCCGCAGTTTTAACCTAATTTTCCCAGTACCGGGTTGGGATTTTACCGCCAGGATCAGCAGCCTTTGGTTGGTCGCTCCTTGTTCCTCTTGGGTTGGCTCCTGGATGAGTGTGCAACGGTAACTCTGTAGTTGGGGGAACTCCGCCTCAAACCTGGTTATGTTCAGATGATAAGTGTAATTGCCATTGGACAGGGTTACTGACTGTCTCATTATGGGGAGAGGCGTTCTGGCTGGTGTTGGGGCAAGACGCATCGTTCGGGGGATGTCTCTGGTGTTCATAACCCATCTCACCATCAGAAAAGTCACAGTGGAGAACAAGAAGGCGTTTATGAGGATTCCTTTACGTTTCATTGTGCCCTGGATAGAGACAGCAAGAATTTTAATACCATAATTAAAAAACACACACACTTTATTTATCCTTTTCCCTTTTTCTTCAATATATATGTCCTGTTTTTTTTTTTTCTTTCTTTTTTTTTTCTTTTTACATTTTTCCAAACAGCTGTTTAAAGGATCACTAAAGTTATTTTTTTTTATTTTTTAAATAACAAACATGTTATACTTATCTCCACTGTGCAGCTCGTTTTGCACAGAGTGACCCTGAACCTGGTCTTCTGGGGTCCCTCGGCGACTGTCTTGGGTCCCCCCCGCAAGGACTCAACACCTTCATGTGAGCGAGCGAGCATGGTGTTCAGTCTTTGCGGGCGCGCTCCCCGACACGTCATTGGAGGTAATTGACAGCAGCGCGAGCCAATGGCTGTGCTGCTTTCAATCAACCAATGACAGAGACGGGAAGACCTGAGAGTCCTAGTAGATGATAGTCTCAGCAATGGCATGCAATGCCAAGCTGCTGCAAGCAAAGCAAACAGAATGCATTAAAAAGGGTATTAACTCCAAAGATAAAATTATAATTTTCCCACTCTACAAGACTCTGGTCCGGCCGCACCTGGAGTATGCTGTCCAGTTCTGGGCACCAGTCCTCAGGAAGGATGTACTGGAAATTGAGCGAGTACAAAGAAGGACAACAAAACTAATAAAGGGACTGGAGGACCTAGTTAGGAAGAAAGGTTGCGAGCACTGAACTTATCCTCTCTGGAGAGGACACGCTTGAGAGGGGATATGATTTCAATGTACAAATACCGTACTGGTGACCCCACAATAGGGATAAAGATTTTCCACCAAAGGGAATTTAATAAGACACGCAGTCATTCACTAAAATGAGAAGAAAAGCGATTTAACCTTAAACTGCCCAATATGCCACGTAACTTCAAAAATGCGCCGGCGTATCTATTTTCTGTATTCAGAAAACAAGATACGCCGGAATTTTGCTTAGATACGAGCGGCGTAAGTCTCTTACTCCGTCGTATCTTAGTTGCATATATACGCTGGCCGCTAGGTGGCGCTTCCGTCGATTTCCGCGTCGGATATGCAAATGAGCTAGATACGCCGATTCACGAACATACTTGCGCCTGGGCGTCGTATTTTACGTAGTTTGCGTAAGAGTAAGTCTGGCGTAAAGTTACCCCTGCTATATGAGGCGTAGGTGAGGCGTACCCAATGTTAAGTATGGACGTCGGGACAGCGTCAAATTTTCCTTCGTTTACGTCGTTCGCGTAAATCGTTCACGAATAGGGCTTTGCGTAAGTTACGCTCACGTCGAAACCAATGAGTACTTGCGGCGTAATTTTGAGCATGCGCACTGGGATACGTCCACGGACGGCGAATGCGCCGTTCGGAAAAAGCGTCAATTATGTGGGGTCACGGTTCGTTTACATGGATCACGCCCCCTACCTGCCTATTTTGATTTAGGCACAGTTGCGCCGGCTCATTTACGCTACGCCGCCGTAACTTTGGGCGCAACTTCTTTGTGAATACGGCACCTGCCTCTCAGGCCTTGTACACACGAGGGACTATTTCCGCTGAACATGGTCCGACGGACCATTTCAGCCGAAAAATCTGCTCGTGTGTAGGGGCAAACGGACCGTTTTGGCCGGATTCCTCCGGCGGAAAAATTCCAAAGCATGCTTTGGAATTTTTCCACCGGATAGCTGCCCGTCAAATATGTCCGCTGGTTAGTACGGCAAACCAGCGGACATATCTGCCCGCACATGCGTCGTATCCTGTGAATGGATCCGACGCATGCGCGCGGAAGTGTTTACTTCCTGGTGCGGTGACGTAGCGGTCACGTGGCGGTGACGTAGCGGCGTCAACGTCACCGCCGAATCACCGCGCTCTCCGCCGGCGGGGAATTTGATCCGATGGTGTGTACAGCCATCGGATCAAAGCAATCCGGCGGACAGATCCGATGGGAACGATCCGTCGGACCGTTCCCATCGGATATATTACCTTGTGTGTACAAGGCCTCAAAGTTGCGGGGGCGTAGCGTAAATCAGATACGCTACGCCCGCACAAAGATAGGCGTCCCTACGAGAATCTGGCCCAAGAATGGTACATGACAAATCACTTGGGTAAGAGCAGAACAATACATAGAGTAAAAAAAAGAGGAAAAAGCTAAAAAACAAGGGTAGAAAAATACAGCTTTTGCTGTAATAAATTTAAATGTGATGCACCTGTCAAACAGGCATAACAGGTGTAGAGACCCGAGAACTCAACACAGGGATGGTGGGAACCTCTTGTAATAGGCACAGCCGGTGTACAGACCCAGGAACTCAGCACAGGGATGGTGGGAACCCCTCATAATGGACACAGTAGGTAACCAGACTTGGGAACTCAGCACAGGGATGGTGGGAACCTCTTGTAATAGGCACAGCCGGTGTACAGACCCAGGAACTCAGCACAGGGATGGTGGGAACCCCTCATAATGGACACAGTAGGTAACCAGACTTGGGAACTCAGCACAGGGATGGTGGGAACCCCTCATAATGGGCATAACAGGTGTACAGACCCAGAAACTCAGTTCAGAGATTGTGGGAACTCCTCATAATAGGCACAGCAGGTGTGCAGACCTGGGAGTCAGCACAGGGATGGTGGGAACCCCTTATACTAGGCACAGCAGGTGTACGGACCCAGGAACTCAGCACAGGGATGGTGAAAACCTTTCATAACTTGGCACAACAGGCGTCCAGACCTGGGAACTTAGCACAGGGATGGTGGGAACCCTTCATAATAGGTACAGGATGTGTACAGACCCAGGAACTCAGCACAGGGATGGTGGGAGCCCCTCATAATAGGTACAGGATGTGTACAGACCCAGGAAATTAGCACAGGGATGGTGGGAGCCCCTCATAATAGGTACAGGATGTGTACAGACCCAGGAACTCAGCACAGGGATGGTGGGAGCCCCTCATAATAGGTACAGGATGTGTACAGACCCAGGAACTCAGCACAGGGATGGTGGGAGCCCCTCATAATAGGTACAGGATGTGTACAGACCCAGGAACTCAGCACAGGGATGGTGGGAGCCCCTCATAATAGGTACAGGATGTGTACAGACCCAGGAACTCAGCACAGGGATGGTGGGAGCCCCTCATAATAGGTACAGGATGTGTACAGACCCAGGAACTCAGCACAGGGATGGTGGGAGCCCCTCATAATAGGTACAGGATGTGTACAGACCCAGGAACTCAGCACAGGGATGGTGGGAACCCCTCATAATAGGTACAGGATGTGTACAGACCCAGGAACTCAGCACAGGGATGGTGGGAACCCCTCATAATAGGTACAGGATGTGTACAGACCCAGGAACTCAGCACAGGGATGGTGGGAACCCCTCATAATAGGTACAGGATGTGTACAGACCCAGGAACTCAGCACAGGGATGGTGGGAACCCCTCATAATAGGTACAGGATGTGTACAGACCCGGGAACTTTGAAATAAAATATCTGTCCTGGGTGAAACACCATGGGAACACTTTGTTCAATAATCTCTCAGGAATATCAAAAAGATCTATGATAATGAATTCCTTTGTATAATTTCCTGAATTATCTCCTGAACAGTGGTGGCCGCTCCCCCTCAATCCATGCGTCTGGCCCCCTAATCTACTTGCAGGGCGCCGGACGCATGGATGCCAATGTTTTTTTTGTTTTGTTTTTTAAGCACATGATTACAGCCTGAGGCACTAACTGGCTTAAAAAAGGGGTGGGCTCGGGGCACTGCGCCCTGAGCCCACCCACTTGTGTGGTAATAGCGAATGAATATACTCTGACATTCGTCTCTCCGAAATTTTGAGCACCAGCTGCCACTGCTTCTGCTATTGAAGACCCCCAATCACTAAAGAAGAATTTCTACAGACCATAAAAGGGTGGGCTTCGGGGCACTGAGCCCTCACCCCACCCACTTGTGTGGTAATAGTGAATGAATAATCGCCGCCGTCCGACGCTCCGAAATTTTGAGCACCAGCCGTCACTTTTTCTGAAGACCCCCCAATCAGTAAAGTGGAATCTCTACAGAGCATTGTAAGACATGTAATAAAGTGTTCCTACCTGTCTGTCCTGTGCTGGAGAAGACACTGAGCTGTGTTCTGGGACACCGTTATCCTTTTATATGAACAATGAAATCCTATGGCAGTCACTGATGCTCCTCAGCGTCCTGCCTGAGGCCAGAGTGAAGAATGTCAACCTCCCCATGGCAGCCTCATAAGCATCATAAAACAAGGAAGAAGAGGAAACACAAAAGAACCCATAGGAGGAAATTCTATCCTAGATTAAGGGGCAAAGTAAAGCAGGCCATAGATAATGTAATTATTGTTCATGCACAGGGCCGCCATCAAGGGGGTACTGGCAATACACCTGTAAGGGCCCTGGAGGTCCCCAGATGTTAACCCCCCCCCCCTTTTTTTTATACATTTTTTTTATATTTTATTTTTTTGTTTTTATTAAAGAGCATGGCAACCCCCCTTTTTTTATATTTTTTTTTATAAAAATTTTTATTTTTTTTATATATATATATATATATATATATATTAGGGCTGTTACTGATCAAAATTTTTGTGTTCGATTAATCGTTTTTTTTTAATCGATTAATCGACTAATTTCGATTAATTATAACGCACATACAGATCCATCTCAATTCACAGTGGCAGCACACCCCCCCCCCCCCCCCGCTTCTCAGTTTGTGTCAGTTCTCAATTTGAGGCGGCAGCACTCCTGATGGGCACTGATAGGTGACACTAGACAGTTTATTTCATTCTAAATCGACATATAGACATTTTCGTTATTCGGATGCATCCAAATTACAATAGTAATTCCCTGTGTCTGCGTGGGTTTCCTCCGGGTACTCCGGTTTCCTCCCACACTCCAAAGACATGCTGGTAGGTAAATTGGATCGTTCAAAAAAAAAAATTGACCCAGTATATATGTATATATGTGTGTATGACTGTGTGTCCATAGCGTGTCAAGATCCTATGGGGTAAAAATGACCGCACCAGCCAAGCAGACACTGGCTGGAAAAAGCGCCCAGAGGCGATTCAGTTTGCATGCGTTGCGCTATACAAGTCATTCATTCATTCATTCATTCACTGATTGCTACTGATCGCTAGCTTATGAGTCCATTCATTCAGGCGGGCAACTCATCTTTGCTCCAACGCCTCCAACTTTGCTGTGTCCAAGTAAGCGATGGGGTTGTTGTCCATGAAAACCTCTATGTCTGTCCCAATGAGGTACTCATATCAGGCGTCCAATCATAGCAGAGATGACATGAAGAGGATGGGAGAAGACATTGAGTCATGGGGAAAGCAAAAGAATTGTCAAAGGATCTGCAGGAAAAGGTAGTTGAACTGTATAAAACAGAAAAAAGGGATATAAAAAGATATCCAAGGAATTGAGAATGCCAATCAGCAGGGTTCAAACTCCAATCAAGAAGTGGTGAAACCAAACCACGGTCAGGTAGACCAACTCAAATTTCAGCCACAACTGCCACAAATAACTTTAGGGGGAATACGGGACTCTCTGAAAACATGTGGTGTGGCTGTACAAGAGGCACTTGAAGAAAGATGGGCTGCATGGCCGAGTCACCAGAAGAAAGCCATTACTATGCGAATGTCACAAAGTATCCGCTTACAATGCGCCAAACAGCACAGAGACCGGCCTCAAACCTTCTGCCACAAAGTCATTTGGAGTGATGAGACCAAAACTGAGCTTTTTGGCCACAACCACAAACACTACATTTGGAGAGGAGACAACAAGGCCTATGATGAAAGGTCCACCATCCCTACTGTGAAACACGGAGGTGGATCTCTGATTTTTTGGGGATGTGTGAGCTACAAAGGGAAAGGAAATTTGGTCACAATTGATGACAAGATGAATGCAGAGTGTTATCAAAAAAATACTGGAGGAACATTTCATTCATCATCCAGGAAGCTCCGCATGGGACGTACTTGGACATTCCAACATGACAATGATCCAATACACAAGGCCAAGTCCACCTGTCATTGGCTACAGCAGAATAAAGTGAAGGTTCTGGAGGGGCCATCTCAGCCTCCGGACCTCCATATCATTGAGCCCCTCTGGGGAGATCACAAACGTGCCGTCCATGCGAGACAGACCCAGAATTTACAGGAACTGGAGGCTTTGTGCCAAGAGGAATGGGCGGCTTTACCATCTGAGAAGATAAAGAGCCTCATCCACAAATACCACAAAAGACTTCAAGGGGGCAGTACACGGTATTAAGAACTGGGGTATGTAAACTTTTGATCAGGATCATTTGGGTAGTTTCTGTCACCATTATGATATAAAAAGAGTTAACACAGATGATTGATAATAAATGGCTTCTGCCAAACACTGACCGTGAGTGAAAGGAAAGAAGTTTTTGTGTTCTCATTCAGATTCTCTGAAAAATGGGCAAGAAATCATAAATCCTGCCAGGGTATGTAAACTTATGAGCACAACTGTATATTGCAATGGTGGAGGATCCGGCCACTCTAATATTTAGGTGTAAGAAGCCGTCCATCTCTTGTCCCGGAAATAGGCTTTCATCTTTTGTACGTTGGGAGTTTTGCCTATACTAGAAGCCACATTTGCATAATGAGGAAAAGAAAGGTGAGTAAGGAAGGAAAGACTCTTGTTTGGACAGATTAAGTGAGTTATTGATTTAACCACTTAAGGACCGAGGGTGTTTTTCAGATTCGGTGTTCACGAGACTAAAACATTTTTTTTTGCTAGGAAATTACTTAAAACCCCCAAACGTTATATATATTTTTTTTCTAACACCCTAGAGAATAAAATGGCAGTCATTGCAATACTTTTTGTCACACCGTATTTGCGCAGCGGTCTTACAAGTGCACTTTTTTTGGGAAAAAAAACACTTTTTTGAATTAAAAAATAAGACAACAATAAATTTGGCCCAATTTTTTTACATATTGTGAAAGATAATGTTACGCCGAGTAAAATGATACCCAACATGTCACGCTTAATAATTGCGCCCGCTCGTGGCATGGCGTCAAACTTTTACCCCTAAAAATCTCAATAGGCGATGTTAAAAAAATTCTATAGGTTGCATTTTTTGAGATACAGAGAAGGTCCAGGGCTAGAATTATTGCTCTCGCTCTAACGATCGCGGCGATACCTCACTTGTGTGGTTTGAACGCCGTTTTCATATGCGGGCGCTACTCGCGTATGCGTTCGCTTCTGCGCGAGAGCTTGTCGGGACGGGGCACTTTAACAAAATATTTTATTTTTTGGTTTCGGATTTATTTTTATTTATTTTATCATTTTTAACACTGGAGTAAAATAAAAAATTATCACTTTTATTCCTATTACAAGCAATGTAAACATCCCTTGTAATAGAAAAAAGCATGACAGGTCCTCTTGAATATGAGATCCGGGGGTCAAAAAGACGTCACATCTCATATTTAGGCTTAAAGTGGAAGTAAACCCTTCTATCATTTTCAGCCAAGGAAGCTGCCATCTTCGCCTATGTTTAATCTTCAACTGCCGTGATGCTGCACATGTGATCAGTT
Organism: Rana kukunoris; assembly: GCA_029574335.1. Classification (NCBI taxonomy): domain Eukaryota; kingdom Metazoa; phylum Chordata; class Amphibia; order Anura; family Ranidae; genus Rana; species Rana kukunoris. Next base: position 539,747,242 of record CM056051.1, read on the forward strand.
ATGACACCAGCCATTGGATGGTTTGACAGTTTGGTTGAGAGCACAACCAATGTGACAGTTAGCAATCCCGGCATGCCGGAAATATAACTGCTTTTTGAAACTGTTAAATCGATGGGTTTACTTCTACTTTAAATTAAAAAGAAAAAAAGGTAAACAAAGAAATTCCCGCGCGCGTGCCCGACGGCCGTGATTGCCGCCGGGCACCCGCGATTTCCGGAAATCACGGCAGGAGTGTGGATCTGTGTGTGTAAACACACAGATCCACCTCCTGTCAGCGGTGAGGAGACTGATGTGTGTTCCCAGTACAGAGGAACACACATCGATCTCCTCCCCCTGTGAGTCCCCCTCCCCCTACAGTTAGAACATACTTTTAGGACACATTTTAACCCCTTCAGCGCCCCCTAGTGTTAACCCCTTCCCTGCCAGTCACATTTACACAGTAATTAGTGCAGTTTTATAGCAATAATCGCTGTGTAAATGTGAACGGTCCCAAAAACGTGTCAAAAGTGTCCGATATGTCCGCCGCAACGTCACGGTCACAAAAAAAAAAAAACGCAGATCGCCGCCATTACTAGTAAAAAAAATTAAATAAAAATGCCATAAATCTATCACCTATTTTGTAGACGCTATAACTTTTGCGCAAACCAATCAATATACGATTATTGCGTTTTTTTTTTACCAAAAATACGTAAAATACGTATCGGTCTAAACTGAGGGGAAAAAAAGTTTTTTTTTAAAAAAATATTGTGAGATGTATTAAATAAAAAGGAAAAAATATTGTGTTTTTTTTAAAATTGTCGCTCTTCTTTTGTTTATAGCGCAAAAAATAAAAACCGCAGAGATGATGAAATACCACCAAACGAAAGCTCTATTTGTGTGGGGAAAAAAAAATAATGATTTAATTTGGGTACAGTATTGCCTGACCGCGCAATTGTCATTCAAAGTGCAACAGCGCTGAAAACTAAAAATTGGTCTGGGCAGGAAGGGGGTGAAAATGCCCTGTATGGAAGGGGTTAAGACGCTGGGCGGGACTGACGTTTTGACGTCACTTCCGCCCAGCAGAGCTATGGGGACGGGTGAGGGACATTTTTCCCTCACTCGTATCCCCGGACAGCAGACGAGCGGACCCGATCTCCTCCGCCGCTACCGCCGGCAACGGTAAGCGGCGGAGGGCGCGGGAGAGCGGCGGGAGGGGGGGGGCCCTCTCCCGCCACTGATAACGGAGATCTCGCGGCGAATCCGCCACGGAGACCGCCGTTAACGTTGACAGAACCGCCCACTGTAAAGATGGATATCTCGGTTGTGGCAGCAGCTGCTGCCGTTACCGAGATATCCATCTTTAAAAAAAGGACGTTTATATACAGTGGGCGGGCGTTAAGTGGTTAAGTGAGTAAGGTAGTAAAGACTCTTGTTTGGACAGATTTAAGTGCTATGAATTGCAGGCCTACAATATAAAATGCCAAATTTCCATGCAAAATAATTTTACCGCTTTCAGCGTAATAGTGTAACCTTAAACCACATAGGGCCAGATTCAGGTAGATGGGCGCTTCTTTACTTTGGAGTAACGTTTCTCATTTACGTTACTCCGCCGACACTTTCGGCGCAAGTACTGTTATTCACATAGCAGTTGCGCGTAAACTTGCGCCAGAGTAACAATAATGCGCTGGCGTAACCCGACGCAAGTGGAAGTGGGTGTGATCATATGTAAATGATGGGCGGAGCCCAGCGCAGAGGCTTACGTTCAGCGCATCATCCACGGAGCATGCGCAGTAAGTGAGGCTTCACTCGGCCCCCTTGTGCGCATGCTCACAACTTCCGTCGGCACCACTTCACGGGAAACGTCAGCGCAATGCGTTCCGTTGGGCGTTTAAATGCGCCCGTAGATGCGCCATTCCGGCACTAAAGTATATCCTGCTCCCCCTCCCCGCAGTGAAGTTACTTTTGTTCTGAGATGGCTGCTCCCGTTCCCCGCAAACACACAGGAGAAAGCTGAACTCTAAAGGCCAGGAGCTGTCAGCCGTCATCTCGGCTATGGAGACCTATGATGTCTTCCTCCATGGCTGTAAAAGTTGACAGACAAGCATGGACAGAGGTGTTGTCCAGCAAGTGGGGGTGCTCAGCTAGCTCTTATCGTCGGTAACGCTGCTGTAGCTGCTCTCCTGCTGACCTGTGGCCGTCTGGAGTAAAGATAAATCAGCTATTTGTAGAAATAACTTTGCGCCGGACGGATGAGATACGCGCGGCGCATGTAGCCGGCGTATGGTGCTAATCCGTTCGCGAATCGGGAAATCTCCCTCATTTGCATATTTGCAGGGGAAATCAATAGGCGCGACTGATGTGCCAAGCGAAATTATGCGCTGACGAGACTCTGGCGTCGGAAAGTTAAGCCGATCGGAAATGGCCCGTTATTGGGCGCATCTAGTTTGGTGGGTACGGCCACATAGAAACGATGGCGCATCTTCACAGTTACGCGGCGCATATCAAATTACTCCAGCGCAAGTCTTGCTGAATCTGGCCCATAGAGGGTTCTTTACCAGCTATATGAATGTAGCGCCCCCTTGCGTTTAGCGCGGGTATTGCGCTTTAAAAATAATAGTGGATTGGGAGAGTTACTTTGCTTTCAATCACAATTGTTGAGTTACTGGCCTGTCTTACTCTGGGAAGGTCCCCTGGCTCGGACTGCATTCTGGGGATGTAAGTTCATCCTTGGCCGGCAGTGGGAGCTAGAGGGATTCCCGGTGGATTGGATCTTCCCCAGTAGCCAATTGGAGAGTTTTCCTCTCGCTGGGCATGCTGGGGAGGGGTATATCTGGAAGAGAGGTCAGGTGTTCTGGGTTCTTTTGGCGTTTCCTGCGGGGGGGGGTCCCGGAGTCGGGGTGCGGCATCCAGGGACCCCGTCGGTGTGGCTCATCCGGCCAATATCTGGACCCTGCTCAGTAGGGATGAGCTTCGAGTTCGAGTAGAACTCATGTTCGACTCGAACATTGCCTGTTCGCCGAACAGCGAACTATTTGGTGTGTTTGCGGCAAGTTCGTGTGAACTTTAGAACCCTGTTAAAGTCTATGGGACTCGAACGTTTGAAATCTAAAGTGCTAATTTTAAAGGCTAATATGCAAGTTATTGTAATAAAAAGTGTTTGCGGACCCGGGTCCTGCCCCAGGGGACATGTATCAATGCAAAAAAAAAGTTTTAAAAACTGCAGTTTTTTTGACAGCAGTGATTTTAATAATTCCTTTAAGTGAAACAATAAAATTGAAATATTCCTTTAAATTTCGTACCTGGGGGGTGTATAGTATGCCTGTAAAGTAGCGCTTGTTTCCCATGCTTAGAACTGTCCCTGCACAAAGTGTAATTTCTGATGGAAAAAAAGGAATTTAAAATCACTCGCGGCTATAATGAATTGTCGGCTCCCGGCAATACAGAGAAAAGTCTTTCTTAAAAAAAAATGTGTGGGGGGTCCACGGCCTTTTAAAAAAAAAATTGGGGTGGAGTTCCCCTTAAAATCCATACCAGACCTGAAGGGTCTGGAATAGATATTTGGGGGGAACCCCACATCATTTTTTTTTATTTGACGCAGGGTTCCCCTTAATATCCATACCAGACCCTAAGGTGAGTGATTTTAAATGACTTTTTTCCTTCAGAAATTACATTTTGTGCAGGGACAGTTCTAAGCACAGGAAACAAGCGCTACTTTACAGGCATACTATACACCTCCCTAGGTACGAAATTTAAAGGAATATTTCAGTTTTATTGTTTCACTTTAAGCATTATTAAAATCACTGCTCCTGAAAAAATGTCCCTTTTTAAATCTTTTTTTGCATTGATACATGTCACCTGGGGTAGGACCCGGGTCCCCAAACACTCCCCTGGGGCAGGACCCAGGTCCCCAAACACTCCCCTGGGGCAGGACCCGGGTCCCCAAACACTTCCCTGGGGCAGGACCCGGGTCCCCAAACACTCCCCTGGGGCAGGACTCGGGTCCCCAAACACTCCCCTGGGGCAGGACCCGGGTCCCCAAACACTCCCCTGGGGCGGGACCCGGGTCCCCAAACACTCCCCTGGGGCGGGACCCGGGTCCCCAAACACTCCCCTGGGGCGGGACCCGGGTCCCCAAACACTCCCCTGGGGCGGGACCCGGGTCCCCAAACACTCCCCTGGGGCAGAACCAGGGTCCCCAAACACTTTTTAGGACAATAACTTGCATATTAACCTTTAAAATTAGTACTTTATATTTCAAACGTTCGAGTCCTATAGACTTTAACAGGGTTCTAAAGTTCACACAAACTTTTGGTCTGTTCGCAGGTTCTGGTGCGAATCGAACCCAGGGGTGTTCGGCTCATCCCTACTGCTGAGTCTCGGTCAGAGACGAATCTGAGGGGACCCCAGTAGATGGCTGGGTTCCTGAATGTCGCCGGGAGGATCCGGCACTAGAGCCATAGACAGGTACTTTTCGCTGTCGCATGGTGTCGGATGCACGGAAAAATAGCTGGGAGGATCTGCTCTGTTCGGGTGCTGGCAAATTATTCAAATTACATTGGCCTGTGGCAGAGGCCTAGAGCCGGGTCAGGGAGAGAAAGACCCGTTCCTCCTAGCCTGCGTTGTAACGGTGACGCGTGTGAAGTGGCGCTGTCTGCGACTGAGTTGCGCTGTGTGTTTATCCAGGCCTGACATTCAAGAATCTCTATCTCTTATTCATCAACCTGTCCTTCTTCATCGAGTTGATGTTTGGCTATGTTGGCCTGGATTAAAGCATAAGAAAATCTTTATTGCCTGTCTGGACATTCAGGTTATTGCAAAGTGTTCTGGTGCATCCCTAGACCAAGCAAGGGTAACTTCAACATGCCGGTCCCATCATCAATCCAGCGGCCCTTTCAGGGGTGACGCTACACGTGGGGGCTCGTCCGGGACTCGGCTGTTGCCCTTGGCAGCCAGAAGTGAGTGTCTGGACTGTGTGTTGGACTGTCCGGAGAGCTGGAAGTTGTTCCCGTCTCGCTGAGCTTGGGCTTGCGTGTGGTTTGACATGCGCCTACAACGTGTCCAGACAAGTTCTGTAAAGGGGGAGGGGTCGCCTTCCCCTGCGTGAGACGTGCATTGAGGATTTTGCGCCAAATGAGTGAAGTCACGCCCATCTGCGCGCCTAAAGGACAGAACCACCATTTCTTTGAGAGAGGACGGATTGCAATTGAAGATGTCCGTCGACTCAAAGACCTCACCTACCCTAAGGCGCCCTGTGTCAAGCCCGAGGCTGTTTGTCGGGGCTGAGAGGGTTGGGATGCCCGGATCCACGAGAGGACAGTTCGTGTTGCTGTCCTCAGAAGGAGAGGAGATGCTGGGGCTCACCTGTCCTGAATGTGAGGGACTGGCTGTTCGTTTCCTGCCCTTTGCCCGGTGCCAGCGATGTCGGGCCCCTTTGTTTGAGGTTGTGCCGATGGTTGGACCTCTGTGGGAGTACCGCGTGGATCGGTTTACCGGAGCTGTTGCTGTAGAGGTGGAGGCTGTCGCATCAGAGGCCTCACCGCCCGAGGAATCGGAGATCTCGAGTGGTACTGCTGCACCTGCCTCGTCCACCGAGGCCCTGCCAATGACTACCTCGTCTGTCCTTTCCCTGGAGGTGAGTCCATCGAGCGGAATGGCGAATGTCCGCAAACACGCGGCCCACGTGTGAGCGTGTGGGACGATGCTATGGAAAAAGTTACCAGTGAGGAACAGCCCGCTGGCGAGATTGATTGGGCCGCTATACGGGAACTTCGTGGATCCACCGCGGCCATGGTCGGGGTTTGTGCTCTGAATTATCTCCCGGCCGGAGCGGAGGATTCTTCTGACCTAGAGTTTGGTCGGGAGGCTCACAATCGGATGGAGGGGATCTGCCTGACCACCTGTTTGTGCCCCGATTCCCTGAGCAACAGGGTTTTGGAGGACTTTGGGGCTCCAGGAGAAGAGGGAGGAGGAGACGGGGTCCTGTTCGGGACAGACCCAGCGAGCCAGGAGCCGTGTGTTTGCTGTGAGGAGTGCGTCTGTGTGGTGAGTTTTGTTGCACCCCATGTGTTCTTTTTTCCCCCCCCCCTCTTCCTCATCCAGGGGCATGCAGTCCGGGTCGGGCGCCTGTTGCCGAGCTCTAAACCCCTGTCTGTAAATTCTGGGAAGTTACGGACAAGTATGCCCCCCCCCCCCCCCCATTCAGTGTGATGTGAACGTTCACCACGTTTTTTTTCCCCCTTACTCCCCAGGAACCATAAGGACTCTTATGTGATAAACTTTCGGGAGGGGTTTGGGTTCAATCAGTTAGAATGGGGAGGGCCCTTGTGCAAATGATACCCTGGACCAGGGATCTCCAAACTATGGCCCTCCAGTTGTTCAGGAACTACAATTCCCATCATGCTTAGTCATGTCTGTGAATGTCAGAATTTTACAATGCCTCATGGGAAATGTAGTTCCGAAACAGCTGGAGGGCCGTAGTTTTGAGATCCTTGCCCTGGACTATTGAAGTCAAGAGAAACAGTAGTAGGACATTTCTATTTCAGCTCTTTGCAGCCACTTCCGCACCTTTTTGAGTTTGTGTGGGCTGTTGCAGTACCAGGGCTCTGACCACTGGAGGCAGTGTTCTGCATTGCAGAAAGACAATGGGAAAAGCATTGCATGTTAGATTCATTGCATCTTTATGCTCTATGTTTTTTTTTTTTCATACACGTATATAAATGATACTTATTGATATAACTCCCCCCGGGAGCGGAGGGAAGTTTTGTGCTCAGGCCTGAGTTCACAGCTTCACTTCTGCTTCAGGAGTGTAAATGTAGATACCATTTTATCTCACATATTTAGGAATACGTATATTTTTGTGCTTGTAGGATTTTGAAATTGCCTTATCACCAATGCTGCGGAGACTGGGTAGCTAGGTAGATGGGGTTGTGAAATATGTATAATGTGTATATTGCTGATTGTGATTTATTGTTATTTTCCTCTTTCTTTTCTTTTCTGCCTTTTCAACAGATGTCAGGCCAGCATCCATGTTTGAATGCTTTGGACACTGGGGACAGTGTCTTTTTCAGGGTGGGTGTGTGTGTAGCGCCCCCTTGCATTTAGCGCGGGTATTGCACTTTAAAAAGAATAGTGGATTGGGAGAGTTACTTTGCTCTCAATCGCAATTGTTGAGTTACTGGCCTGTCTTACTCTGGGAGGGTCCACTGGCTCGGACTGCATTCTGGGGATGTAAGTTCATCCTTGGCCGGCAGTGGGAGCTAGAGGGATTCCCGGCGGATTGGATCTTCCCCAGCAGCCAAGTGTTTTCCTCTCACTGGGCATGCTGGGGAGTAGGGTGACCACATTTCCAAACTACCATTCAGGGACACCATCCCTTCCCAAAAATCAGCTTGTGCTGTAACGAATCACAGCACAGTGATTGGACACAAGAGGCGGGATTTATGATTTCTCCAATCACAAGCAGGGGCGGGGACTGTGCTTCTCCAGGCATTCCCGGCCAGGACAAGTACTGTCAGTGAGTAAAGCGGTGATGGGGCAGCCTTTGGGGGCATTAGTTTGGCTTGGGATGTGGCTGTGTCAGTTTAATTCATTCCCCCGGAATGAATGTGCCCGGGACAGACCTGCAAAATGCGGGACTGTCCCGGGCAATCCGGGACACGTGGTCACCCTACTGGGGAGGGGTATATCTGGAAGAGAGGTCAGGTGTTTGGGGTTCTTTTGTCTTTCCCTGCGGGGGGTCCCGGAGTCGGGACCCTGCTGAGTCTCGGTCGGAGATGAATCTGAGGGGACCCCAGTAGATGGGGTTGCTGAATGTCGCCAGGAGGATCCGAGACTAGGGCCATAGACAGGTACTTTTAGCTGTCGCATGGTGCTGTCGCACAGCTGGGAGGATTTGCTCTGTTCGGGTGCTGGCAAATTATTCAGATTACATTGGCTTGTGGCAGAAGCCTAAAGCCGGGTCAGAGAGAGAAAGACCCGTTGCTCCTAGCCTGCGTTGTAACGGTGACGCGTGTGAAGTGGCGCTGTCTGCGACTGAGTTGCGCTGTGTGCTTATCCAGGCCTGACATCAAGAATCTCTATCTCTTATTCATCATGCATGGAATTAAAGCATGAGGAAATCTTTATTGCCTGTCTGGACATTCAAGTTATTGCAAAGTGTTCTGGTGCATCCCTAGACCAAGCAAGGGTAACTTCGACATGCCGGTCCCATCATCAAACCAGCGGCTCCTTCGGGGGTGACGCTACACGAAGATGCTGATTTAATTTTCCAGCAGGACTTGTCACCTGCCCACACTGCCAAAAGTACCAATACCTGGTTTAACCACTTAACCACTTAAGGACCGCCGCATGTACATATACGTCGGCAGAATGGCACGTACAGGCACATTGGCGTACCTGTACGTCCCTGCCTAGACGCGGGTCAGGGGTCTGATCGGCACCCACCCCGGTACATGCGACGGTTCCCGTGGCTCTGGGAGCGGCTATTCGTTTTTGTCCATCCCCTCCGGATCGCTCCCAGCCAATCTGCGCGCTCCCCTGCTCTGCACATCCTCCTCCTGTGTAAACACAGGAAGAGGGAAGTGATGTGATCTCTGCTCTCGGCGTTTTTTTTCAACCGCCGCTGAGGAGAGATCACATCGCATAGTAAGTCTGCACAACACTACACTGACACACACTACACATAGGCACATTAACCACTTGCGATCAACCCCCCACCCCCCCTGTCACAGTGTCACTGAATGCAGTGATCATATATGTACTGATCACTGCATTTAGTGTCAGTGTGACAGTTACTGTGACAGGCAGTTAATGTTAGGTCCAGGGTAGCCCCCGTACCCCCCCCCTAATAAAGTTTTAACCCCTTGATCACCACCCTAGTTAACCCTTTCACTGCCTTTCATTGCCAGTGTCACTAAGCGATCATTTTTCTGATCGCTGCATTAGTGTCACTGTTCCCGCTAGGTAGCTATTTTTTTTTATTGCGATTTTTTTTTTACTAAAGACATGTGGCTGAATACATTTTGGCCTAAATGTTTGACTAAAATGTAGTTTATTTGATTTTTCTTATAACAAAAAGTAAAAAATATAGATTTTTTTTTCAAAAATGTCGCTCTATTTTTGTACATAGCGCAAAAAATAAAAATCGCAGAGGTGATCAAATACCACCAAAAGAAAGCTCTATTTGTGGGAAGAAAAGGACGCAAATTTTGTTTGGGAGCCACGTCGCACGACCGCGCAATTGTCTGTTAAAGCGACGCAGTGCCGAATTGTAAAAACCCCTTTGGGTCATTTACCAGCGTATTGGTCCGGGGCTTAAGTGGTTAAGACCTGGACCTTAAGGCAGCTAAATGACCCGGCCAGGTTTTGCGATTCGGCACTGCGTCGCTTTAACTGACAATTTTCGTGCGACGTGGCTCCCAAACAAAATTGGCGTCCTTTTTTCCCCAAAAATAGAGCTTTCTTTTGGTGGTATTTGATCACCTCTGCGGTTTATATTTTTTGCGCTATAAACAAAAATAGAGCGACAATTTTGAAAAAAATTTAATATTTTTTACTTTTTGCTATTATAAATATCCACCAAATATATATATATATATATATATATATATATATATATATATATATATACATTTTCCTCAGTTCAGGCCGATATGTATTCTTCTACCTATTTTTGGTTAAAAAAATCGCAATAAGCGTTTATCGATTGATTTGCGCAAAATTTATAGCGTTTACAAAATATGGGATCGTTTTATTGCATTTTTATAAAAAAAACATTTTTTTCACTACTAATGGCGGCGATCAGCGATTTTTTTCGTGACTGTGACATTATGGCGGACACTTCGGCCACTTTTGACACATTTTTGGGACCATTGTCATTTTCACAGGAAAAAATGCATTTAAAATGCATTGTTTATTGTGAAAATGACAGTTGCAGTTTGGGAGTTAACCACAAGGGGGCGCTGAAGGGGTTATGTATGACCTCATCTGTGTTTCTAACTGTAGGGGGGGTGTGGCTGTAGGTGTGACGTCATCGATTGTGTATCCCTATAAAAGGGATCACACGATCGATGACGCCGCCACAGTGAAGAACGGAGAAGCTGTGTTTACACACAGCTCTCCCCGTTCTTCAGCTCCGGGGACCGATCGCGGGACTCCAGCGGCGATCGGGTCCGCGGGTCCCGCGGTCACGGAGCTTCGGACCAGGTCGCGGTCGCTCGCCCGCGAAGCACGGCTGGGCACTAGCAGAGGACGTACCTGTACGTGCTTGTGCCCAGCCGTGCCATTCTGCCAACGTAAATGCGCAGGAGGCGGTCCTTAAGCGGTTAAACTATGTAGAGGGTTCTTTAGCAGCTTTATGGAGATGCTAATTTAATTTTCCAGCAGGACTTGTCACCGGCCCACACTGCCAAAAGTACCAATACCTGGTTTAATGATAATGGCCAGCAAACCCCATGGAGAATCAAGGGGAAGATGAGAGACATGAGACCCAACAATGCAGACGAGCCGAAAGTCTCTATCAAAGCAACCTGGGCTTCCACAACACCTCAGCAGTGCCTCCACAAAAAAAATAAAAAATAGATAAAGATGTAAAAACAAAATTTAAATAAAATAACTTTTTTTTTTTTATAAAGTGACCCATGCGTAAGTACAACTGTGCATGTAAGTAAGTTGTAAATGTCGATCGCACCACACATGTGAGGTATCACCTCTCGCCTTGACTATTGCAACTCCCTTCTCATTGGCCTGCCTCTTCATAGGCTCCTCCCCTCTTCAGTCCATCATGAATGCTGCTGCCAGAATTATCCACCTTACCAACCGCTCAGTGTTTGCCAAACCTCTCCTCCAATCCCTGCACTGGCTCCCGATCGCCCAGCGAATGAAAATCAAAATACTAACCACAACCTACAAAGCCATCTGCAACTCTGCCTCTAGCTACATAACAAATCTTGTCTCCAAATATCACCCAAACCGTCCTCTCCGCTCTTCTCAAGACCTCCTACTCTCAAGCTCTCTCATCTTCTCCTCCCATGCTCGTCTACATGGGCGTCTGCTCCATAGGGCAAGGGGGAGCAATTGCCCCCCCTGGAATCGTAAGAGAAGATACCTGACTTGCCGAATATGTTGCAATGGCCGCTGCGGCCGCCTCCACCGCAGCGCTGGACTTTTTTTTCTAAGTCTGCTGCTGGCCTGGGGGCTGGGGCTGCTCTCAATCTGTTCCGACTTATTCATTGCGATACATACATACACATCCGCCCCTCCCTCCTCACACCCGGCCCGAGGATTGGCTCTGCCGCTCAGGCCTCTGCTTAACATCCGGCTGTTCTGATCCATGATTGGCTGCATCAGCCTGCCTGCCTGTGTAAATGTATGTTGCACTTGCTATGCCTAAGCCTATCCGGCCAGCGCGGCGCCAGCTCCTCCCACAGGTGCGTGGCGTGTAGTGGCCGAGACAAGAGAGAATACGCTGCCAGTGCCTGCCCCTCGATCGCTGAAGAACCACAGGTAACTGCAGCAGTGCCACATACACTGTTACACACACATATATTTTTCCAGCAATAGCTCAGCTCAGCTGTCCAACTTGCAATATATAATATTCTCCAAGGCGGCTCTTGGCTTTCTGAGGCCAAAACTTAGACACGGGGGCCCCACTCATGCCCATAATGGGTAAAAAAATTCAAGCAAATAAAAATGACTGCAGAAAATTGCAAGGATCTAGCAGAGGCAGTGATTGAGGCAAATTAGGGGGGCGTGAGGCCCCTGTGAGTGTGAGGCCTTAGACGACTGCCTAATTTGCCTAATTAACCACTTGCCTACAGGGCACTTTCACCCCCTTCCTGCCCAGGCCATTTTTCAGCTTTCAGCGCTTTGCAACGCTGTACCCAAATGAAATGTTTATCATTTTTTTCCCCCACAAATAGAGATTTCTTTTGGTGGTATTTGATCACCTCTGCGGTTTAAATTTTTTGCACTATAAACAACAGAAGAGCGACAAGTTTGAAAAAAACACATTTTTTTATTACTTTTTGCTATAATAAATATCCATTTTTTTTTTCAAACACATATTTTTCCTCAGTTTTGGCCGATACGTATTCTTCTACATATTTTTTGGTAATAAGTGTATATTGATTGGTTTGCGCAAAAGTAATAGCGGCTACAAAATAGGGGATAGTTTTATAGCATTTTTAATATTTATTTATTTATTACTAGTAATGGCGGCGATCTGTGATTTTTATCGTAACTGCGACATGGCGGCGGACACATCGGACACTTTTGACACATTTTTGGGACCATTCACATTTATACAGCGATCAGTGCATTGATTGCTGTATAAATATGACTGGCAGGGAAGGGGTTAACACGAGGGGGCGATCAAGGGGTTAGTGTGTTCCCTAGGGAGTAATTCTAACTGTGGGGGGAAGGGACTGACTGGGGGAGGTGATCGATCGCTGTCCTTATGTACAAGGAACACACCATCGGTCTCCTCTCCCTGACAGGACGGAGATCTGTGTGTTTACACACACAGATTCACGGTCCTGCTTAGTTACTGGGCAATCGCGGGTGCCTGGCAGTCATTGCGGCCGACGGCGGGCGGTAGACAACTTGTGTCCCTGAGTCAAAAAGACAGATTCTTCATCCTGCCGGTCATCGTCCCACCGTCATATGACGTCCGCCCAGAATGAGAGAGTCTTCGTCCCGCCGTCATATGACGTCACCCCCAGAATGAGAGAGTCTTCGTCCCGCTGTCATATGACGCCCGCCCAGAATGAGAGAGTCTTGGTCCCGCCGTCATATGACGTCCTCTCAGAATGAGAGAGTCTTCGTCCCGCCGTCATATGACGTCCCCCCAGAATGAGAGAGTCTTGGTCCCGCCGTCATATGACGTCACCCCCAGAATGAGAGAGTCTTCGTCCCGCCGTCATATGACGTCACCCCCAGAATGAGAGAGTCTTCGTCCCGCCGTCATATGACGCCCGCCCAGAATAAGAGAGTCTTGGTCCCGCCGTCATATGACTTCCTCTCAGAATGAGAGAGTCTTCGTCCCGCCGTCATATGACGTCCCCCCAGAATGAGAGAGTCTTGGTCCCGCCGTCATATGACGGCGGGCGGTAGACAACTGGTTAAAGAGCCGCCTCTGAATATTCTCCTCCTAACTGGCACAGTGTCCCTGGGTCAAAAAGACAGATTCTTCATCCCGCCAGTCTTTATCCTGCCAGTCTTCGTCCCGCGGTCATATGACGTCTGCCCAGAACGAGAGAGTCTTTGTCCCGCCGTCATATGACGTTATTAAAGTCGCGAACCTAAAATTTTGCGCTCACGAGCGGCGAACGCGAATTTCCGCAAGTGTTCACGAACGGGCGAACCGCCATAGACTTCAATGGGCAGGCAAATTTTAAAACCTACAGGGACTCTTTCTGGCCACAATAGTGATGGAAAAGTTGTTTCAAGGGGACTAACACATGGACTGTGGCATGCCGGAGGGGGATCCATGGCAAAACTCCCATGGAAAATTACGTAGTTGTCGCAGAGTCCGTTTTTAATCCATAAAGGGCATAAATCACCTAACATTCCTAAATTGTTTGGAATAACGTGCTTTAAAACATCAGGTATGATGTTGTATCGATCAGGTAGTGTAAGGGTTAGGGTTACAGATAGGGTTAGGGTTACAGACTGTAACCCTAACCCTATCTGTAACCCTAACCCTAACCCTGTCTGTAACCCATTGGGCCCCTTACATTACACAGCACCCCAGAGCTCTGGACCCTTTACATAGCACCCTGCACCTCTGGACCCCTTTACATTACACAGCAGCTTGCAACACTGGACCCCTTTACATTACACAGCACCCTGCACCTCTAGTCTAACTAAACTCAATACAGTGTATAAATATATATACAAAACCTGGAATGCATATACAGTGCCTTGCGAAAGTATTCGGCCCCCTTGAACTTTGCGACCTTTTGCCACATTTCATGCTTCAAACATAAAGATATAAAACTGTAATTTTTTGTGAAGAGTCAACAACAAGTGGGACACAATCATGAAGTGTAACGAAATTTATTGGATAGTTCAAACTTTTTTAACAAATAAAAAACTGAAAAATTGGGCGTGCAAAATTATTCAGCCCCTTTAAGTTAATACTTTGTAGCACCACCTTTTGCTGCGATTACAGCTGTAAGTCGCTTGGGGTGTCTCTATCAGTTTTGCACATCGAGAGACTGAAATTTTTGCCCATTCCTCCTTGCAAAACAGCTGGAGCTCAGTGAGGCTGGATGGAGAGCGTTTGTGAACAGCAGTTTTCAGTTCTTTCCACAGATTCTCAATTGGATTCAGGTCTGGACTTTGACTTGGCCATTCTAACACCTGGATATGTTTATTTGTGAACCATTCCATTGTAGATTTTGCTTTATGTTTTGGATCATTGTCTTGTTGGAAGACAAATCTCCGTCCCAGTCTCAGGTCTTTTGTAGACTCCATCAGGTTTTCTTCCAGAATGGTCCTGTATTTGGCTCCATCCATCTTCCCATCAATTTTAACCATCTTCCCTGTCCCTGCTGAAGAAAAGCAGGCCCAAACCATGATGCTGCCACCACCATGTTTCACAGTGGGGATCAGGGTGTGTTTAGGGCGATGAGCTGTGTTGCTTTTACGCCAAACATAAAGTTTTGCAATGTTGCCAAAAAGTTCGATTTTGGTTTCATCTGACCAGAGCACCTTCTTCCACATGTTTGGTGTGTCTCCCAGGTGGCTTGTGGCAAACTTTAAATGACACTTTTTATGGATATCTTTAAGAAATGTCTTTCTTCTTGCCACTCTTCCATAAAGGCCAGATTGGTGCAGTATACAGGGACTGATTGTTGGCCTATGGACAGAGTCTCCCACCTCAGCTGTAGATCTCTGCAGTTCATCCAGAGTGATCATGGGCCTCTTGGCTGCATCTCTGATCAGTCTTCTCCTTGTATGAGCTGAAAGTTTAGAGGGACGGCCGGGTCTTCGTAGATTTGCAGTGGTCTGATACTCCTTCCATTTCAATATTATCGCTTGCTCAGTGCTTCTTGGGATGTTTAAACCTTGGGAAATCTTTTTGTATCCAAATCCGGCTTTAAACTTCTCCACAACAGTATCTCAGACCTGCCTGGTGTGTTCCTTGTTCTTCATCATGTTCTCTGCGCTTTAAACGGACCTCTGAGACTATCACAGTGCAGGTGCATTTATACGGAGAGATTTAGGTCAACATTGGATCATTCAGAGATCCTGGAGAGAGTTTGCTGCACTGAAAGTAAAGGGGCTGAATAATTTTGCACGCCCAATTTTTCAGTTTTTTATTTGTTAAAAAAGTTTGAAATATCCAATAAATTTTGTTCCACTTCATTATTGTGTCTCACTTGTTGATTCTTCACAAAAAATTACAGTTTTTTATATCTTTATGTTTGAAGCCTGAAATGTGGCAAAAGGTCACAACATTTAAGGGGGCCGAATACTTTCTCAAGGCACTGTATATCCTCTACACACTTTAACTCTAAGGCCTCGTACACACGATCGGACATATCCGATGGAAACGGTCCGCGGACCATTTCCATCGGATATGTCCGATCGGGAGTTTGATCCGATGGCGTGTACACACCATCGGATCAAATTCCCCGCCGCCGGACGGCGCGGTGACGTGGCGGTGACGCGGCGGTGACGTTGACGCCGCCACGTCACCGCCACGTCACCGCACCAGGAAGTTAAACACTTCCGCGCATGGGCCGAATCCATTCGGCGGCGGCGGTGGGGGACGACATGTCTGCTGGTAAGTGTACTAACCAGCAGACATGTCGGGCGGACAGATTCTATCCGGTGGGAATCTGTTTGGGGTGCTGTCAGGAAGCTGTTCTAACAGCAGAGATCAGATGAGTCTTTCAGGACTGGAGTGGACACTGAATACACTGGCCTAGCTATTGCTTTCCCTATAAAATCAGCAGCAGCTACACTGTCCCTCCTTTCACTAAGACTGCAGGTTCAGAATGAATCTAAAATAGATGCTGCCCTAGAGGTGGGAGCGTCAGGGAGTGAGGGTATGCTGCTGATTGGCTGGAGTGAGGTACAGGGTCAAAGAATAGGGGGCGGGTCGAACATCGCATATTTTCGCCGGCGGCTGCTAACGCGAACAAGCGATATTCGCCGGGAACTGTTCGCCGGCAAACCGTTCTATACATCTCTAATGACGGTGGGAGGTAGACCACTGGTTAAAGAGCCACCTCTGAATATTTTCCTCCTAACTGGCGCAGTGTCCCTGAGTCAAAAAGACAGATTCTTCACCCCGCCGGCCTTCATCCCGCCAGTCTTCGCCCACCCGTCATATGATTGACGTCCACCCAGAATAAGAGAGTCTTCGCCCCGCCGTCAAATGATGGCAGGGCGGTAGACAACTGGTTAAAGAGCCGCCTCTGAATATTCTCCTCCTAACTGGCACAGTGTCCCTGAGTCAAAAAGACAGATTCTTCACCTCGCCGGTCTTCATCCCGCCAGTCTTTGTCCCGCTGTCATATGACGTCCACCCAGAATAAGAGAGTCTTCGCCCAGCTGTCATATGACGGCGGGCGGTAGACAACTAGTTAAAGAGCCGCCTCTGAATATTCTCCTCCTAACTGGCACAGTGTCCCTGAGTCAAAAAGACAGATTCTTCACCTCACCGGTCTTCATCCCGCCAGTCTTTGTCCCGCTGTCATATGACGTCCACCCAGAATAAGAGAGTCTTCGTCCCGCCGTCATATGACATCCGCCCAGAGCGAGAGAGTCTTCGCCCAGCTGTCATATGACGGCGGGCGGTAGACAACTGGTTAAAGAGCCTCCTCTGAATATTCTTCTCCTAACTGGCACAGTGTCCCTGAGTCAAAAAAACGTTTTTTCACCTCGCCGGTCTTCATCCTGCCAGTCTTTGTCCCGCTGTCATATGACGTCCACCCAGAATGAGAGATTATTCGCCCCGCTGTCATATGACGGCGGGCGGTAGACAACTGGTTAAAGAGCCTCCTCTGAATATTCTCCTCCTAACTGACACAGTGTCCCTGAGTCAAAAAACATTTTTTTCACCTCGCCGGTCTTCATCCTGCCAGTCTTTGTCCCGCTGTCATATGACGTCCGCCCAGAATGAGAGATTATTCGCCCCGCTGTCATATGACGGCGGGCGGTAGACAACTGGTTAAAGAGCCTCCTCTGAATATTCTCCTCCTAACTGACACAGTGTCCCTGAGTCAAAAAACATTTTTTTCACCTCGCCGGTCTTCATCCTGCCAGTCTTTGTCCCGCTGTCATATGACGTCCGCCCAGAATGAGAGATTATTCGCCCCGCTGTCATATGACGGCGGGCGGTAGACAACTGGTTAAAGAGCCTCCTCTGAATATTCTCCTCCTAACTGACACAGTGTCCCTGAGTCAAAAAACATTTTTTTCACCTCGCCGGTCTTCATCCTGCCAGTCTTTGTCCCGCTGTCATATGACGTCCGCCCAGAATGAGAGATTATTCGCCCCGCTGTCATATGACGGCGGGCGGTAGACAACTGGTTAAAGAGCCTCCTCTGAATATTCTCCTCCTAACTGACACAGTGTCCCTGAGTCGAAAAGGGACCGAGCATGGATGACCTTAAAATGATGCTCAAACCCCTGAAAGAAGTCCAGCGGATGCCCATGCTCGTCTCCAGGATTTCTTCAGAGCCTCTCCCATCCTCTGGAACTCTGTACCTCAACCTATCCGGCTATCCCCTACTCTTGCTACCTTCAGGCGATCTCTGAAAGCTCATCTCTTCAGGGAAGCCTATCATGTCTCCAACTAATCTTTTACCACTTCCATGAGCTCATTCCCCACAGTTACAACCTTTTGTACCACCTGCCCCGCCCTATTAGATTGTCAGCTCTTCTGAGCAGGGCCCTATGTTATTGTAACCCCATTTAATAATAAATGCTTTAATAATTGTATATAAATCATAAATAGTTATAATAAATAATTACAAAGTGTATATTAAACCCATAAAAAATTCAAAGTGGTCCCCAAAAAATTCCATCCCCCAAAAAATGCATGAGAAATGCATGATGATTTACCCGGGGGCCGGGGGGGGGGGAGGGGGGGGGGGTTAAATTTTAAACTGAGCTTGAACAATGTGGTTGAGGGTGAAACATAAATCATGACTTTGACAAAGGACATTTTTTATGCTTGAAGAAAAGGCGGAAGTTTAAATAACGAGCTTACTCTGGAATGTTCAAAAATTACTGACATATTGTAGATAGATTGGAGAAATATCGCGCAGCAATATTAAACATTATAATTGACACGCTAATACACAGCTAATAGAAAACATATAGAAAAAATAATATAAATAAATAAATATATAATAAAAAAATATATATCTAATGTATCTAAAAAAATGTGATTATAAATATGAATTTATAATGATAAAAGAAAGATTTTGTGAAAAATAACCAACAAAAAATAAAAAAAAAAAAAAAAAAAAAAAAAAAAAAAAAAAAAAAAAAAATACCAGTAACCAATAAACAAATTTAATAGTCACTAATAAGAAATGATCTCCTGAACACAAAAATAATTGCAATATATAATGTCCAAAAAGCTAAAAGCTATAAGTGTTCAATATAAACAAGTGATGTCCCTCTATGCACACTCTTGTGTGGTGATATAAAAGGAAGAAGACCTTCACCCAATTAGCATGGAGGCTTACCAGATCAGTGGACTCTAACCAGAGCTCATACTAAGACAGCTTTCACATAAGCTTTGGATCATCCAGCGTGGATCGAAGCCTCATAGAACTGCCGGTGACAGGGATGTACGTCAGTATAGTAATCCGGGAGGGGACTTCAGTTATCCAGGGCTTGATGCTCAGTAGGTATACGTTGAGAATGGTGTGTAGAGAAAAGAAGGAGCAATAGTGTGATACCGTCACGGTATTAAAAGATTTAATAAGTAATGAACTTACATGGATCAGGATAAAAAAAGCGCGCTTGCAGTCATAATGTGGCGACAGTAGAATCTTCCCTGACGCGTTTCGTGTACAAACACGTTGTCAAAGGGTAACAGACCACCATAGCCACTTGATATAAATACACAATAAGTGGTCCCTTAATGAGAGTCACACTCACCTCACATGCAAACATCATTAATTAGTTCACTTCCTGGATAGGCCAAAATGGTGTCTGGGCTTGAGTTCCAAGCCTCATTATGAGTGTATAGTAATGGCATACAAAACTGAAAATATCTTGGATCATAAGCCACTCGCCCGTCCAATTGAGGTTAAATAATAAAAATACTAAAGAAACACAAAGGCTGCATAATGAGCTTGAGTTTATGATGTATAAACACAGGATATACCCAGATAGCAGCCGTATATAGGCAGCTCTTCTGAGTGAATCCCTCAATAAAGATGGCGTCGGAAGACCTAATACATCACAAGTAGGGGACCCATAGATAGATCTACATGGGGCCTCGAGTGATGTGACGTCGTGCGACGTGTAAAGCGCGGTGACGCGCAAGTCCGTAGGCGGGTCCATCTACGTACCAACGCGGGCCCCGTGACGCACTAATAAAAAGGTGCCGGGCGCGGACGGCGTAGCGAAGAACTACGCTTACCCAATCAGACGGCGCGCACGTGAGTCACAGCCACTGTGCGGTCAATGATTGGAGAACATGCCCCTCACATATTTTACACCGTGCGCGTCACGACGAACGCTGTAAAAAAACACGTGGTACGCTGCATCACATGCGCTCCACATGTCATGTGATGCGCTCCATCGTATGCGTTCCATCTGTCACGTGATGCGCTCCATCACAAGCGCTCGTCAGGGTCCACATTAAATGGATAAAAATAAGTTAGAAAAAAATTTTGCAATATGGGAAGAAAAAAGTTACAATGTATAAAATTGATGAGTCAATGAAGTAAATAAATGACTCTCAAAAAAAATAAATTGGTAAACAAGTATAAAAGGACAACCTTAATAATAAAGGGATAAAGGAGGCGTTCGCAGTAGCATTACATTTATGACTAAAAGAACAAAAGGAAGGCCGGCCTTAATATTAAATGGGTCCTGGAAGTAATGGAAGTATATCGGAGGGCAATGAATAATTGGGAATAATTAAATGTGCGAACTGGAAATGTGAGTGGGACTCTCAACCAGGGCACCACGCACAAATGATTTCCAAATTACAATTATACATTCGATACAATATGTAATAAACAAATATTCATTGAATAATATATGTACCAACAAACACGTTTCACGAAGTGAAGCATAGTAAATACAATAAAAAATAATAAATATATAAATGAATAATAAATACTGTAACATGATGTGTGTTAGTGAAAACATATGACCATATCATGTCTCACATAATAAACAAATAATCATTGAATAATATATGCACCAAAAAACACGTTTCGCAAAATGAAGCATAGTAAATAAATTAAAAAATAAAAAAATAAAAAAATGAAAAATATAATAAATATATAAAAATGAATAATAAATACTGTGACTTGATGTGTGTTAGTGAAAACATATGACCATAGCATGTCTCACATTAGGACTTATCAATGAATGAATTGATGTCCCAGTCTACATTCAAGCCTAATGGGCGGTGGGACTGGAGTTCAAAAATCCAGAACGTTTCTAAACGTGAAACGCCCCTAGTTTTAACACCACCCCTCCATGGAGCTTCATATTTGTCAATTATTAAGAACTGGGAGCCACTAGGATCTCTATGTTGATTTTGTTTGTGTGTCTTGGGACAGTATGATTGACATCCCCACTTTTAATGAGAGAAATGTGTTCACCAACTCGTACTGAGAAAGATCTGATCGTACGGCCCACATATTGCTTGCCACACGGACAAGTAATTAAATACACTATGTAACTAGTTTCACAAGTACAGAATTGTCTGATAGCATACTGTTTGTGTGTAATCGTGGAGGAAAAATGTGTGACCTTGCGTTGCAGAGGTGTATTGTGCTGGCATACTTTGCATTTTTTGCAAGGAAAGAAACCAACCATTTGGTGAAAAAAAAAGAAATCTTTTTTGGGGGATTAATGATGTTAGGGGCAATGCGATTGTGTAGTGATGGTGCTCCCCTAAAGACTACCTTTGCTCGTTCTGGGAGTATAAAATTCAGTATAGTATCATTTCTGAGAATGTCCCAGTGTTTGTTGATAATATTCACCACTTGTTTATGTGGGATGGAAAACGAGGTAGTCATAGCGAACCTAAACTTGTCATCAACTGGAAGCTTGGGTTTGACTGCAACTAATGATGATCTATCAAGGGTAAGTGCTCTTTGGATTTCTGAATTAACTAATTCTGTTGAGTACCCTTTCTCCACAAATCTATGTTTTAACATTTCTGCCTCAGTTAGAAAAGATGTAGTATCTGTACAATTTCTCCGGAGCCTGAAAAACTGGCTCCGAGGTACGGATTTAAGCCATGAGTTGTGATGGCAACTGTCAATAGGGATGAAGGCATTTCTGTCTGTTGGTTTAAAATAAGTCTTAAACTGGTTGGTTTCTTTCCTTGCAAAAAATGCAAAGTATGCCAGCACAATACACCTCTGCAACGCAAGGTCACACATTTTTCCTCCACGATTACACACAAACAGTATGCTATCAGACAATTCTGTACTTGTGAAACTAGTTACATAGTGTATTTAATTACTTGTCCGTGTGGCAAGCAATATGTGGGCCGTACGATCAGATCTTTCTCAGTACGAGTTGGTGAACACATTTCTCTCATTAAAAGTGGGGATGTCAATCATACTGTCCCAAGACACTACAAACAATATCATAATAGAGATCCTAGTGGCTCCCAGTTCTTAATAATTGACAAATATGAAGCTCCATGGAGGGGTGGTGTTAAAACTAGGGGCGTTTCACGTTTAGAAACGTTCTGGATTTTTGAACTCCAGTCCCACCGCCCATTAGGCTTGAATGTAGACTGGGACATCAATTCATTCATTGATAAGTCCTAATGTGAGACATGCTATGGTCATATGTTTTCACTAACACACATCAAGTCACAGTATTTATTATTCATTTATATATTTATTATATTTTTCATTTTTTTATTTTTTTATTTTTTAATTTATTTACTATGCTTCATTTTGCGAAACGTGTTTTTTGGTGTGCATATATTATTCAATGATTATTTGTTTATTATGTGAGACATGATATGGTCATATGTTTTCACTAACACACATCATGTTACAGTATTTATTATTCATTTATATATTTATTATTTTTTATTGTATTTACTATGCTTCACTTCGTGAAACGTGTTTGTTGGTACATATATTATTCAATGAATATTTGTTTATTACATATTGTATCGAATGTATAATTGTAATTTGGAAATCATTTGTGCGTGGTGCCTGGTTGAGAGTCCCACTCACATTTCCAGTTCGCACATTTAATTATTCCCAATTATTCATTGCCCTCCGATATACTTCCATTACTTCCAGGACCCATTTAATATTAAGGCGGCCTTCCTTTTGTTCTTTTAGTCATAAATGTAATGCTACTGCGAACGCCTCCTTTATCCCTTTATTATTAAGGTTGTCCTTTTTATACTTGTTTACCAATTTATTTTTTTTGAGAGTCATTTATTTACTTCATTGACTCATCAATTTTATACATTGTAACTTTTTTCTTCCATATTGCAAAATTTTTTTTTCTAACTTATTTTTATCCATTTAATGTGGACCCTGACGAGCGCTTGTGATGGAGCGCATCACGTGACAGATGGAACGCATACGATGGAGCGCATCACATGACATGTGGAGCGCATGTGATGCAGCGTACCACGTGTTTTTTACAGCGTTCGTCGTGACGCGCACGGTGTAAAATATGTGAGGGGCATGTTCTCCAATCATTGACCGCACAGTGGCTGTGACTCACGTGCGCGCCGTCTGATTGGTTAAGTAGCGTAGTTCTTCGCTACGCCGTCCGCGCCCGGCACCTTTTTATTAGTGCGTCACGGGGCCCGCGTTGGTACGTAGATGGACCCGCCTACGGACTTGCGCGTCACCGCGCTTTACACGTCGCACGACGTCACATCACTCGAGGCCCCATGTAGATCTATCTATGGGTCCCCTACTTGTGATGTATTAGGTCTTCCGACGCCATCTTTATTGAGGGATTCACTCAGAAGAGCTGCCTATATACGGCTGCTATCTGGGTATATCCTGTGTTTATACATCATAAACACTCAGGCTCATTATGCAGCCTTTGTGTTTCTTTAGTATTTTTATTATTTAACCTCAATTGGACGGGCGAGTGGCTTATGATCCAAGATATTTTCAGTTTTGTATGCCATTACTATACACTCATAATGAGGCTTGGAACTCAAGCCAGACACCATTTTGGCCTATCCAGGAAGTGAACTAATTAATGATGTTTGCATGTGAGGTGAGTGTGACTCTCATTAAGGGACCACTTATTGTGTATTTATATTCAAGTGGCTATGGTGGTCTGTTACCCTTTGACAACGTGTTTGTACACGAAACGCGTCAGGGAAGATTCTACTGTCGCACATTATGACTGCAAGCGCGCTTTTTTTATCCTGATCCATGTAAGTTCATTACTTATTAAATCTTTTAATACCGTGACGGTATCACACTATTGCTCCTTCTTTTCTTACACACCATTCTCAACGTATACCTACTGAGCATCAAGCCTGGATAACTGAAGTCCCCTCCCGGATTACTATACTGACGTACATCCCTGTCACCGGCAGTTCTATGAGGCTTCGATCCACGCTGGATGATCCAAAGCTTATGTGACTCTCCAGTCTGTATAGCTGGCAGAGTCCACTTGATCTGGTAAGCCTCCATGCTTTATTGGGTGAAGGTCTTCTTCCTTTTTTATATCACCACACAAGAGTGTGCATAGAGGACATCACTTGTTTATATTGAACACTTATAGCTTTTGGATTTGGACATCGATTGCAATTTTTTTGTTCAGGACATTCCATTTCTTATATTAGTGACTATTTAATTTTGTTCACTGGTTACTGGTCATTTTTTTTTTTTTTTTTTTTTTTTTATTGTGTATAGTTGGTTATTTTTTCACAAAATATTCTTTCTATGATCATATTTTCTAATCACATACAATTTTTTAGCACATAGATATATTTATTTATATTCTATTTATTTAGCGCTACACATTTTTTTATCCACAATTCCTACTGACATAGCTGGATCCGGGGAAAGTCCCCACTGAAGATGATCGATTGTTAACCCCCGTGGAGATGCTATTTGTTTGGCTGGAGATGGAACGATCTTGGACTCTACTAGCTAGATTCAGGTAGGGCGGCGTATTGGTAAGCGGACGTAGCGTATCGAATATACGCTGCGCCGCCGCAAGTTAGAGAGGCAAGTGCAGTATTCACAAAGCACTTGCTCCCTAAGTTACGGCGGCATAGCGTAAATGGCCCGGCGTAAGTCTGCGTAATTCAAAGTAGGTGGAAGGTAAATGACGCGCCGAACGAACGGCGCATGCGTCGGCCGTGGACGTATCCCAGTGCGCACGCTCCAAAATCACGTCGCAAATAGTCAATGCTTTCGTCGTCAACGTAACTTACGCCCAGCCCCATTCTGAATCGGCTTACGCAGACGATGTAAACGACGTGAAATTCGACGGCTGTTCCGACGTCCATACAAAACATTGGCTGCGCCATCTTTTTGGTGGTTTATCTTTACGCCTTAAAAACGCCTTACGTAAACGGCGTAGCGTACGTAGGTTCGTGAATCGGCGTATCTTGCTCAGTTGCATATTTAACATGGGAACGCCGAATGCGTCCAGCGTAACTATGCGCCTATGATACGCCGGCGTAGGCAAGTTACGTCGGAGGGCTGAAGCCATGTTTTTCGGCGTATCTCGCTTTGTGAATCGGCGTAAAGATGCGACGGCGCACATTTGTACTTATGTCGGCGTATCTCGAGATACGCCGGCGTAAACCTTTCTGAAGCTAGCTATATGTATGCAATCACGTCAGATCTTGACCCGCAAGTGGACGTTGGCTCTATCCTTTCCCTGTATGCTACATTTTGTTTCATTGTTGCTGATGTAAGGAATATATATTTTTTGGTGCATCATGACATACTCAAGTATAAGCCGACCCGGATATAAGCCGAGGCACCTAATTTTACCTAAAAAAAAAGGAAAACTTATTGACTTGAGTATAAGCCTAGGGTGTCCATCTGCATGCCTCACTGTGCCTCACTGTGTCCATGTGCATGCCTCACTGTGGCCATGCCTCACTGTGCCCATGCAACACTATTAGGGTTGAGCGAACCCGAACTGTAAAGTTCGGATTCGTACCGGACTTTTGTTTTTTTTTGTACCCGAACAATTTTCTGAAAGTGCGCGCTGCAGGGCAGCCAATCAGCATTTGTTTTACTTGTGTGACCTAGAAGCCATCACAGCCATGCCTACTAATGGCATGGCTGTGATTGGCCAGTGCAGCATGTGACCCAGCCTCTATATAAGCTAGAGGCACACAGCACAGCTCGTCACTCTGCTTTAGCTAGGGTAGGGAAAGGCTGCCGCTGCTGCTCTCAGGGACAGATTTAGATAGGATTGTCCTGCATTCAGAAATCGAATTACAATACTCAGCGATCTACATAGCATTAGCTACTGTAGGGAAAGGTTCCTGATTGTGCTTATAGGGGGAGAATTAGTTAGCAGTCAGGCCCCGTACACACGGCAGAGAACCTCGACGGGCGGAACACATCGTTCCGCCCATCGAGGTTCTCTGCCGGCCGTCAGAATCGGTGACCCGCCCGTCGGGAAAGGCAACCAGCCATTCATCCCGACGGGCCGTCGAGCAAATAGAGAACCTGTTCTCTATTTGCTCGACGGGTTTCCCGACGGGCGGGGCTCGCCGAGAGCGTACACACAACCGAGGTTCTCGCTGGAATGCAGCTCCCAGCGAGGTTCTCGCTGGTTTCTGGCGGGAACCTCGGCCGTGTGTACGGGGCCTCAAGCCCCGTACACACGACAGGGAACCTCGACGGGCGGAACACATCGTTCCGCCCGTCGAGGTTCTCTGCCGGCCATCAGAATCTGCGACCCGCCCGTCGGGAAAGGCAACCAGCCATTCATCCCGACGGGCCGTCGAGCAAATAGAAAACCTGTTCTCTATTTGCTCGACGGGTTTCCCGACGGGCGGGGCGAGCAGAGAGGGTACACACGGCCGAGGTTCTCGGCAGAATGCGGCTCCCAGCGAGGTTCTCGCTGGTTTCTCGGCTTGAGTCCTACTTCACAAATCTAATTGCAGCAGCACTGCATATGTTCCTGTCAGATACTCTGCACATTGCACCAGCACTGCATATGTTCCTGTGAGATACTCTGCATTTTGCACCAGCACTGCATATGTTCCTGTGAGATACTCTGCATTTTGCACCAGCACTGCATATGTTCCTGTGAGATACTCTGCATTTTGCACCAGCACTGCATATGTTCCTGTGAGATACTCTGCATATTGCACCAGAACTGCATATGTTCCTGTAAGATACTCTGCATATTGCACCAGCACTGCATATGTTCCTGTGAGATACCCTGCATATTACACCAGCACTGCATATGTTCCTGTCAGATACTCTGCATATTACACCAGCACCGCATATGTTCCTGTGGGATACTCTGCATATTACACCAGCACCGCATATGTTCCTGTGGGATACTCTGCATATTACACCAGCACCGCATATGTTCCTGTGAGATACTCTGCATATTACACCAGCACTGGATATGTTCCTGTCAGATACTCTGCATATTGCACCAGCACTGCATATGTTCCTGTGAGATACTCTGCATTTTGCACCAGCACTGCATATGTTCCTGTGAGATACTCTGCATTTTGCACCAGCACTGCATATGTTCCTGTGAGATACTCTGCATATTGCACCAGAACTGCATATGTTCCTGTAAGATACTCTGCATATTGCACCAGCACTGCATATGTTCCTGTGAGATACGCCTGCATATATCACCAGCACTGCATATGTTCCTGTCAGATACTCTGCACGCTTTTCATTGACACCAGCACGCATATGTTCCTGTGGGATACTCTGCATTATTACACCAGCACCGCATATGTTTCCTGTGAGATACTCTGCATATTACACCAGCATCTCGCTGTATATGTTCCTGTGAGTGTACTGTCAGCTGCATATGCTCTGCTACACCAGCACTGGATATGTTCCTGTCAGATACTCTGCATATTGCACCAGCACTGCATATGTTCCTGTGAGATACTCTGCATTTTGCACCAGCACTGCATATGTTCCTGTGAGATACTCTGCATATTACACCAGCACTGTATATGTTACTGTCAGATACTCTGCATTTTGCACCAGCACTGCATATGTTCCTGTGAGATACTCTGCATATTACACCAGCACTGTATATATTACTGTCAGATACTCTGCATATTGCACCAGCACTGCATATGTTCCTGTGAGATACTCTGCATTGGATAATTTATGGGAAGGTTCTTGATTGTGCTTATAGGGAGAGAATTAGATAGGAGTCAGTCCTACTTCACAAATCTAATTACACCAGCACTGCATATCTTCCTGTGATATACTCTGCAAGATACTTTAGGCCAGGGGTCTCCAAACTTTTTAAACAAAGGGCCAGTTTACTGTACTTCAGATTTTAGGGGGGCCGGACAGTTATAGTGCCGGTAGTCAGTAGGTGGAATAGTGCCCCATAAAAGGTATTAGTTTTAGGAATAGTGCCCCATTGTTGGTGTCATAGGGAGGAAAAATACACCATCATTGGTGTCAGTGGGAGGAATAGTGTCCCATCATTTGTGTCAGGCCACGTACACACGATCAGTTCGGCCAGTTTCATCGGTCCAAACCGATCGTGTGTACGGCCCATCGGACCGTCGTCCGTCGGACCAAAGTTTTAAAACGTACTTCAAAATCGGACTGATGGACGCCTGACCATCAGTCCTAACCGATGGTTAGTACGCAAAAGCACTGGTCCAAAAACCCGCGCATGCTCAGAATCGACGCATGCTTGGAAGCATTGAACTTCGTTTTTTCAGCACGTCGTTGTGTTCTACATCACCACGTTCTGACCCGATCGGATTTTGGACTGATGGTGTGTATGCACATCAGACCATCAGGCCACTTCAGTGGTGAACCGATGAAAATGGTCCGTCTGACCATTCTCATCGGTTTGGACCGATCGTGTGTACCCGGCCTCAGTGGGAGAAATAGTGCCCCATCATTGGTATCATTGGGAGGAATAGTGCCCCATCATTTGTGTCAGTGGGAGAAATAGTGCCCCATCATTGGTATCAGTGGGAGGAATAGTGCCCCATCATTGGTATCAGTGGGAGAAATAGTCTCCCAACATTTGTGTCAGTGGGAGAAATAGTGCCCCATCATTGGTATCATTGGGAGGAATAGTGTCCCATCATTGGTATCAGTGGGAGGAAGAGTGCCCCATCATTGGTATCATTGAGAGGAAGAGTGTCCCATCATTGGTGTCAGTGGGAGGAAGAGTGTCCCATCATTGGTGTCAGTGGGAGGAAGAATGTCCCATCATTGGTGTCAGTGGGAGGAATAGTGTCCCACTTTTCTCCGAACCCGCCGAACCCGAACATCCAGGTGTCCGCTCAACTCTACTCACTATGCCCATGACTAGACTGACGTTTAACATGGGAGTCTATGGAAGGGGTGTCCGGCTTTGAAGAATCAGTGCTCCCCGGCCGTAGATCCTCCAGACAACAAACTTGTAGAGGAGAAATGGGGCTACAAGTATACCAAGATCCAGGTCCAGGGGACGGTACCGGGTCCCCAAATTCACTGGAGAAATTACCCTTTAACATGGGAGTCTATGGAAGGGGTGCTTGGATTTGACAAATTGGTGCTCCCCAGCCGTTGGTCCCCCACACAACAAACTTTGTACACTTTAAAGGAAGAGTGGAGCTACATGTGTACCAAGGTTGGGGTCCAGGGGAGCTAGGGCCGGATGGTACCAGGTCCCCAAATTTACTGGAGAAATTACTGTTTAACATGGGAGTCTATGGAAGGGGTGCCCAGGTTTGAAAAATCGGTGCTTCCCAGCCGTAGGTCCCTCAGACAAAAAACTCTACATACTTGTAGGGGAGAAATGGGAAAGTAGGGGGGCTACAAGTATGCCAAGTTCCGGATCCGGGGGACCTACGACCTGCGGTACCCAAGTCACCGGAGAAATTACTGTTTAACATGGGAGTCTATGGAAGGGGTGCCCAGGTTTGAAAAATCGGTGCTTCCCAGCCGTAGGTCCCTCAGACAAAAAACTCTACATACTTGTAGGGGAGAAATGGGGCTACAAGTATGCCAAGTTCCGGATCCGGGGGACCTACGACCTGCCGGTACCCAAAGTCACCGGAGAAATTAATGTTTAACATGGGAGTCTATGGAAGGGGTGCCCAGGTTTGAAAAATCGGTGCTTCCCAGCCGTAGGTCCCTCAGACAAAAAACTCTACATACTTGTAGGGGAGAAATGGGGCTACAAGTATGCCAAGTTCCGGATCCGGGGGACCTACGACCTGCCGGTACCCAAAGTCACCGGAGAAATTAATGTTTAACATGGGAGTCTATGGAAGGGGTGCCCGGATTTGACCAACCGGTGCTCCCAGGCCGTAGGTCGCCCAGACAACAAACGTTGCACTCTTGTAGAGGAAGAGTGGGGCTATAAGTGTGCTACGTTTGGGGGCCAGGGGACCTACGGCCAGCCGGTACCAGAATAAAATGTCGGCCGTTTTAATACTTTATGTCACACCCAGGGGCGGACTGACCATTGAGGAACTCGGGCACTCCCCGAGGGCCCCATGCCACTAGGGGGCCCCATCAGGGTTGCCTGGCACATAAAAACCAGGGACAGTATGTAAAAATCTGTTTTTTTTTTACATCTGTCCCTGATATGTCCAAAACCTACATGCTTTTGATGTGAAAATCACGAGATTTTAGCTGCCCCGCCTCTGTACTGCCATCTGGCTTGGTGGCCATCTGTAAGCCGGGGGGCCCCATAATCTTCTATTGCCCGGGGGCCCCATGAGTTGTCAGTCCGCCCCTGGTCACACCGTATTTGCACAGCGGTCATAAAAGCGCACTTTTTTGGGGGGGGAAAATACACTTTTCTTAATAAAAAAAAAGACAACAGTAAAGTTAGGAAAAAGAAATAAATCCGCGCCAAATACTATATAAGGTGGGCTACACCTTATTCAGTGAAAAATAAATTCTATATATAATCTAGTGGTAAGCTGCTCCTCGGTTGTATAGTGGGTGACTATAGAATGTGAAAATAAAGAACGATAGAGGGCGCTGGTATGGCTATATGTGATAGCTAGCTAGCATATCATGATGTGGGTATGCGTGAATGAACAGTGAAATCTCTGGAAACAAACAGTGCTAGTGAAATATTGGTGACTGCAACAACAACAAACACAAATGAAATATATGATTAACCTAGGTGAAGTGATACAAAAATTAATTCTGGTGTATTAATTGACAAACATGAATTAGTCCAACTGGTAAACAAAAAATGCAGGGATCTTCTTTGTATAGAGTAGTGTTGCTCACGAATATTCGCATTGCGAATATTCGCTACGAATATTGCATATTCGAGTATTCGCGAATATCTCGAATATCGCGGCGAATATTCGCTATTTCGAATATTCACATTTTTCAAATTTCGCAATAAAATTCGCAATAGCGAAATTTCGCAATCGCGAATTTCGCAAATTTTTTTTTTTTTTTTTTTATTAAAATATAGCGAATATTCGTAAATATCGAATATTCGTGATATTTTATAAAAAAAAAATCGCGAAATTTCGCATTAGCGAAAATTCGCATTGGCGAAAATTCGCAATTTTTTTTTTTATAAAATATCACGAATATTCGATATTAACGAATATTCGCGAATATTCTTCGAAATATTCACGAAATATCGCGAAATCGAATATGGCGTATTCCGCTCATCACTAGTATAGAGTGCAATCTTGGTTATGCAAAGTCTGTGAACAGATCTGTGACAAGATTGTAGTAGGTTGGTTCTTGAGTGTAAGGCGGCGTACACACGACCGAGGTTCTCGCTAGAAACCAGCGAGAACCTCGCTGGAAGCTGCATTCCAGCGAGGACCTCGGCCGTGTGTACGCTCTCTATTTGCTCGACGGCCCGCCTGGAAGAATGGCTGGTTGCCATTCCCGACGGGCGGGTCGCCGATTTCGACGGCCGGCAGGGAACCTCGACGGGCGGAACGATGTGTTCTGCCCGTCGAGGTTCTCTGCCGTGTGTACGCGGCCTGAGAGAATCCTTCACCAATATAATCAGTGCTCCACCCAAAGTGCTGAAAAGATACTAGATTCTTACCAGATAGCAAGACCTCTTTGTTACAAGTAGGTCAGATGAGCAGGACAGGATGAGTGCCTGTTACACTTGGGGCATGCTGGATCACGCTGGGACCACAGTAGCAATAAGTACGCTCATATATGGACAGAAAAATATATGGAAAAAATCATGGTGCAATACCGTTTATTAAAATAAATAAAATATGCACACAAACAGCCAAATGGCCTCTTACTCTGGCTGGTGCCTGCCTGGCACTGGGACTGTAGCGTGTCAATGCTCTCCACTAGGGTGTCTCACCAATAGTTCGCGGAGTGGCAGAAAGTCAGGGTTGGGTAGGCTTTGTTTGGGTTTGTAGGCGTGCAGGAAGCCAGATGGAGCCGCCGACATATGTTTCGTACGTGTGTACGTCTTCAGGGGGGCGTCATCGGTTATCTGAAGATGTACACACCTACGAAACATATGTCGGCGGCTCCATCTGGCTTCCTGCACGCCTACAAACCCAAACAAAGCCTACCCAACCCTGACTTTCTGCCACTCCGCGAACTATTGGTGAGACACCCTAGTGGAGAGCATTGACACGCTACAGTCCCAGTGCCAGGCAGGCACCAGCCAGAGTAAGAGGCCATTTGGCTGTTTGTGTGCATATTTTATTTATTTTAATAAACGGTATTGCACCATGATTTTTTCCATATATTTTTCTGTCCATATATGAGCGTACTTATTGCAACTGTGGTCCCAGCGTGATCCAGCATGCCCCAAGTGTAACAGGCACTCATCCTGTCCTGCTCATCTGACCTACTTGTAACAAAGAGGTCTTGCTATCTGGTAAGAATCTAGTATCTCTTCAGCACTTTGGGTGGAGCACTGATTATATTGGTGAAGGATTCTCTCACACTCAAGAACCCACCTACTACAATCTTGTCACAGATCTGTTCACAGACTTTGCATAACCAAGATTGCACTCTATACAAAGAAGATCCCTGCATTTTTTGTTTACCAGTTGGACTAATTCATGTTTGTCAATTAATACACTAGAATACATTTTTGTATCACTTCACTAGGTTAATCATATATTTCATTTGTGTTTGTTGTTGTTGCAGTCACCAATATTTCACTAGCACTGTTTGTTTCCAGAGATTTCACTGTTCATTCACGCATACCCACATCATGATATGCTAGCTAGCTATCACATATAGCCATACCAGCGCCCTCTATCGTTCTTTATTTTAACAGTAAAGTTAGCCCAAGTTCATTTTTATATTGTGAAAGATAATGTTACGGCGAGTAAATTGATACCCAAAAAGTCACACTTCAAATTTGCGCCCACTCGTGGAATGGCGACAAACGTTTACCCTTAAAAACCTCCACGTTTAAAAAATTCTACAGGTTGCATGTTTTGAGCTACAGAGGGGGTCTAGGGCTAGAATTATTGCTCTCACTCTAACGATCGCGGTGATACCTCACGTGTGTGGTTTGAACACTGTTTTCACATGCGGGCGCTGCTCACGTAAGCGTTCGCTTCTGCACGTGAGCTCGGCGGGATGGGGCGCTTTAAACAAAAAATTCTTCTTATTTATTTATTTTGTCTTTTAAAAAAAAGAAAATTGGGCTCACTTTTATTCCTACTACAAGGAATGTAAACGTTTGACGTGGATTTCGCCCTCCCAAGCTATGGAGCCGAGCGGGGGCCATCTTCCCCACAGTCGGCAGCCAGGCATCCACGGGACAGGACGCAATAGTCTCCGGTAAGCGGCGGAGACAACCGGAGTGCAGCGGGAGCGCGGTGGGCACGTCTCCCGCCTCCGATAAAAGTGATCTTGCGGCGAATCCGCCGCGGAGACCACTTTTTTATCTTAAAGACAAACGCACCCCATTCCCGAAAATACCGGCGTTACCCCGGTATTTAGCATTAAAATACCGGCGTATACGGTACGGTGATTTGCGTTAAGTGGTTAATGTGACCTATAAACTGTACTACTCAATTGAGAAACAAACTGAAATCTTTTAGGTGGAGGGAAGTAAAAATAAAAATAGAGGGCCAGATTCTGGTAGAATCCGCGGCGGCGTAGCGTAAGCCATTTACACTACGCCGCCGCAACTTACTGGAGCAAGTGCCGTATTCTCCAAGCACTTGCTCCGTAGTTTGCGGCGGCGTAGTGTAAATGGCCCTGCGTATCCCCGCGTAATTCAAAGGGGGCGGCTTGTATTTAAATTAAGCGCGCCCCCGCGTCGATCGAACTGCGAATTGCGTCACTTACGCAATGCCCTATTCGCGAACGACTTAGTAAAACGACGTAACCGATGGAAAAAGACGACGCTGACCCGACGCCATACTTAACATGGCATCCGACGGAACTTCGTAAGCCTACCCCTCATATAGCAGGGGTAGGTTTACGCTTACGGAAACGACGTAAACGACGACGGGGCGGCGTAAAAGCGTTCGGGAATCGGCGTATTAGGCTCATTTGCATAGGCAAATGAGAAATCAACGTAAAGGCCACCTAGCGGCCAGAAAAGTAATTACATCTACGATCTGTCGGATCTATGCGTAAGTGATTCTAGGAATCACACGCATAGATACCCGGACAAAAAAACAGAGATACGACGGTGTTTCCTGCGATACACCGTCGTATCTCTTTTGAGAATCTGGCCCAATATCGTTGCATAAGTTTGCACACCCTTACACTAATATTTTGTTGAAGCCCCTTTTGATTCTTCTTAGCATTAAAGAAGAATCAAGCACAGCCACTCTGCCCATCAAGCGCAGCCACTGTGCCCATCAAGCGCAGACACTGTGCCCATCAAGCGCAGCCTCTGTGCCCATCAAGCGCAGCCACTGTGCCCATCAAGCGCAGCCACTGTGCCCATCAAGCGCAGCCTCTGTGCCCATCAAGCACAGCTACTGTATATGGAACATGGATCAAGTGTTCCTTGGTGCCATTGTCGCATACAACTATTCCTGGCTGAAGCTGGCATGGCGTCAACCACCTCTAAACATGCACCTGCAGAGCTGTCAGAACATCAAGCGCATCCCTACCTAAAGGGGGGCTCTGATGTGATGGGGGAACCACTGATATGAAGGGGGGGTATAATGTGATGGGGAGACCTCTGATGTGATGGGGGACCTCTGATTTGAAGGGGGCTCTCATGTGATGGGGGCTCTCTGATGTGAAGTGGGAACTCTAATGTAATGGAGGGGGCCCTCTGATGTGAAGGGGAAACCTCTGGTGTGATGAGGGCCCTCTAATGTGATGGGGGAACCTCTGAGGTAAAGGGGGGCTCTCATGTGATGGGGACCTCAGACGTGATGGAGAAACCTTTGATGTGAAGTGGGAACAACTGATGTGATAATGGACTCTCTGATGTGATGGTGGGACCCTCTGATGTGAAGGGATGTTCTGATGTGATGGGGGGACCGCTGATGTAATGTGGACCTCAGATGTGATGGAGAAACCTCCAATGTGAAGTGGGAACAACTGATGTGATAGTGGACCCTCTGATGTGATGGGTGGACCTCAGATGTGAAGGGGGAACTCTAATGTGATGGGGGACCCTCTGATGTGAAGTGGAAACTCTAATGTGATGGGGGGGGACTCTCTGATGTGAAGTGGAAACTCTAATGTTATGGGGGAGACTCTCTGATGTGAAGGGGAAACCTCTAGGGTGATGAGGGCCCTCTGATGTGAAGGGGGGCTCTGATGCGATGGGGACCTCAGAATTGATGGAGAAACCTCCGATGTGAAGTTGGAACAACTGATGTGATAGTGGACCTTCTCATGTGAAGAGAGGATCTCTGATGTGATGGTGGGACCCTCTGATGTGAAGGGGGCTCTGATGTGATGGGGGAACCTCTGATCTGAAGGGGGCTTTGATGTGATGGGGGGACCTCTCATGTGAAGGGAGGTTCTGATCTGAAGGGGGACCTCTGATGTGAAGGAGGACGCTGATTTGATGGGAGGCTTTGATGTTATAGGGAAACCTCTGATGTTATGAGGGGTCCTGATGTGATGGTGGGCTCTGATGTGATGGGGGAACATCTATAGTGAAGGGAGGATCTGATGTGATGGGGGACCTCTGATGTGATGGTGGGACCCTCTGATGTAAAGGGGGGAACCTCTGATGTTATGAGGGGTCCTAGTGTGATGGAGGCACCTCTGTTGTGAAGGGGGAACCTCTGATATGATGGAGGACCCTCTGATGTTAAGTTGAGGCTCTTATGTAATGAGGGGACCTCTGACTTGATAGGGGTGACCTCTGATGTAATGGGGTGGATTCTGATCTAAAGGCAGACTCTGATCTAGTGTCCACTCAAACTGAAGTTTGTGAGTCAGCATACCGAATGGTGAGCTATATCAAGGCCTTTTTTACTGCAGGTCATTTCCTTGTGGACCCTCTATTGTTTAGACAGTAGCCACCATGTTGATTGCTTCATCAGCATCTGCTGACAATCAGTTTTCGGCACTGGGACAGAGCCGCCATCAGGGGGGTACAGGCAGTACACCTGTAAGGGGCCCGGTGATCCCCAGGGGCCCAGGTGGCCTCCCCTTTTTTTTTCGTCAGCACCCAAAGCCCCCTACCTCTAAAGGGCCCGGTGGTCCCCAGGTGCCCGGGTGACATTTTTTTCAGCACCCAAAGCCCCTCTTCGACCTCGAAGGGGCCCAGATGGCATCCCCTTTTTTCTTTTATTTAATTATAAAAAAAAAAATTATTAGAACTTGCGCCACCCCCCCCCCCCCCAACTTGCGTCACCCCCCGTTTCTCAAATTACAGCAGGAGCACCCTTTCCCCCGGTTCTCTGCTCCAGGGGGCCAATGCCTGAAGCTGTTTAATAGGCCCCAAAATTCCTGATGGCGGCCCTGCATGTAGGTCGTAGTTGGAAACATTGATACATTTCTGGTAATGGATGTTACATTCCACCAACTCATGTATGCACTCCGGTGACTTTTTATCCACGTTTTTTTATAGTCTTTTTACTTTCTTTACTATTGTTTTTATGGGATTAATGAGCATAACATTAACATTTTATAGAGTTTATGAAAGTCAGCTTTTATAGGTAAAAAAAAACAACCCTATAAAATGTATTTTATTTGTGGTTAAAACAATAAAAAAAAAAAAAAAAACCTGCATAGAGGTCACGTTCCCGAAGAATAGGAATTTGCGGGCTGATTTTGGCACGCAACATTTTTTTTATTTGGTTTGTTGAGTTTGTAAAATATGTGTTTGTTGTTACCGAGTAACTGCTGCAAACTCAGCAAGAAAGTCGAGCGATCGCTTGTTCCAGCCAACTTTATGAATAATTCTACTTAATTTCCTGGTATGGGGTGGCAACATTCGGTCCTGTCGCCCAGAGTTCTCACCCTCTCATACCGGCTTCTGACGAAAGGTG
This sequence comes from Rana kukunoris, assembly GCA_029574335.1. Classification (NCBI taxonomy): domain Eukaryota; kingdom Metazoa; phylum Chordata; class Amphibia; order Anura; family Ranidae; genus Rana; species Rana kukunoris. The sequence goes on from CM056051.1 coordinate 539,783,987, forward strand.
AGATTTCCCTGTAGTAGTTTGTGTCTCTGCCCCTCCCACAATGGTGAGATTTCCCTGCAGTAGTTTGTGTCTCTGCCCCTCCCACAATGGTGAGATTTCCCTGCAGTAGTTTGTGTCTCTGCCCCTCCCACTATGGTGAGATTTCCTGCAGTAGTTTGTGTCTCTGCCCCTCCCACTATGGTGAGATTTCCTGCAGTAGTTTGTGTCTCTGCTCCTCCCACAATGGTTAGATTTCCTGCAGTAGTTTGTGTCTCTGCCCCTCCCACTATGGTGAGATTTCCTGCAGTAGTTTGTGTCTCTGCCCCTCCCACTATGGTGAGATTTCCTGCAGTAGTTTGTGTCTCTGCCCCTCCCACAATGGGGAGATTTCCCAGCAGTAGTTTGTGTCTCTGCCCCTCCCACAATGGGGAGATTATCCCGCAGTAGTTTGTGTCTCTGCCCCTCCCACAATGGTGAGATTTCCCGCAGTAGTTTGTGTTTCTGCCCCTCCCACAATGGTGATATTTCCCTGCAGTAGTTTGTGTCTCTGCCCCTCCCACAATGGTGAGATATCCCTGCAGTAGTTTGTGTCTTTGCCCCTCCCACAATGGTGAGATATCCCTGCAGTAGTTTGTGTCTCTGCCCCTCCCACAATGGTGAGATATCCCTGCAGTAGTTTGTGTCTCTGCCCCTCCCACAATGGTGAGATTTCCCTGCAGTAGTTTGTGTCTCTGCCCCTCCCACAATAATATTTCCTGCAGTAGTTTGTGTCTCTGCCCCTCCCACAATGGTGAGATATCCCTGCAGTAGTTTGTGTCTCTGCCCCTCCCAAAATGGTGAGATTTCCCTGCAGTAGTTTGTGTCTCTGCCCCTTCCACAATAATATTTCCTGCAGTAGTTTGTGTCTCCGCCCCTCCCACAATGCTGAGATCTCCCTGCAGTAGTTTGTGTCTCTGCCCCTCCCACAATGGTGAGATATCCCTGCAGTAGTTTGTGTCTCTGCCCCTCCCACTATGGTGAGATTTCCTGCAGTAGTTTGTGTCTCTGCCCCTCCCACTATGGTGAGATTTCCTGCAGTAGTTTGTGTCTCTGCCCCTCTCACAATGCTGAGATCTCCCTGCAGTAGTTTGTGTCTCTGCCCCTCCCACAATGGTGAGATTTCCCCGCAGTAGTTTGTGTCTCTGCCCCTCCCACAATGGTGAGATTTCCCTGCAGTAGTTTGTGTCTCTGCCCCTCCCACAATGCTGAGATCTCCCTGCAGTAGTTTGTGTCTCTGCCCCTCCCACAATGGTGAGATTTCCCTGCAGTAGTTTGTGTCTCTGCCCCTCCCACAATGATGAGATTTCCTGCAGTAGTTTGTGTCTCTGCTCCTCCCACAATGGTTAGATTTCCTGCAGTAGTTTGTGTCTCTGCCCCTTCCACTATGGTGAGATTTCCTGCAGTAGTTTGTGTCTCTGCCCCTCCCACTATGGTGAGATTTCCTGCAGTAGTTTGTGTCTCTGCCCCTCCCACAATGGGGAGATTTCCCAGCAGTAGTTTGTGTCTCTGCCCCTCCCACAATGGTGAGATTTCCCGCAGTAGTTTGTGTTTCTGCCCCTCCCACAATGGTGATATTTCCCTGCAGTAGTTTGTGTCTCTGCCCCTCCCACAATGGTGAGATATCCCTGCAGTAGTTTGTGTCTTTGCCCCTCCCACAATGGTGAGATTACCCTGCAGTAGTTTGTGTCTCTGCCCCTCCCACAATGGTGAGATTTCCTGCAGTAGTTTGTGTCTCTGCCCCTCCCACAATGGTGAGATTTCCTGCAGTAGTTTGTGTCTCTGCCCCTCCCACAATGGTGAGATTTCCTGCAGTAGTTAGTGTCTCTGCCCCTCCCACAATGGTGAGATTTCCTGCAGTAGTTTGTGTCTCTGCCCCTCCCACAATGGTGAGATTTCCTGCAGTAGTTTGTGTCTCTGCCCCTCCCACAATGGTGAGATTTCCTGCAGTAGTTTGTGTCTCTGCCCCTCCCACAGTAGTGAGATTTCCCTGCAGTAGTTTGTGTCTCTGCCCCTCCCACAGTAGTGAGATTTCCCTGCAGTAGTTTGTGTCTCTGCCCCTCCCACAATGGTGAGATTTCCTGCAGTAGTTTGTGTCTCTGCCCCTCCCACAATAGTGAGATTTCCCTGCAGTAGTTTGTGTCTCTGCCCCTCCCACAATAAGATTTCCTGCAGTAGTTTGTGTTTCTGCCCCTCCCACAATGGTGAGATTTCCTGCAGTAGTTTGTGTCTCTGCCCCTCCCACAATGGTGAGATATCCCTGCAGTAGTTTGTGTCTTTGCTCCTCCCACAATGGTGAGATATCCCTGCAGTAGTTTGTGTCTCTGCCCCTCCCACTATGGTGAGATTTCCTGCAGTAGTTTGTGTCTCTGCCCCTCCCACTGGTGAGATTTCCTGCAGTAGTTTGTGTCTCTGCCCCTCCCACAATGGTGAGATTTCCCTGCAGTAGTTTGTGTCTCAGCTCCTCCCACAATGGTGAGATTTCCCTGCAGTAGTTTGTGTCTCTGCCCCTCCCACAATGGTGAGATTTCCCTGCAGTAGTTTGTGTCTCTGCCCCTCCCACAATGGTGAGATTTCCCTGCAGTAGTTTGTGTCTCTGCCCCTCCCACAATGATGAGATTTCCTGCAGTAGTTTGTGTCTCTGCTCCTCCCACAATGGTTAGATTTCCTGCAGTAGTTTGTGTCTCTGCCCCTCCCACTATGGTGAGATTTCCTGCAGTAGTTTGTGTCTCTGCCCCTCCCACTATGGTGAGATTTCCTGCAGTAGTTTGTGTCTCTGCCCCTCCCACAATGGGGAGATTTCCCAGCAGTAGTTTGTGTCTCTGCCCCTCCCACAATGGGGAGATTATCCCGCAGTAGTTTGTGTCTCTGCCCCTCCCACAATGGTGAGATTTCCCGCAGTAGTTTGTGTTTCTGCCCCTCCCACAATGGTGATATTTCCCTGCAGTAGTTTGTGTCTCTGCCCCTCCCACAATGGTGAGATATCCCTGCAGTAGTTTGTGTCTCTGCCCCTCCCACAATGGTGAGATATCCCTGCAGTAGTTTGTGTCTCTGCCCCTCCCACAATGGTGAGATTTCCCTGCAGTAGTTTGTGTCTCTGCCCCTCCCACAATAATATTTCCTGCAGTAGTTTGTGTCTCTGCCCCTCCCACAATGGTGAGATATCCCTGCAGTAGTTTGTGTCTCTGCCCCTCCCAAAATGGTGAGATTTCCCTGCAGTAGTTTGTGTCTCTGCCCCTTCCACAATAATATTTCCTGCAGTAGTTTGTGTCTCCGCCCCTCCCACAATGCTGAGATCTCCCTGCAGTAGTTTGTGTCTCTGCCCCTCCCACAATGGTGAGATATCCCTGCAGTAGTTTGTGTCTCTGCCCCTCCCAAAATGGTGAGATTTCCCTGCAGTAGTTTGTGTCTCTGCCCCTTCCACAATAATATTTCCTGCAGTAGTTTGTGTCTCCGCCCCTCCCACAATGCTGAGATCTCCCTGCAGTAGTTTGTGTCTCTGCCCCTCCCACTATGGTGAGATTTCCTGCAGTAGTTTGTGTCTCTGCCCCTCCCACTATGGTGAGATTTCCTGCAGTAGTTTGTGTCTCTGCCCCTCTCACAATGCTGAGATCTCCCTGCAGTAGTTTGTGTCTCTGCCCCTCCCACAATGGTGAGATTTCCCCGCAGTAGTTTGTGTCTCTGCCCCTCCCACAATGGTGAGATTTCCCTGCAGTAGTTTGTGTCTCTGCCCCTCCCACAATGCTGAGATCTCCCTGCAGTAGTTTGTGTCTCTGCCCCTCCCACAATGGTGAGATTTCCCTGCAGTAGTTTGTGTCTCTGCCCCTCCCACAATGATGAGATTTCCTGCAGTAGTTTGTGTCTCTGCTCCTCCCACAATGGTTAGATTTCCTGCAGTAGTTTGTGTCTCTGCCCCTTCCACTATGGTGAGATTTCCTGCAGTAGTTTGTGTCTCTGCCCCTCCCACTATGGTGAGATTTCCTGCAGTAGTTTGTGTCTCTGCCCCTCCCACAATGGGGAGATTTCCCAGCAGTAGTTTGTGTCTCTGCCCCTCCCACAATGGTGAGATTTCCCGCAGTAGTTTGTGTTTCTGCCCCTCCCACAATGGTGATATTTCCCTGCAGTAGTTTGTGTCTCTGCCCCTCCCACAATGGTGAGATATCCCTGCAGTAGTTTGTGTCTTTGCCCCTCCCACAATGGTGAGATTACCCTGCAGTAGTTTGTGTCTCTGCCCCTCCCACAATAAGATTTCCTGCAGTAGTTTGTGTTTCTGCCCCTCCCACAATGGTGAGATTTCCTGCAGTATTTTGTGTCTCTGCCCCTCCCACAATGGTGAGATATCCCTGCAGTAGTTTGTGTCTTTGCTCCTCCCACAATGGTGAGATATCCCTGCAGTAGTTTGTGTCTCTGCCCCTCCCACTATGGTGAGATTTCCTGCAGTAGTTTGTGTCTCTGCCCCTCCCACTGGTGAGATTTCCTGCAGTAGTTTGTGTCTCTGCCCCTCCCACAATGGTGAGATTTCCCTGCAGTAGTTTGTGTCTCAGCTCCTCCCACAATGGTGAGATTTCCCTGCAGTAGTTTGTGTCTCTGCCCCTCCCACAATGGTGAGATTTCCCTGCAGTAGTTTGTGTCTCTGCCCCTCCCACAATAAGATTTCCTGCAGTAGTTTGTGTCTCTGCCCCTCCCATAATAAGATTTCCTGCAGTAGTTTGTGTCTCTGCTCCTCCCACAATGGTTAGATTTCCTGCAGTAGTTTGTGTCTCTGCCCCTCCCACAATGGTGAGATATCCCTGCAGTAGTTTGTGTCTCTGCCCCTCCCAAAATGGTGAGATTTCCCTGCAGTAGTTTGTGTCTCTGCCCCTTCCACAATAATATTTCCTGCAGTAGTTTGTGTCTCTGCCCCTCCCACAATGGTGAGATTTCCCTGCAGTAGTTTGTGTCTCTGCCCCTCCCACAATGGTGAGATTTTCTGCAGTAGTTTGTGTCTCTGCCCCTCCCACAATGGTGAGATTTCCTGCAGTAGTTTGTGTCTCTGCCCCTCCCACTATGGTGAGATTTCCTGCAGTAGTTTGTGTCTCTGCCCCTCCCACTATGGTGAGATTTCCTGCAGTAGTTTGTGTCTCTGCCCCTCCCACAATGGTGAGATTTCCTGCAGTAGTTTGTGTCTCTGCCCCTCCCACAATGGGGAGATTTCCCAGCAGTAGTTTGTGTCTCTGCCCCTCCCACAATGGTGAGATTTCCCGCAGTAGTTTGTGTCTCTGCCCCTCCCACAATGGTGAGATTTCCCGCAGTAGTTTGTGTTTCTGCCCCTCCCACAATGGTGATATTTCCCTGCAGTAGTTTGTGTCTCTGCCCCTCCCACAATGGTGAGATATCCCTGCAGTAGTTTGTGTCTTTGCCCCTCCCACAATGGTGAGATATCCCTGCAGTAGTTTGTGTCTCTGCCCCTCCCAAAATGGTGAGATTTCCCTGCAGTAGTTTGTGTCTCTGCCCCTCCCACAATAATATTTCCTGCAGTAGTTTGTGTCTCTGCCCCTCCCACAATGCTGAGATCTCCCTGCAGTAGTTTGTGTCTCTGCCCCTCCCAAAATGGTGAGATTTCCCTGCAGTAGTTTGTAACTCTGCCCCTCCCACAATAATATTTCCTGCAGTAGTTTGTGTCTCTGCCCCTCCCACAATGCTGAGATCTCCCTGCAGTAGTTTGTGTCTCTGCCCCTCCCACAATGGTGAGATTTCCCTGCAGTAGTTTGTGTCTCTGCCCCTCCCACAATGGTGAGATTTCCTGCAGTAGTTTGTGTCTCTGCCCCTCCCACAATGGTGAGATTTCCTGCAGTAGTTTGTGTCTCTGCCCCTCCCACAATGGTGAGATTTCCTGCAGTAGTTTGTGTCTCTGCCCCTCCCACAATGGTGAGATTTCCTGCAGTAGTTTGTGTCTCTGCCCCTCCCACAGTAGTGAGATTTCCCTGCAGTAGTTTGTGTCTCTGCCCCTCCCACAGTAGTGAGATTTCCCTGCAGTAGTTTGTGTCTCTGCCCCTCCCACAATGGTGAGATTTCCTGCAGTAGTTTGTGTCTCTGCCCCTCCCACAATGGTGAGATTTCTTGCAGTAGTTTGTGTCTCTGCCCCTCCCACAATAGTGAGATTTCCCTGCAGTAGTTTGTGTCTCTGCCCCTCCCACAATAAGATTTCCTGCAGTAGTTTGTGTTTCTGCCCCTCCCACAATGGTGAGATTTCCTGCAGTAGTTTGTGTCTTTGCCCCTCCCACAATGGTGAGATATCCCTGCAGTAGTTTGTGTCTCTGCCCCTCCCACTATGGTGAGATTTCCTGCAGTAGTTTGTGTCTCTGCCCCTCCCACTGGTGAGATTTCCTGCAGTAGTTTGTGTCTCTGCCCCTCCCACAATGGTGAGATTTCCCTGCAGTAGTTTGTGTCTCAGCTCCTCCCACAATGGTGAGATTTCCCTCCAGTAGTTTGTGTCTCTGCCCCTCCCACAATGGTGAGATTTCCCTGCAGTAGTTTGTGTCTCTGCCCCTCCCACAATAAGATTTCCTGCAGTAGTTTGTGTCTCTGACCCTTCCACAATGCTGAGATCTCCCTGCAGTAGTTTGTGTCTCTGCCCCTCCCACAATGGTGAGATTTCCCCGCAGTAGTTTGTGTCTCTGCTCCTCCCACAATGGTGAGATTTCCTGCAGTAGTTTGTGTCTCTGCCCCTCCCACAATGGTGAGATTTCCCTGCAGTAGTTTGTGTCTCTGCCCCTCCCACAATGATGAGATTTCCTGCAGTAGTTTGTGTCTCTGCTCCTCCCACAATGGTTAGATTTCCTGCAGTAGTTTGTGTCTCTGCCCCTTCCACTATGGTGAGATTTCCTGCAGTAGTTTGTGTCTCTGCCCCTCCCACTATGGTGAGATTTCCTGCAGTAGTTTGTGTCTCTGCCCCTCCCACAATGGGGAGATTTCCCAGCAGTAGTTTGTGTCTCTGCCCCTCCCACAATGGTGAGATTTCCCGCAGTAGTTTGTGTTTCTGCCCCTCCCACAATGGTGATATTTCCCTGCAGTAGTTTGTGTCTCTGCCCCTCCCACAATGGTGAGATATCCCTGCAGTAGTTTGTGTCTTTGCCCCTCCCACAATGGTGAGATTACCCTGCAGTAGTTTGTGTCTCTGCCCCTCCCACAATGGTGAGATTTCCTGCAGTAGTTTGTGTCTCTGCCCCTCCCACAATGGTGAGATTTCCTGCAGTAGTTTGTGTCTCTGCCCCTCCCACAATGGTGAGATTTCCTGCAGTAGTTAGTGTCTCTGCCCCTCCCACAATGGTGAGATTTCCTGCAGTAGTTTGTGTCTCTGCCCCTCCCACAATGGTGAGATTTCCTGCAGTAGTTTGTGTCTCTGCCCCTCCCACAATGGTGAGATTTCCTGCAGTAGTTTGTGTCTCTGCCCCTCCCACAGTAGTGAGATTTCCCTGCAGTAGTTTGTGTCTCTGCCCCTCCCACAGTAGTGAGATTTCCCTGCAGTAGTTTGTGTCTCTGCCCCTCCCACAATGGTGAGATTTCCTGCAGTAGTTTGTGTCTCTGCCCCTCCCACAATAGTGAGATTTCCCTGCAGTAGTTTGTGTCTCTGCCCCTCCCACAATAAGATTTCCTGCAGTAGTTTGTGTTTCTGCCCCTCCCACAATGGTGAGATTTCCTGCAGTAGTTTGTGTCTCTGCCCCTCCCACAATGGTGAGATATCCCTGCAGTAGTTTGTGTCTTTGCTCCTCCCACAATGGTGAGATATCCCTGCAGTAGTTTGTGTCTCTGCCCCTCCCACTATGGTGAGATTTCCTGCAGTAGTTTGTGTCTCTGCCCCTCCCACTGGTGAGATTTCCTGCAGTAGTTTGTGTCTCTGCCCCTCCCACAATGGTGAGATTTCCCTGCAGTAGTTTGTGTCTCAGCTCCTCCCACAATGGTGAGATTTCCCTGCAGTAGTTTGTGTCTCTGCCCCTCCCACAATGGTGAGATTTCCCTGCAGTAGTTTGTGTCTCTGCCCCTCCCACAATGGTGAGATTTCCCTGCAGTAGTTTGTGTCTCTGCCCCTCCCACAATGATGAGATTTCCTGCAGTAGTTTGTGTCTCTGCTCCTCCCACAATGGTTAGATTTCCTGCAGTAGTTTGTGTCTCTGCCCCTCCCACTATGGTGAGATTTCCTGCAGTAGTTTGTGTCTCTGCCCCTCCCACTATGGTGAGATTTCCTGCAGTAGTTTGTGTCTCTGCCCCTCCCACAATGGGGAGATTTCCCAGCAGTAGTTTGTGTCTCTGCCCCTCCCACAATGGGGAGATTATCCCGCAGTAGTTTGTGTCTCTGCCCCTCCCACAATGGTGAGATTTCCCGCAGTAGTTTGTGTTTCTGCCCCTCCCACAATGGTGATATTTCCCTGCAGTAGTTTGTGTCTCTGCCCCTCCCACAATGGTGAGATATCCCTGCAGTAGTTTGTGTCTCTGCCCCTCCCACAATGGTGAGATATCCCTGCAGTAGTTTGTGTCTCTGCCCCTCCCACAATGGTGAGATTTCCCTGCAGTAGTTTGTGTCTCTGCCCCTCCCACAATAATATTTCCTGCAGTAGTTTGTGTCTCTGCCCCTCCCACAATGGTGAGATATCCCTGCAGTAGTTTGTGTCTCTGCCCCTCCCAAAATGGTGAGATTTCCCTGCAGTAGTTTGTGTCTCTGCCCCTTCCACAATAATATTTCCTGCAGTAGTTTGTGTCTCCGCCCCTCCCACAATGCTGAGATCTCCCTGCAGTAGTTTGTGTCTCTGCCCCTCCCACAATGGTGAGATATCCCTGCAGTAGTTTGTGTCTCTGCCCCTCCCAAAATGGTGAGATTTCCCTGCAGTAGTTTGTGTCTCTGCCCCTTCCACAATAATATTTCCTGCAGTAGTTTGTGTCTCCGCCCCTCCCACAATGCTGAGATCTCCCTGCAGTAGTTTGTGTCTCTGCCCCTCCCACTATGGTGAGATTTCCTGCAGTAGTTTGTGTCTCTGCCCCTCCCACTATGGTGAGATTTCCTGCAGTAGTTTGTGTCTCTGCCCCTCTCACAATGCTGAGATCTCCCTGCAGTAGTTTGTGTCTCTGCCCCTCCCACAATGGTGAGATTTCCCCGCAGTAGTTTGTGTCTCTGCCCCTCCCACAATGGTGAGATTTCCCTGCAGTAGTTTGTGTCTCTGCCCCTCCCACAATGCTGAGATCTCCCTGCAGTAGTTTGTGTCTCTGCCCCTCCCACAATGGTGAGATTTCCCTGCAGTAGTTTGTGTCTCTGCCCCTCCCACAATGATGAGATTTCCTGCAGTAGTTTGTGTCTCTGCTCCTCCCACAATGGTTAGATTTCCTGCAGTAGTTTGTGTCTCTGCCCCTTCCACTATGGTGAGATTTCCTGCAGTAGTTTGTGTCTCTGCCCCTCCCACTATGGTGAGATTTCCTGCAGTAGTTTGTGTCTCTGCCCCTCCCACAATGGGGAGATTTCCCAGCAGTAGTTTGTGTCTCTGCCCCTCCCACAATGGTGAGATTTCCCGCAGTAGTTTGTGTTTCTGCCCCTCCCACAATGGTGATATTTCCCTGCAGTAGTTTGTGTCTCTGCCCCTCCCACAATGGTGAGATATCCCTGCAGTAGTTTGTGTCTTTGCCCCTCCCACAATGGTGAGATTACCCTGCAGTAGTTTGTGTCTCTGCCCCTCCCACAATAAGATTTCCTGCAGTAGTTTGTGTTTCTGCCCCTCCCACAATGGTGAGATTTCCTGCAGTAGTTTGTGTCTCTGCCCCTCCCACAATGGTGAGATATCCCTGCAGTAGTTTGTGTCTTTGCTCCTCCCACAATGGTGAGATATCCCTGCAGTAGTTTGTGTCTCTGCCCCTCCCACTATGGTGAGATTTCCTGCAGTAGTTTGTGTCTCTGCCCCTCCCACTGGTGAGATTTCCTGCAGTAGTTTGTGTCTCTGCCCCTCCCACAATGGTGAGATTTCCCTGCAGTAGTTTGTGTCTCAGCTCCTCCCACAATGGTGAGATTTCCCTGCAGTAGTTTGTGTCTCTGCCCCTCCCACAATGGTGAGATTTCCCTGCAGTAGTTTGTGTCTCTGCCCCTCCCACAATAAGATTTCCTGCAGTAGTTTGTGTCTCTGCCCCTCCCATAATAAGATTTCCTGCAGTAGTTTGTGTCTCTGCTCCTCCCACAATGGTTAGATTTCCTGCAGTAGTTTGTGTCTCTGCCCCTCCCACAATGGTGAGATATCCCTGCAGTAGTTTGTGTCTCTGCCCCTCCCAAAATGGTGAGATTTCCCTGCAGTAGTTTGTGTCTCTGCCCCTTCCACAATAATATTTCCTGCAGTAGTTTGTGTCTCTGCCCCTCCCACAATGGTGAGATTTCCCTGCAGTAGTTTGTGTCTCTGCCCCTCCCACAATGGTGAGATTTTCTGCAGTAGTTTGTGTCTCTGCCCCTCCCACAATGGTGAGATTTCCTGCAGTAGTTTGTGTCTCTGCCCCTCCCACTATGGTGAGATTTCCTGCAGTAGTTTGTGTCTCTGCCCCTCCCACTATGGTGAGATTTCCTGCAGTAGTTTGTGTCTCTGCCCCTCCCACAATGGTGAGATTTCCTGCAGTAGTTTGTGTCTCTGCCCCTCCCACAATGGGGAGATTTCCCAGCAGTAGTTTGTGTCTCTGCCCCTCCCACAATGGTGAGATTTCCCGCAGTAGTTTGTGTCTCTGCCCCTCCCACAATGGTGAGATTTCCCGCAGTAGTTTGTGTTTCTGCCCCTCCCACAATGGTGATATTTCCCTGCAGTAGTTTGTGTCTCTGCCCCTCCCACAATGGTGAGATATCCCTGCAGTAGTTTGTGTCTTTGCCCCTCCCACAATGGTGAGATATCCCTGCAGTAGTTTGTGTCTCTGCCCCTCCCAAAATGGTGAGATTTCCCTGCAGTAGTTTGTGTCTCTGCCCCTCCCACAATAATATTTCCTGCAGTAGTTTGTGTCTCTGCCCCTCCCACAATGCTGAGATCTCCCTGCAGTAGTTTGTGTCTCTGCCCCTCCCAAAATGGTGAGATTTCCCTGCAGTAGTTTGTAACTCTGCCCCTCCCACAATAATATTTCCTGCAGTAGTTTGTGTCTCTGCCCCTCCCACAATGCTGAGATCTCCCTGCAGTAGTTTGTGTCTCTGCCCCTCCCACAATGGTGAGATTTCCCTGCAGTAGTTTGTGTCTCTGCCCCTCCCACAATGGTGAGATTTCCTGCAGTAGTTTGTGTCTCTGCCCCTCCCACAATGGTGAGATTTCCTGCAGTAGTTTGTGTCTCTGCCCCTCCCACAATGGTGAGATTTCCTGCAGTAGTTTGTGTCTCTGCCCCTCCCACAATGGTGAGATTTCCTGCAGTAGTTTGTGTCTCTGCCCCTCCCACAGTAGTGAGATTTCCCTGCAGTAGTTTGTGTCTCTGCCCCTCCCACAGTAGTGAGATTTCCCTGCAGTAGTTTGTGTCTCTGCCCCTCCCACAATGGTGAGATTTCCTGCAGTAGTTTGTGTCTCTGCCCCTCCCACAATGGTGAGATTTCTTGCAGTAGTTTGTGTCTCTGCCCCTCCCACAATAGTGAGATTTCCCTGCAGTAGTTTGTGTCTCTGCCCCTCCCACAATAAGATTTCCTGCAGTAGTTTGTGTTTCTGCCCCTCCCACAATGGTGAGATTTCCTGCAGTAGTTTGTGTCTTTGCCCCTCCCACAATGGTGAGATATCCCTGCAGTAGTTTGTGTCTCTGCCCCTCCCACTATGGTGAGATTTCCTGCAGTAGTTTGTGTCTCTGCCCCTCCCACTGGTGAGATTTCCTGCAGTAGTTTGTGTCTCTGCCCCTCCCACAATGGTGAGATTTCCCTGCAGTAGTTTGTGTCTCAGCTCCTCCCACAATGGTGAGATTTCCCTCCAGTAGTTTGTGTCTCTGCCCCTCCCACAATGGTGAGATTTCCCTGCAGTAGTTTGTGTCTCTGCCCCTCCCACAATAAGATTTCCTGCAGTAGTTTGTGTCTCTGACCCTTCCACAATGCTGAGATCTCCCTGCAGTAGTTTGTGTCTCTGCCCCTCCCACAATGGTGAGATTTCCCCGCAGTAGTTTGTGTCTCTGCTCCTCCCACAATGGTGAGATTTCCTGCAGTAGTTTGTGTCTCTGCCCCTCCCACAATGGTGAGATTTCCCTGCAGTAGTTTGTGTCTCTGCCCCTCCCACAATGGTAAGATTTCCCCCAGTAGTTTGTGTCTCTGCCCCTCCCACAATGGTGAGATTTCCTGCAGTAGTTTGTGTCTCTGCCCCTCCCACAGTAGTGAGATTTCCCTGCAGTAGTTTGTGTCTCTGCCCCTCCCACAATGGTGAGATTTCCTGCAGTAGTTTGTGTCTCTGCCCCTCCCACAATGGTGAGATTTCCTGCAGTAGTTTGTGTCTCTGCCCCTCCCACAATGGTGAGATTTCCTGCAGTAGTTTGTGTCTCTGCCCCTCCCACAATGGTGAGATTTCCTGCAGTAGTTTGTGTCTCTGCCCCTCCCACAATGGTGAGATTTCCTGCAGTAGTTCGTGTCTCTGCCCCTCCCACAGTAGTGAGATTTCCCTGCAGTAGTTTGTGTCTCTGCCCCTCCCACAATAATATTTCCTGCAGTAGTTTGTGTCTCTGCCCCTCCCACAATGCTGAGATCTCCCTGCAGTAGTTCGTGTCTCTGCCCCTCCCACAGTAGTGAGATTTCCCTGCAGTAGTTTGTGTCTCTGCCCCTCCCACAATAATATTTCCTGCAGTAGTTTGTGTCTCTGCCCCTCCCACAATGCTGAGATCTCCCTGCAGTAGTTTGTGTCTCTGCCCCTCCCACAATGGGGAGATTCCCTGCAGTAGTTTGTGTCTCTGCCCCTCCCACAATGGTGAGATTTCCTGCAGTAGTTTGTGTCTCTGCCCCTCCCACAATGGTGAGATTTCCTGCAGTAGTTTGTGTCTCTGCCCCTCCCACAATGGGGAGATTCCCTGCAGTAGTTTGTGTCTCTGCCCCTCCCACAATGGTGAGATTTCCTGCAGTAGTTTGTGTCTCTGCCCCTCCCACAATGGTGAGATTTCCTGCAGTAGTTTGTGTCTCTGCCCCTCCCACAGTAGTGAGATTTCCTGCAGTAGTTTGTGTCTCTGCCCCTCCCACAGTAGTGAGATTTCCTGCAGTAGTTTGTGTCTCTGCCCCTCCCACAATGGTGAGATTTCCCTGCAGTAGTTTGTGTCTCTGCCCCTCCCACAATGCTGAGATCTCCCTGCAGTAGTTTGTGTCTCTGCCCCTCCCACAGTAGTGAGATTTCCCTGCAGTAGTTTGTGTCTCTGCCCCTCCCACAGTAGTGAGATTTCCCTGCAGTAGTTTGTGTCTCTGCCCCTCCCACAATGGTGAGATTTCCTGCAGTAGTTTGTGTCTCTGCCCCTCCCACAATGGTGAGATTTCCCTGCAGTAGTTTGTGTCTCTGCCCCTCCCACAATGGTGAGATTTCCCTGCAGTAGTTTGTGTCTCTGCCCCTCCCACAATGGTGAGATTTCCCTGCAGTAGTTTGTGTCTCTGCCCCTCCCACAATAAGATTTCCTGCAGTAGTTTGTGTCTCTGCCCCTCCCACAATGGTGAGATTTCCCTGCAGTAATTTGTGTCTCTGCCCCTCCCACAATGGTGAGATTTCCTGCAGTAGTTTGTCTCTGCCCAGTGGCAGAACTATAGGGCATTCTGCCACTGTGGGAGGGCCCCAAGACCCTGCACCTCTGGCTGGCCATTTAGAATGCAGTGGGAGGCGGCGATTGGCATCTTTATGGTGCCTGTGGGTGGCGGATCCCTGGGGCTTGTAGTTTTCTTTTCCCGAGTGTCAGTATATAAAGTCTAGAGGAGAGGGGAGGGGCCTCTGACCCGGGCAGGTATCAGTTTCACTTTCAGTGAGTCGCTCTGCTTGTACACTGTTGCTGATACATGCCCGGATCAGAGGCCACTCCCCTCTCCACTGTATACACTCGGGCAGGGGCAGACTGGCCATTCGAGCACTCGGGCACTGCCCGAGGGCCCCATGCTACTATGGTGCCCCATTAGGGTGTATGTGTATACTGTGTATGTGTACTGTATGTGTATACTGTGTATGCGTATACTGTGTATGTATACTGTATGTGTATACTGTGTATGTGTATACTGTGTATGTATACTGTATGTGTATACTGTGTTGCCCCATAATATATTGCCTGGGGGCCCCATAATCTCCTATTGCCTGGGGTCCCACTCCCCATGAGGTGTCAGTCCGCCCCTGCACTCGGGTGAAGAACTACAAGCCCCAGGGAGATCCCCCTGTCTGTGGACACCATAGAGGTGTCGATCGCCACCTCCACCTGCCAGGTACAGGGGAACCTCTGGAAGGGGGGAAGTCAGTTGTCTGGGAACCCTGACGTAAGGGGGGCTTTCTGGGGACACTAATGTAAAGAAGGAGCCATCTGGGTACACTGAAGTAAGAAAGGGGCACTCTTGGGGACACTGATGTAAGGGGGGGCTCTCTGAGAACACTAATGTAAGGGGGGCTCTTTGGGGACCCTGATGCATGGAGGGGCTCTTTGGGGACACTGGTGTAAGGGGGGCTCTCTGGGGACACTGATGTAAGGGGAGGCTCTCTAGGGACCCTGATGTAAGGAAATGGGTTTCTGGGACCCTGATGTAAGGGGGGGGGCTCTCTGGGGACCCTGATGTAAGGGGGGCTCTCTGGGGACCCTGATGTAAGGGGGGGCTCTCTGGGGACCCTAATGTAGGGGGAGCTCTCTGGGGACCCTGATGTAAGGAGGGGATCTCTTGGGACCCTGATGTAAGGGAGGACTCTCTGGAGACCCTGATGTAAAGAGGGACTCTCTGGGGACCTTGATGTAAGGGGGCTCTCTGGGGACCTTGATGCAAGGGAGCTCTCTGGGGACCTTGATGTAAGGGGGCTCTCTGGGGACCTTGATGTAAGGGAGGACTCTCTGGAGACCCTGATGTAAAGAGGGGCTCTCTAGGGACCTTGATGTAAGGGGGCTCTCTGGGTACCCTAATGTAGGGGGGGCTCTCTGGGGACCCTGATGTAAAGAGGGGCTCTCTGGGGACCTTGATGTAAGGGGGCTCTCTGGGGACCTTGATGTAAGGGAGGACTCTCTGGGGACCCTGATGTAAGGGGGGGCTCTCTGGGGACCCTAATGTAGGGGGAGCTCTCTGGGGACCCTGATGCAAGGAGGGGATCTCTTGGGACCCTGATGTAAGGGAGGACTCTCTGGAGACCCTGATGTAAAGAGGGGCTCTCTGGGGACCTTGATGTGAGGGGGCTCTCTGGGGACCTTGATGTAAGGGAGGACTCTCTGGAAACCCTGATGTAAAGAGGGGCTCTCTAGGGACCTTGATGTAAGGGGGCTCTCTGGGGACCCTGATGTAAAGAGGGGCTCTCTGGGGACCTTGATATAAGGGAGGACTCTCTGGGGACCTTGATGTAAGGGAGGACTCTCTGGGGACCCTGATGTAGGGGGGGATCTCTGGGGACCCTGATGTAAGTAGGGAGGCTCTCTGGGGAACGGCCAGTGTTTTTCCAATCTTCTATTGTCCGGTGTTGGTGATCCTGTGCCAATTGTAGCCTCAGTGTCCTGTTCTTCTCTGAAGTGGCACCCGGTGTGGTCATCTGTTGCTGTAGCCCATCTGCTTCAAGGTACGACGTGTTGTGTGTTCAGAGATGGTCTTCTGCATACCTTGGATGTAATGTAACGAGAGGTCATTACTGTTGCCTTTCTATCATCTGGAACCAGTCTGCCCATTCTCCTCTGACCTCAACAAGGCATTTCCCTCCACACAACTGCCGCTCACTGGATATTTTCTCTTTTTTTCCCACCATCCTCTGTAAACCTGAGAGATGGCTGTGTGTGAAAATCACAGAAATACCCAGACCAGCCCGCCTGCCACCAACAACCATTCCACGTTCAACATCCCCTTTCTTCCCCATTCTGATGCCCGGGTTGACCACGTCTAGATGCCTAAATGGATTGAGTTGCTGCCCTGTGATTGGCTGATTAGCAATTTGCGTTCCCGAGCAATGGAACCGGTGTACCTAATAAAGTGTCCGGTGGGTGTCTAGGGGACCGCAGGTCCTTTTCTTTTTTTTTTGAGGACACAGTTGATGTTCCTGTAGAGCGGGTAGGAATGTTCCTCTAAGCATACCGGGCATATCAGACTGACTGGAGACGTGAAGGTTATATTTGTGTTTACATTAAATAGAAGGTACGTGCCGCGTCAAGGAGATTCCACTGTGTGTTGTTATTGCTGTGTCTACCAGTATCGGCTGGTGCTAAAAGAAAAAAGGGGGGGGGGGGCGCAAAGAAATGAAAAAAAACATCAATTGCCGCCACTGTGCCCATCAAACGCCGCCACTGTGCCCATCAAACGCCGCCACTGTGCCCATCAAACGCCACCACTGTGCCCATCAAACGCAGCCACTGTGCCCCATCAAACGCCGCCACTGTGCCCATCAAACGCCGCCACTGTGCCCATCAAACGCAGCCACTGTGCCCATCAAACGCAGCCACTGTGCCCATCAAACGCATCCACTGTGCCCATCAAACGCAGCCACTGTGCCCATCAAACGCCGCCACTGTGCCCATCAAACGCAGCCACTGTGCCCATCAAACGCCGCCACTGTGCCCATCAATTGTCGCCACTGTGCCCATCAAACGCAGCCACTGTGCCCATCAATTGTCGCCACTGTGCCCATCAAACGCCACCACTGTGCCCATCAAACGCAGCCACTGTGCCCATCAAACGCAGCCACTGTGCCCATCAAACACAGCCACTGTGCCCATCAAACGCAGACACTGTGCCCATCAATTGTCACCACTTTGCCCATCAAACGCAGTCACTGTGCCATAAAATTGTTGCCACTGTGCCATGCCATCAAATGCAGCCACTGTGCCATCAATTGTCGCCACTCTGCCATGCCACTGTGCCCATCAAACTGTGCCACTGTGCCATAAAATTGTTGCCACTGTGCCCATCAAATGCAGTCACTGTTCCTTAAAATTGTCGCCACTGTGCCATCAATTGTTGCCACTGTGCAATGCCATTGTCGCCACTGTGCCCATCAATTGTCACCACTGTGCAATGCCAAATGCAGCCACTGTGCCATGCCATTGGCGCCACTGTGCCCATCAATTGTCGCCACTGTGCCATGCCAAACGCAGTCACTGTACCGTGCCATTGTCACCACTGTGCCCATCAATTGTCACCACTGTGCCATGCCAAACGCAGCCACTGTGCCATTAATTGTCACCACTGTGCCATGCCAAACGCAGCCACTGTGCCATTAATTGTCACCACTGTGCCATGCCAAACGCAGCCACTGTGCCATGCCATTGTCGCCACTGTGCCCGTCCATTGCCGCCAGTTTGCCCCCAAAATACCACCAGATTGCACCCCCGCCTGGCACTTACCTTTCTGGGGTCAGCCATCCACTGCCACGATCGCTTCAGCCAATCAGGTTACCGGTAACCAGATCTGGTGAACCTGATTTGGTGAGATGCGTGTTAACCAGGGAATGCACCCCCCCTATGTCCGCTGGTTAACTATTTGGAAGCCGATTACAGCCTAAAAGCCTATCAGAGCCTTCTGTAAATAAGACTTTGCTGTGATGAAGACCACAGGTGCCTGCTGTGCATTTGCCCGGTGGGCCGAGGCCACCAAGCCCCGCATGTCCTAGCAGGAGTGGGCCTGTCGGCAACCAGGCCACTCATTCCATTCATCAGCGGTAAATAGACCGCTATGATTTATTCAAGTGTGATGTGTGATGACACGCGTTTTCAATTCTGAAGATATTTAACCACTTGCTTACCGGGCACTGGGAATTGGCACTAATAGGCATCACTGATAGGTGGCACTGATAGCTGGTAGTGATGGGCACTGATAGTTGGCAGTGATGGGCATTGATAGGTGGCACTGGGGGGGCATCACTGGTGGGCACTGAGAGGTGACACTGAGAGGTGTCACTGAAAGGCATTGATAGGTGGCACTGGTGGGCACTGAGAATTGGCACTAATAGGCATCACTGATAGGTGACACTGATAGCTGGTAGTGATGGGCATTGATAGGTGGCAGTGATGGTCATTGATAGGTGGCAATGATGGGCACTGATCAGCACTGGTAGGTGAGACTGATAGGCAGCACTGCTAGGTGGCACTGATTGGCACCACTGGTGGGCACTGATAGGTGTCATTTATTGCACTGGTGGTCACTGGCAGGGGGTACTGGCAGGTGGTAGTGGTGGGCACTAATGAGGCTGATGTGCCTCCTCCACTCAGGACCGATGTCCCTTACACAGGAGCCGGTGATCTTTTTCTTTTTCTCCTCACGCTGTCAGCGTGAGGAGGAAAAAATGATCACCGATCCTTTGTTTACATCACGTGATCAGCTGTCATTGGCTGACAGCTGATCACGTGAGTAAGGGGCCGGCCCCTTACTCGGATCTGTGATCACCCGAGTCTCAGTAGTTAATGTATTTTTTTAGAGCCAATTATCCCCCTGAAGAAGACCGTACACAGGTCGAAACGCGTTGGGCCTTCCACACCGTACAGCATTATGTAATATAACAATGTGTATAATTGTGTTTGTGTGCTGTGTTGTAGAATCACCGGACCGCAAGTCATATATTGTATTCTAATCACATCGTGACATCGGACATTTTATAAATAAATAATAATCATTTTTATAGTATCATTTCTTCTACTTGTTACTTTGCTGTTAAAAAAAGCCCCATTGGGGAATCCTTTCCATGTTATCTGTTTTCGGGGTGTGGAGTGTCTTCCCCCGTACTGTGCCAGGCCACATGGTGCGCCACGGTCCACACAGTGTTTCCCTTTTCAGGCACCTTGACAGTCATTCCGCTTTAACGCGGGTGGAAAGTGGTTAAAGGATCACCTATGGAAAACGTTTGACATGTTTGGTATCTATATACTCGGAGCAACCTCATCTTTTATATTTTACCAAAATATATATATATATATATATATATATATACAGTATATGTATTGCATTTGTGAGCAATAATTAATTTTTTCTACATTTTAAAAATGTTATTCATTTAAAAAAAAAGTTCTTTACAAAAAAAATGAATCACACATAAACAAAAAAAAAAAAAACAGTCGAATACCTATGCTGCAATTGTACCTGCAGCATCAAATGTCAATCACAATATATTATATTTTAACACTGATATTTAAAAAAAATGGGGCAGATTCACAAAACAATTACGCCTGTGTAACTGGTGTTAGACAGGAGTAATTTCAAATTTCGCGCGCCGTATCACTAGTTTGAATCCTCAAACCATGATACGGCGGCTTCGGGCTTCGATCCGAGAGGCTTACGTCTTCGTAAGCCTTCGGATCTACGCTGCGATATTTTTGCGGCCGCTGGGAGGAGTTCGTGTCGTTTTGATGCGTCGGGATATGTAAATGAGTTTTTACGGCGATCCACGAACATACGAGCGGTCGTCGCAATCGTTTTCGTCTATTTTTTTGTACGTAATGTTAGAGCAGCTTTTTGCTGCTCTAACGTTACGTAGCCCATGTTAAGTATGGCCGTCGTTCCCGCTTCGAATTTATTTAATTTTTTTTTTTGTTTACGTAACTCGTCGGGACGTGGATCGCCCGTAAACTACGCTACATAAACAACGAATGACGTCACGACGTGATTTCGCGCAATGCACGGCGGGAAATTTGCGAACGGAGCATGCGCAGATCGATCGCCGCGGGAACGCGCCTAATTTAAATGTTTCACGCCCCCTACTCGCGCAGATGGATTGCGACGGGAGAAAAACACTACGCCGCCGTCGTTTACCGTAGAAAATCTACCTGAATTCCACGTAGAGCAAGGTAAAAAACGGCGGCGTAGTGTATTTCTGATACGCTACGCTAAGCAAAATGTCTGTGAATCTGCCCCAATGTATTTAAAAAAAAATATAAAAAAAAAAATACATTTATTTAAAAAAAATACATTTATTAAAAAAAAAATAGATTTGTTAAAAAATGAATACATGTATTCAACAAAATAATGATCCTAAATATATTTTTTACTGAACATTTGCATTTGTGAGCAATAATAATTTTTTAGCAAAATGTTTACATTTTTATTAATATTTAAAAACAAAATTCTTTACAAAAACAAAAAATGTATTACACGAAAAAAAGAAAAATAGTCGAATATCTATACTGCAATTGTACCTGCAGCATCAAATGTCAATCATGGGATATTATATTTTAACACTGATATTTAAAAATATATATATATATATAAAAAATAAAATAAATGTATTTAAAAAAAATACATTTATTTAAAAAAAATACATTTATTAAAAAAATAGATTTGTTAAAAAATGAATACATGTATTCAACAAAATAATGATCCTAAATATATTTTTTACTGAACATTTGCATTTGTGAGCAATAATATTTTTTTAGCAAAATGTTTAAATTTTTATTAATATTTAAAAACAAAATTCTTTACAAAAACAAAAAATTTATTACACGAAAAAAAGAAAAATAGTCGAATATCTATACTGCAATTGTACCTGCAGCATCAAATGTCAATCATGGGATATTATATTTTAACACTGATATTTAAAAATATATATATATAAAAAAAAAATTTATTTAAAAAAAAATACATTTATTAAAAAAAAAATACATTTATTAAAAAAATAGATTTGTTAAAAAATGAATACATGTATTCAACAAAATAATGATCCTAAATATATTTTTTACTGAACATTTGCATTTGTGAGCAATAATAATTTTTTAGCAAAATGTTTAAATTTTTATTAATATTTAAAAACAAAATTCTTTACAAAAACAAAAAATTTATTACACGAAAAAAAGAAAAATAGTCGAATATCTATACTGCAATTGTACCTGCAGCATCAAATGTCAATCACGGGATATTATATTTTAACACTGATATTTAAAAAAATATATATATAAAAAAAATGGCCCAGATTCACAGAGCGATTACGCGTGCGCAACTGCTGTTGCGCGTGCGTAAGTCTAAATGTGCGCGTGCGTATAGTTGCACGCGATTCACAAAACAATATACGCCAGAAATCTACGTTTTTTGGTCCGGCGTAATTGAGTTAGACATTCGCTTCCCTTCGCGCAAAACTGCGCTAGACACACCATTGATTTGCTAGTCAAATATGCTAATGAGGGAGTTACGGGGATTCACAAAAAAACGCAGTTGCTGCGCAGGCTACGCGATGTGCGCAACAGCAAAATGTTCTGTCTAAAGTTAGAGGACCTAAAAGCTGGTCTAAATTTTGAAAAAAAGTCTACTTGTCAGATAAAGCAACACTGTTAGTGAGGAGTTCAGCAGTCACACGTGTTGCCCAACAATCTGTATGCCAACATGCCAGGGGCATCGTCGCGCATAGCTATACTACTGACTTTAGATGAACAAAGAAGGAGGAGGGCACGGAGGATGGCACTAAGGAGGGCACGGGAGATGTTTTTTTTTTTTGCTTATATAAAATGTACAATTTAATCTAATCTAATACAATATTCTTATCTGATACAAGCCCCTCACTCTTCACTTGATATATCACACACGCATAGACATCTTTGGCATGAGAGATTCTGAGGTGTCTCGCATCTTCAGATTCACCCCTCATGCCATCATGGAATTACCACAACCTTGCAGGAGGACATCAGCAGCCCAACACATGACACCACCCATGACACCCATGACAGCTACATATACAATCAGAGCCCCATCCCCACAGATTTCCAACAGAACATGTATGGGGACAGCTGGCTGGTTGGTGAGTGACATGGGAGTCAGGCATGACTATCCCCTCCCGTGATGCACACCTCACAAGTGGCACATGCATGACTAACATCCTCCTGTCTTTTCCCTTCAAGGTGACTCTGCATATGAACTGGAACCCCATCTCATGACCCCATCTCATGCCAGCTCACATTATGCATCTTTGCACGTTAAACACACACATTAATCATGGCACAATGAGAATGCATGCATGCACACCACTGTGGTCCCTAGCACACACACCCCACATCCTCATCAAATTGGATTGGCACCAGTCCACCATGCAAGACTGGTGAGCAGTAACGCCACGTCAAGGCTCCAATTATGTCACTGTACATTCATACACCATTCACACGGACCTGGGAATCACTTCTCCCTGGTCCTGGGGAACCCTTCTCCACCAAAATTGAGGGTGACACCCCTTTTCCAGCAGGAATGTCACCCCCACATTCAAACATCATTCACAACCCAAAATATGCCAAAAATGTCAGCAAAACAAAAAAAAATGCATAGAAAAAAAAAATGCATAGAAAAAAAAAATGCAGAGAACAAAAAAAAAATGCAGAGAACAAAAAAAAAATGCTTTCAAACCAAAAAAAGGGGGAAAAAAAATTAATGCCCTCTGCGTGAGCCACGCCTGGGGCGCCCCCGGCCACGGCCCCGGCCCCTCAGGGGAGACGCATGGGGAGGGGAAAAGCCGGGGAAGGAGGAGCAGCCCCTGAGATCTGCCCACCTGGCGGCCTGCCCTCCAAGGCCACGGCTATTCTGTCCAGGGTAGCACCAAGTGTTGCCGTGTTGGCCTGGATAGCCTGGGTAAGGGCCCTCACATCCTGCCCAACGCCTGCTGCTGTAGTTTGCAGGTCATTTAGGCAGGTTGTGGAGGCCCAGGAGTGGGAGTCCAGGTTACCCAGGCTATCATTAATGGAGGACAGGCTCTGATCCACCCGCCCCATAGTCTGGCAGAGCTGTCTCAGAAGGCGGGTCTGGATGGCCTGGTTCCTTCTCAGACAGGCGGGCAGGAGATTGGGCGCCCCCCTGGTGCTCTGGGATGACCTCCTGGCTCCAGCTGATGGTTGTGGCCGGGGAGAAGGGGAAGCCCTTGTGAGGGGAGCCATGTTGGGGGAGGAGGGGGGGGGTCCCCCTTAGGGAGGGCAGGCTTCTTGCAGCCAGAGGGGAAGAGTCCACAGAAACCAAACGTCCAGTGCCTGCCATGGACTCCTCCTCCTCATGATTCTCCTCCTCCTCATGATCGTCCTCCGCATGATCATCCTCCTCCTCTTGTTCCTCCTCCGCGGACTCTGGCCTTGTTGGGGGGGCCTCATTAGGCTGCTGTCCTTGCGTTGGAGCGGTCAGGCCAGATGGCCCTGCACCCTCCTGCACATCTGTGGATGACACAAACCATTCACAGGTTGGAGGATCCACACACTTGCCACATATTCCCTTTCACCCCCTCCCCCACACATGCTACACACCTGAGAGAAATAAAAACCTTACCTGGCACCGCGGGGACCGGACTTGTGTCAAAGCCTGGCAGGCCCTCCACTTCATGACGGTGGAAGGTCAGGGCCACCACACGCTCCGTCGCTGTAAATCGAATCCGGCATGGTGGGCCCCCTCCTGTGCCCCTGGCATGGGCATTTATTGCGGCCAGTTTTTTTTTCACCTCACGCCGGAGGTCATTTATATTCTTTTCAATCCCAGACCGGGTCCGTGTCTCCCCCTCCCCCGATGAATTGACCTGCTCCGTGATCATATCCAATATCTCCCTCCTCCTGGCCGGGGTGGTGGTGGCACTCTGCGGGCCGTGGAGGTAACGCCCATAGTCGGTAATGGCCCGGGCAAGAATTCTTTTTTCCCCCACTGTAAAATTAAGCTTTCTTTTTCTCTCAGTCATACTTCCAAACAAACTCACTAGCAGTCACCAAAAATCTGTCACAAATACAAGCACAACCAATCAGACAAGAACACACACAAAGAGAAAAAGAACACCCAAAAATCACACTAGCACTCAGCAAGAAACAGACACAAAAAAATCAGATGAAAAAATAAAGCAAGAAAACAAACGCTCAGAAATCTATCAATCAAACAAACAGTCTCAAACACTTATCAAAATACACTTTCACAAAACTACCAACAAGCACAAGATCACACAGAACACTAATCTCACAACTACAAAACACACTCTAACGAACAACAGAGCAAAAGCACTTGGTTCAATGGGAAGGGACACAAAGGGATGTACTTTTGCAATGGAAGTGCGTTTGTGTCTGTCTATTTATGCTGTCTGCGTAGTTCACAACGTTGCCCTAGTCCATTTCCAATTTCACTGATTGCGCCGCTCCCGAGTTGTGAGCATGCGCACAACGGAGCTGACATGGTTTCCTTCACGCGCGCATGCGCGAGTCGGCCGGCCCTTCATTTGCATGGGGTCACGGCTCATTTCAATGTAACACGCCCACGTCCCTCCCAATTTGTATTACTCCTCCTTACGCCTCCGGGAAAAACCTTACGCTTGCGCAATCTCTTGCGCAAAAGCTACGTGAATCGCGGGATTACGCGGCTAGATTGCGCAAGTCTAACGGAAAAGTGGTGCGCTACGCCGGACCGATAATGCGCCGATCTACGTGAATCTGGGCCCATATATTTTCCATATAAGGGAATAAAAATAAGAAAGCTTATTATAATCACAAAAAAATCTAAAAGGATTTACTAATATATGTATCCAAAAAAAATCTAAAATGATTTACTAATATATGTATCCAAAAAAAATATCTAAAAGTATTTACTGATCTATGTATCCAAAAATAAAAAATAAAAATCTTAAATGATTTACTAATATATGTATTCAATGTGAATTGAGTTTGGTGGTCTCAGCCCGGCTCCCGGTGGGTGTGCTATGCAAGGTACGCCTGTGCTTAGTACGCCCACCCCCCCCCCCCCACAAAAACCACCACACTTGCACGCACACAAAATTGGTTTAAAACACACGCACTTTGGCCATGCGGTCTCCTAAAATAAAGAGAGGCGAAGGACCTATGGGGCTGGCTGGGTGGGCTAGGCCCCCTCACTCCCTCATAGGGGGAGTCCCTCTGCCCCATTGGGGTCCCGTTGGGCCCCAGTTGGGCTCCCAAGAGGAGCAGGTAGGGCGGGGTGAGTGGGAGGCCCCCCTTCACACCCGCCATTGCCACCAGGGGCATGGAGAAGGATGGCGATTGCCTCCGGGGGGAGGGTCTGCCTACTCCCAACTCCTGCAGTCCGGCTCCTCTCTCTCGAGTTCACGCACAAAAATACACTTTAAGAAAAAAAATTAAAAAAAAAAAAAAAAAAAAAAAAAAAAAATATATGTATTCAAAAAAAAAGAATCTAAAATGATTTACTAATATATGTATCCAAATAAAAGAATCTTAAATTATTTACTAATATATATATATCGAAAAAAAGAATCTAAAATGATTTACTAATATATGTATCCAAAATAAATAAAAAATCTAAAAGTATTTACTGATATATATGTATCCAAAAAAATAAAAATCTTAAATGATTTACTAATATATGTATTAAAAAAAATCTAAAAATATTTACTAATATATGTATCCAAAAAAATTATCTAAAAGTATTTACTGATCTATGTATCCAAAAATAAAAAATAAAAATCTTAAATGATTTACTAATATATGTATTCAAAAAAAAAGAATCTAAAATGATTTACTAATATATGTATCCAAAATAAATAAAAAATCTAAAAGTATTTACTGATATATATGTATCCAAAAAAATAAAAATCTTAAATGATTTACTAATATATGTATTAAAAAAAAAGAATCTAAAATGATTTACTAATATATGTATTCAAAAAAAAAAGAATCTAAAATGATTTACTAATATATGTATCCAAATAAAAGAATCTTAAATGATTTACTAATATATATATATATCCAAAAAAAGAATCTAAAATGATTTACTAATATATGTATCCAAAATAAATAAAAAATCTAAAAGTATTTACTGATATATATGTATCAAAAAAAATAAAAATCTTAAATGATTTACTAATATATGTATTAAAAAAAATCTAAAAATATTTACTAATATATGTATCCAAAAAAATTATCTAAAAGTATTTACTGATCTATGTATCCAAAAAAAAAATTAAAAATCTTAAATGATTTACTAATATATGTATTAAAAAAAAAAGAATCTACATGAATTCTATAGGAAGAGGTTCAGTAATACGAGAAGAAGCGCTGGGAGCACACATAACCCTTATAGGAAAGGAGGGAAAAGACCCCACGATTTGTACTAGCTACAGGCCTATATCTTTGATAAATGTTGATATAAAAATATATGCGAAGGTACTGGCGGAGAGAATAAAACCGCTAATGGCAGGCCTGATAAATAAAGATCAAGCTGGGTTTGTCTCGGGGAGGGAAACAAGAGACAGTGTGTTGAGAGGGCTCTTCTTGATCCAAAAGGCAAAGAAGAATGGAAATCCGGTACTGTTTATGTCTCTCGATGCTGAAAAAGCATTTGATAGACTAGATTGGAAATTTATGATAGCAACGTTAAGACATATAGGACTGGGTCCTAGAATGCTCAGGCTAACAGAAGCTTTATATTCGAAACCTTCGGCCCAGCTCCGTGTTAATGGTTCCTTGTCAGATAGCTTCCCCCTCTTTAATGGGACTCGCCAAGGGTGTCCGTTATCCCCTCTTTTGTTTGTATTATCATTAGAACCCCTATTGGCTACAATCAGGCTAAATAAGGAGATAAAGGGGATAATGGTGGATGGGGAGGAACACAAGATCTCTGCGTTCGCCGATGATATGATGTTGTACGTATCAAATCCAATTCAGACAATTCCAAAAATTATCGAGGAATATGGTAAATATGAAGAAATTTCAAATCTAAAAATTAACAGAGAGAAAACGGAGACTCTGACTATAGCTATGAGTGTAAGAGAACGCAGGGATCTTGGAGTTATCTACCCATTCACATTGGAAAAAAAAAAAAGACAATGAAGTACTTAGGAATTCATATGACCAAATCAGAAAAGGAACTGTACGTTGAAAATTATATCTCCTTATTAAATAAAATCAAAGGAGAACTTAGAGGATATCGGAATGATACAATATCTTGGTTTGGGAGAATAAATACTGTCAAAATGATGATCCTGCCCAAAATTCTGTATGTATTTCAAGTACTCCCTATTAAAATCCCAGAAACTTATTTTAGAATACTGGGGAAAATAATAAGGGAATATATATGGAAAAATAAGAAATCCCGTATCTAGGACTAGAAACGAGGGAGGAATACAATTACCAAACTTTAAGAGATACTACGAAGCAGCTGTACTAAAAAGGATAACCGACTGGTTCCTAGAGGCGGGATTAAGGAAAAAATGGGTAGACATTGAGGAGAACTTGAGCGGTAAGGAATTGGGAACAAGAATTTGGGTGCCAAAACAATATAGATGTCTCCTTGGAAACACCCCATCAATAACTAAAGAAACATTTAGAGTATGGGACAGTATATGCAAAACTAAAAGATGGCCGTATAATAGCCCTTAATTGCCCCTCACGGGTACGGAATATTTCTTACCGGGTAAGGAGGGGGGGTCGCTTCCTGAGATGGGCAAGGATGGGAGCACTTAAACTTAAAGATATAATGAAGGGTAACATCTTGAGCCCGTTGAGTGAAATACAAGAAAGGAATGAGGTGGCAGACGGGGATGATTGGAGATATAAACAGGTCCAACACTTCATACAATCTCTACCTAAACCTATCCGGGATTCAAATGAGCCGAACCCCTGGGAAAGACTCATAGAACGGAAGGGTAAGGGTAGACAAGGGATATCAAATATATACGGCATGCTGTCTACATCGGGGGGTACGGAGAAGCCAAAGTATGTAAGGGCTTGGGAGGAGGAACTAAAACAAAATATATCAGAAGATAATAAGAGGCAGATTTTGGACTATGTCCACTCAACCTCTGTAGATAATAAAATAAAAGAGATGAATTATAAGCTCCTGACCAGATGGTACTTTGTCCCGCTAAAACTTCATAGAATGAATAACGAGACGTCGCCCTTGTGTTGGCGAGGATGTGGGCTTGAGGGGACTCACGCCCGTATCTGGTGGCTATGCCCGCAGATACAACGCAGATACAACAACTCCAAGGAAAAAATATAGAATGTCCCTGATCCCTTACCTACTGAATGGAGCAAAGGCAGTAATACCTAAGAACTGGAAGCAAGTTAGTGCTCCTTCGGTGGGGGAATGGCTTAGGGAAGTAGGAAGGATGGGGGAAATGGAAGAATTATTGTCAATTCAAAATGAATGCAGACCAAAATACGAAGTGATCTGGAGAGGATGGAGGGAGTTTAGGAAGACAGAAACATATATGGGCAGCCTGGGTCGGTAGGAGGTGTTCCCCCTGTGCTTCCCTCCCTTTTTTTTTTTTTCCTCACAGGCACCTTTGAGAGTAGGGCACGTTGGGGCACATGGGACCGCTGTTGGGGCCCCCCTAAACTATAGCCCTACAAGGGGCAATGGAGGTATAAGTTCACCTAAAAATGGGACTCTGAGGTAGGGTTCCCCCCCCCCTTTTTTTTTTTTTTACATAGGCACCTTTGAGAGTGGGGCACGTTGGGGCACATGGGACCGCTGTTGGGGCCCCCCTAAACTATAGCCCTACAAGGGGCAATGGAGGTATAAGTTCACCTGACCTTTTTTTTTTTTTTTCGGCACAGGCACTTTGTGATTGGGATAGGTAGGGGCACATAGGATCGCTGTCGGGGCCCCTAGATCGTAGCCCTAGGCGGGGCAACGGGTATATAGGCCCCCCTTAATAATGGGATTGTGAGGTATGGGTTGTTTTTTTTTTTTTTGGCACTGGCACTTTAGAGATTGGGGTATGTTGGGGCACATGGGGCCGTTGTTGGGGCCCCCTTTAATTAAAGCCCATTAAGGGGCAACGGATGTATAATCCCCCTTAGTGAAGGGATTTTTTGGGATTGGGAGGTGGGGGGTGTGTTTAAATTTTTTTTTTTTTTTTTCTTCTCCCCTTCTTAGGCACAAGCACTTTAGAGAGTAGGGGGCTAGTAATATGGCCCCTCTAATGTAACCACATATTGGGTAATAGAAACTCACTTCCCCTCAACTTAATTGGAGGGAAGGGGAAGGGGGGAGGGGGAAAGGAAAAGGAAAAAAAGAAAAAAAAAATTTATTTGTTTTTCTCCTTCTTCTCCCTTCCTTTCTCTCTCTCTTTCCTCTTCGTAGAACCTCCTTCCACCTCTTCTTTTCTTGTGGGAAGAAGGGGAGGGAAGAGAGAAGAGAAAGGGACGGGATTTGAAATGTTAGTATCTGAAGGGATAAAATAAATGTATTGAAGAAGAATGTTATGTAATGTATTTAAATGGAAAACAATAAAAAAAGATTTTGGTAAAAAAAAAAAAAGAATCTAAAATGATTTTCTAATATATGTATCCAAAATAAATAAAAAATCTAAAAGTATTTACTGATATATATGTATCCAAAAAAATAAAAATCTTAAATGATTTACTAATATATGTATTAAAAAAAATCTAAAAATATTTACTAATATATGTATCCTAAAAAATTATCTAAAAGTATTTACTGATCTATGTATCCAAAAAAAAAATTAAAAATCTTAAATGATTTACTAATATATGTATTAAAAAAAATCTAAAAATATTTACTAATATATGTATCCTAAAAAATTATCTAAAAGTATTTACTGATCTATGTATCCAAAAAAAAAAATTAAAAATCTTAAATGATTTACTAATATATGTATTAATATATATCCAAAATAAATAAAAAATCTAAAAGTATTTACTGATATATATGTATCCAAATAAAAGAATCTTAAATGATTTACTAATATATATGGGGCAGATTCACAAAACAATTACGCCTGTCTAACTGGGGTTAGACAGGAGTAATTTCAAATTTCGCGCGCCGTATCACTAGTTTGAATCCTCAAACCATGATACGGCGGCTTCGGGCTTCGATCCGAGAGGCTTACGTCTTCGTAAGCCTTCGGATCTACGCTGCCATCTATTTGCGGCCGCTGGGAGGAGTTCGCGTCGTTTTGATGCGTCGGGATATGCAAATGTGTTTTTACGGGGATTCACGAACATACGAGCGGGCGTCGCAATCGTTTTCGTCTATTTTTTTATACGTAATGTTAGAGCAGCTTTTTGCTGCTCTAACTTTACGTAGCCCATGTTAAGTATGGCCGTCGTTCCCGCTTCGAATTTATTTAAAAAAATTTTTTGTTTACGTAACTCGTCGGGACGTGGATCGCCCGTAAAGTACGCTACATAAACAACGAATGACGTCACGACGTGATTTCGCGCAATGCACGGCGGGAAATTTGCGAACGGAGCATGCGCAGATCGATCGCCGCGGGAACGCGCCTAATTTAAATGTTTCACGCCCCCTACTTGTCTATATGGATTGAGACGGGAGAAATACACTACGCCGCCGTCGTTTACCGTAGAAAATCTACCTGAATTCCACGTAGAGCAAGGTAAAAAACGGCGGCGTAGTGTATTTCTGATACGCTACGATAATCCATTTCTCTGTGAATCTGCCCCTATATATCCAAAAAAAAGAATCTAAAATGATTTACTAATATATGTATCCAAAATAAATAAAAAATCTAAAAGTATTTACTGATATATATGTATCCAAAAAAATAAAAATCTTAAACGATTTACTAATATATGTATTAAAAAAAATCTAAAAATATTTACTAATATATGTATCCTAAAAAATTATCTAAAAGTATTTACTGATCTATGTATCCAAAAAAAAAATTAAAAATCTTAAATGATTTACTAATATATACAAAATAAATAAAAAATCTAAAAGTATTAAAAAAAAAGAATCTAAAATTTACTAATATATATATATATCCAAAAAAAGATTTTCTAATATATATCCAAAATAAATAAAAAATCTAAAAGTATTTACTGATATATATGTATCCAAATAAAAGAATCTTAAATGATTTACTAATATATATATATCCAAAAAAAGAATCTAAAATGATTTACTAATATATGTATCCAAAATAAATAAAAAATCTAAAAGTATTTACTGATATATATGTATCCAAAAAAATAAAAATCTTAAATGATTTACTAATATATGTATTAAAAAAAATCTAAAAATATTTACTAATATATGTATCCTAAAAAATTATCTAAAAGTATTTACTGATCTATGTATCCAAAAAAAAAATTTTTAAAAATCTTAAATGATTTACTAATATATGTATTAAAAAAAAAAGAATCTAAAATGATTTTCTAATATATATCCAAAATAAATAAAAAATCTAAAAGTATTTACTGATATATATGTATCCAAATAAAAGAATCTTAAATGATTTACTAATATATATATATCCAAAAAAAAGAATCTAAAATGATTTACTAATATATGTATCCAAAATAAATAAAAAATCTAAAAGTATTTACTGATATATATGTATCCAAAAAAATAAAAATCTTAAATGATTTACTAATATATGTATTAAAAAAAATCTAAAAATATTTACTAATATATGTATCCTAAAAAATTATCTAAAAGTATTTACTGATCTATGTATCCAAAAAAAAAAAAAAAAATCTTAAATGATTTACTAATATATGTATTAAAAAAAAAAGAATCTAAAATGATTTTCTAATATATATACAAAATAAATAAAAAATCTAAAAGTATTTACTGATATATATGTATCCAAAAAAATAAAAATCTTAAATGATTTACTAATATATGTATTAAAAAAAATCTAAAAATATTTACTAATATATGTATCCAAAAATAAAGAATCTAAAAAGTGACACAAAAGTCCTCTGAACTGTCAAGTGTAAGGGCCCTTTCACACGTGCGGACCGTTCGTCCGTTTTTCATACGTCCGTTTACGGATGAAAAACAGACCACAATGCTTTCCTATGGGATAGCGGACGTTAGCCGATGAGCATCCGCTAACGTCCGTTTACATCCGTCTCCGTTAAGCTCCGTTTTTTTTGAACGGAAGAAAACCCGATTTTTCTTCCGTCAATAAAACGTAACGGACGAAAAACGGATGTTAGCGGACGATCTGTTTAACATCCGATCCGCTAACATCCGTTTTTCTTCAAAATATGTAATAAAAATAAAGTTCTAACAAAAAGAAAAACGGACGAAAAAACGGATCAACTGATGATAAAAAACGGATCTAAAAAACGCTCCGCACGTGTGAATGGACACTTAGGCTGCATTCACACCTTTGCGTAGGCGTTTGGCGGTGACAAGAAATAGGCGTTTTGTACCGCGATTTGCGGCGACAAAACGCGTAGTTTTTTACAGCGTTTTTTTTTTAATTACATTGTATTGTCGGCTATGCGGAAAGCCGAAGCCGCCCGATACGCGCGTCGGAAAAGGGTCCGGGACTTGTATGAATTTCGGCGTTCGGCGTTCTTTCGACGTACGGCGTTCGGCGTTAGGAGATGTGAACGATCTCCATAGAGAATAATGTAAATCCGACGGTCCGGCGTATTGTAGCGTCGGGCGTAAGGCGACAAAACGCCTAGGTGTGAATGCAGGCTTAAGAAGGCGGTGACGTACAAAACACTACGAGGAGGCGAGAAAAAGATATTCAATGCTTCCGAGCATGCGTCGAATTGTTTCCGAGCATGTATGTTTTTTTTTCCCCCGTCGAAATTTAAAAGAAAAAGAGAGCAGGGAAAAATCCTGGCGGGAAAACCGTTCATCTGTATGGCATTTCCGACGGGTAAAAAAACCTGCATGCTCGGAAACAAATCGACGCATTTTCGGAAGCATAGAACTTCATTTTCTCGGCTCGTGTCTACCAAGATAGAAGACTTTGAGTGAACAATCCCCTCTCTCTCTCTCTTTCTTCTATGTACCAAAGGCGATCCCTCCTTCCATGTGCCATAGTGATCCCTCCTTCCATGTGCCATAGTGATCCCTCCTTCCATGTGCCATAGTGATCCCTCCTTCCATGTGCCATAGTGATCCCTCCTTCCATGTGCCATAGTGATCCCTCCTTCCATGTGCCATAGTGATCCCTCCTTCCATGTGCCATAGTGATCCCTCCTTCCATGTGCCATATTTATCCTTCCTGCCTTCCATTTGCCATAATGATCCTTCCTGCCTTCAATGTACCATACTGATTCTTCCTTCCATGTGCCATAGTGATCCTGCCTTCCATGTGCCATAGTGATCCTTCCTGCCTTCCAGGTGTAATAATGATCCATCTTTCCTGCCATCCATGTGGTGTAGCGATCCTTCCTGCCTTCCAGGTGTCATAGTGACCCTTCATGCTTTCCATGTGCCATAGTGATCCTTCCTCGTGCCATAGTGTTCCTGCCTTCCGTGTGCCATAGTGATCCTTCCTGCCTTCCATTTGCCATAATGATCCTTCCTGCCTTCCAGGTGTCATAGTGACCCTTCATGCTTTCCATGTGCCATAGTGATCCTTCCTCGTGCCATAGTGTTCCTGCCTTCCGTGTGCCATAGTGATCCTTCCTGCCTTCCATTTGCCATAATGATCCTTCCTGCCTTCCATGTGTAATAATGATCCATCGTTCCTGCCTTCCAGGTGTCATAGTGATCCTTCCTGCCTCGATCAGAGGTGTGAGGTGCATGCACTGCGGCTGAACATACTTTGTGTTTGCACCAGTGAATCAATGTCGGCACTCATAGCTGTACTGTCTGTTAATGACAATGTAAACATCAATTATCTAATTAGTACGTTTGGTTTGCGGTCAGAAGTACAAATATGAGTGCAGACAAAACACACTCAGAATACAACACACCCATTGTACACAACACGCCCCATTATACACAACACACCCCATTATACACAACACGCCGCCTGTCCAATGCTGTGAACAGTAATCGCAGGGAAGGACGCTCACAGCTCATCTACTGTAATAAACCGCGATAACTGTTCCCAGATAGAAGAGATAAGATATCAGTCACACACTGAGTGTATACAACCTGAACACTCACTGATAAGATTGTGCCAACTGATCTCTTCCATGTCTGATGTCTTCCATCTCTGATCTCTTCCATCTCTGATCTCTTCCATCTCTGATCTCTTCCATCTCTGATCTCTTCCATCTCTGATCTCCTCCATCTCTGATCTCCTCCATCTCTGATCTCTTCCATCTCTGATCTCTTCCTGCTCTGATCTCTTCCTGCTCTGATCTCTTCCATCTCTGATCTCTTCCTGCTCTGATCTCTTCCTGCTCTGATCTCTTCCTGCTCTGATCTCTTCCATCTCTGATCTCCTCCATCTCTGATCTCCTCCATCTCTGATCTCCTCCATCTCTGATCTCCTCCATCTCTGATCTCTTCCATCTCTGATCTCCTCCATCTCTGATCTCATCCATCTCTGATCTCCTCCATCTCTGATCTCTTCCTGCTCTGATCTCTTCCTGCTCTGATCTCTTCCATCTCTGATCTCTTCCTGCTCTGATCTCTTCCTGCTCTGATCTCTTTTGCTCTGATCTCTTCCATCTCTGATCTCCTCCATCTCTGATCTCCTCCATCTCTGATCTCCTCCATCTCTGATCTCTTCCATCTCTGATCTCTTCCATCTCTGATCTCTTCCATCTCTGATCTCTTCCTGCTCTGATCTCTTTCATCTCTGATCTCTTCCTGCTTTGATCTCTTCCTGCTCTGATCTCTTCCTGCTCTGATCTCTTCCATCTCTGATCTCTTCCTGCTCTGATCTCTTCCATCTCTAAACTCTTCCATCCCTGATCTCTTCCGTCTCTGATCTCTTCCGTCTCTGATCTCTTCCATCTCTGATCTCTTCCTGCTCTGATCTCTTCCATCTCTGATCTCTTCCTGCTCTGATCTCTTCCTGCTCTGATCTCTTCCTGCTCTGTTCTCTTCCATCTCTGACCTCTTCCATCTCTGACCTCTTCCATCTCTGACCTCTTCCATCTCTGACCTCTTCCATCTCTGACCTCTTCCATCTCTGACCTCTTCCATGTCTGACCTCTTCCATGTCTGATCTCTTCCATGTCTGATCTCTTCCATGTCCTGCAAATAGAAAATTAAAAAAAAAAACTGTCGAACAATGGAATGCTAAGGGACTTACCAATGTTGCTTCAATATACCTTACTACCCCGTGCAAGTTCAAATCCTTTCAAACCTTGTCAAGTGAATACTGTTTACCAGCGACACATGTCTTTTACTACCACCAAATGGTCAGTTATTTACACTCTTGCTATGGACCTGACTCGAACCCCCTACAAAAATCCATTATTGATGCAGTTCTACGCAACAACGACTACTCCATCTCCACCCTGTATTCTCATCTTATTGAGCACCAGTCTGCCAAATACCGTCTCAAACCATTTCATAAATGGGCTCAAATATTTGAAGATGGAAATCTTTCGAACAAAATCCTCGAGGGCTAAAGACGGATACACAAATTAACCGTATCAGAAACATGGCGGGAGACGCAATTCAAATACATCCACAGAGCATACTACCCTTTCCGCTTTAATAAGGCAGACCCTGCCCAAGAGAAGTGCCCCTGGTGCTCCACCTCCCGCCCGACGCTGCTTCACCGCCTATGGGAATGCGCACCTATTGTTAAATACTGGGACTCTGTGCTTGCCTATGTTTATAAAGTTACCAACACGCGAATCCCAAGACACTACCTAATATGTTTGTTTGGTTGCGAAACGCCCCCCCCCCCCCACTCCCACAACAACTGGGAGCTCGCTTTCCATCTCCCAATGGTCTCATCTCTGCCTCCTAGTGGCCCGTAGGACTATTATGTCTCACTGGATCAGCTCAACTCCGCCGAGTCTACCAGCGGTTAGAAAGGCCCTCTCGTCACTTTTTTATTTGGAGAGATTGGATACCATTGTCTTGAACTTTCGCTCTACCCCACGGTTCTTTATGAGATGGCGCAAGTTCATGGAACACACGTTTGACCAAACGGAACTACAAACTCTCATGCATCCATTCAGATATACCGAATGGTATCTCCACAGGAACCTCACAAATTCCTTGGGTAACCTCAGACTGTCGAATCTATCTGACCCTTCTGTGTTCCTGCCACCCTGAACCAAGCAACCTTAGCTATTTGCCCCTTGACGCTCCTGCCTCATTCATACCCTCCACAGTAGACTTCGCCCAATGATTCGTCACCTGTTCAATTCTGAGGTTATTCTTTGTTCAGCTATGTTAGCTCTTTTGTTACAGTCCTATTACACCAGTTGTCACTTGAGCTGTTACTAACACAGGGATGTGTCCTCACATCCTCCTGATGGTGTATTTTTGATACACAGGTAATCTTTGTATTATGGATCTGATATGTTCTTCTTTCTGTTCCTGCTTCTGGTTTTATTTTAATTTTTTTTTATATTTTCTTTATTTTTATTTTCTATTTGTATTGTTATTTTTATTTCTATTTTTATTAGCCTTTCTCTGTCTTCCTGTATTCTGATATGTATGATACTTTTCCATGTAAATGGTTTTATATTAGGGCTGTGAAAATTAACTTTTAATTAATCGATTAATCTTTAATTTTTTTGATCGATTAAAACTCTTTTGATTTGGAGAGTCAAAACACCAAAGCCGAGTGAGTTAACGGGGCAGGACTTCTGGGGAGGGCTGTGAGCATGGCGGAGTGAGAGTCTGAGCCTGGTGGAAGCCGCGGTACACTGAACAGGAGAGCGTCTAATCGAAACCCCTAACCGAAATCCCTCAGGGAGCCAACGAATCTAAGGAATAACAGCCTGTGATAGCCGATGTCGCGGCGAGGAAGGGACTCAGGAAGAAGCTCCGGGAAGACGCACTCACCCAGTCATTCATACATTACCCGATATATGACGGTAAAAAGGCAAGAAGTCACCGTGAAAGATAGATCTCAGCGGAGGGAATCCCTGACGGAGAGCTCATCCCCAGCCGCCGCAGAGACATTGTATACACCTCCTACCCTGAAAGCAACAGCGGGGACCCAGAACCAGACCGGGGGATTGCCGAAGGTCTCCGTGCGGACACCAGTATTAGCACCGGCTGCTGCTGCGGCTGTAGCGGCGATAGCAGACCTAGCAGACGCTGAGGCAGAGACAGCGGCGCAGGAGAAGGATCGATTGGGAGGTGCTATACGACCTCTAGTAGTGGAGTGGACGTCTTCTACAGCAGAGAAACAGCTGCAGACCAGAGAAGATCCACAACAGCGGACAGACGCTCGGGCGCCCCCCCTGTGGTGCTCGAGTCAGCAGAAATGAGCGTGGGTCATTCGCAAGATTCAAGAGTACTAAAGGTGACAAAGAGTCCGGACCAGGGTGGAGGAATGATTAGACCCAGGGAAGCCCTCTCTACGGCAATGGAAAAATCCCAGGTAGGTCTACATGACACAGTGCATATACAGGGGGGTGAGCAGGACTCGATCCCGGATATCTGTCAACTCAGTAGGCTTATACAGGCTTTACCAACCAAAGAGGACATTCAGAAAATGTTATCAAGTATAACAGATACTTTGAGGGAAGAATTTGGTGATGAGCGTACAAAAGTCGAGCAGGGGGAGCAGAAGCTAGGCGGGTTGGAGAAACAACAAAATATAACTGATGCCAGAATGACAGTATTGGAGGAAAAACTGGAGAAGCAGCATCAGCAAATGGTCAGGCTGCAATTATATGCAGAAGAGGCAGACAACAGGAGTAGGAGGAATAATATACGTATTAAGGGGATATCTGAGAATCTAGAGGGGCAAGCTTTAAGAAAAGCAGCCATGTCCATTCTGAATAAAGTTTTAAATAACCCGCCAGATACACTACTTGAATTGGATAGAGTGCATAAGATCCCAACAACACGGAACTTAGACCAGACCTATCCACGTGACGTGCTCTGTAGAGTACACTATTATAGAATAAAGGAGGACATACTCAGAGCAGCGTGGAGGGAAGGGGTAGTGACATGGGAAGGAATGGACATACAGATATTCCCGGAATTATGCTGGCAAACTAAAACCCGAAGACGCTATTAAAACACCTGCTGGACCAAATACGCGGTAAAGGAGCCACATATCGCTGGGGATTCCCTCTGGCTGTCATTGTAAAAAGGGAGGGAAGGAGCTTTACGTTGAGGGAACCCCCCCCAGCTGCCATCCTTTTTTGATTTTCTGGGAGTAGAACCGATAGAAGTCCCCAATTGGCTGGACTCGTTGGGAGGAATGGAGAGAGGCTTTAAATAAATAAAAGCCAGGGGCGGACTGACAAGAGTAGAAGCAAATAATTGACAGTATTTTTGATGTTTATTGAATATATTTATATGGAAGGCCCGGAGAGAAGGATCTCTAGATAAAGGCTCTATACCGACTTTTCCTTGAAACAGCTTATATTTCAGTAATTTTTTTGCTTTGCTTCTTTTTTTTTTTTCTCTTCCTTTTTTGCGCAATACGGAGCCCAGTAACATTGGGAATTAAAGAGCCTAGAAAAGTAGAACAAGATGACCAAGATGACCAATATTTAAGTTTCTCAGGGCCCTTTCAACTCCCTGAGCCATTTTTCTTGGAGCCTTCTCTTTTTTTTTCTGAGAAGAGAGGAGATGGAGTGAGGAGGCACCTCTTCCCTGCTCCCTGCTGGCGGACGCTGCAATGCAAGATACTAAATACTTATATAGGGTCACTTGCCCCCTCTTAATTAATTATGTTTTTCTCGTATTTCTTTTTTTTCGGGAGAGGGTGTGGAGGAGGAGGGGGAGGGGAAGGGAATATATATATATATATATATATTATTTTTTTAATAGGATATGTACATCCTGGGTATAGAGTAAAGGGTAGGAAATGGGGGTAAGGGGGGTGAGGGGAAGGGGGGATGGGGGTAGTTGATTGATCTTGGATCACAAAACACTACACTGATAATTAGGGTAATACACAGTAACATTAATGTAATTTAAAGCACACTGAGAGTAAAGACAGTTAAAGTATCCCCCACAATGAAGGGGGAGAACATATAAAACACTTTAACCACTTAAAGGGAACACTAACTTTTGGGTGGTGTGAGAGTACACTTGAAGGAACACAGGGCTCACTAAGGCTCCTTTTTATTTATTACTTATTTATTATTATTTTATTTTTTTTGGGAGGGTTTCAGGTGACCTAAAGATTAGATAGGATACGAGATTAGGTATGTTCAAGGAGGGCCCAAGGAGAGGGGGGAGCGGAAGTGGCTGAAGCGGGGGCCCATTGGGAAGGGGTCCGAAGATAG
This sequence comes from Rana kukunoris, assembly GCA_029574335.1. Classification (NCBI taxonomy): domain Eukaryota; kingdom Metazoa; phylum Chordata; class Amphibia; order Anura; family Ranidae; genus Rana; species Rana kukunoris. The sequence continues at coordinate 539,823,122 of CM056051.1, forward strand.
GAGGAAGTGAAAGGCTCAGAGATGGGAACACTAAGGGAAGAAGACTTATCATGTAAACAGATAACTGGGTAGTAAGGTAGGAAGAGCCAGTTAAGTAGAGGGCAAAGATGGGGGGGCAAAAGGGAAGAACTTTCAGCCCCTCGCTCTGAGAGGATTTTTATTTACTATGTAATTTTTATCTCTCTGTTTGCCTTATTGTACAGTTACCATTATTAATACTACTATGTTTGCTAATGCTGAATAGGCCTCTTGATGTTTAAAGGGTGGAATAACTGGAGGGTTATAGGCCCACCCCCCCCCCCCCTTAGTGGGGTGGAGATAGGAGGGGGGATGGGGGAGATAGAAGAGGGAGGGATCCCTCATGTAAGGGGGGTTTAAGTCTAGACAAATACTAAGGGTGTACCCGGAATAAACACCTAAGTGGGACTCTTCGCAGTGCTCACATACTTTACCCCATAGAGCGTCTCTCCTCCTAGTGGAGGGTAGTCGGAGACGCTCAAAGTCCCTTTTTTTATTTTTTGTTCCTTTGTTCTGTTTGTTTTTTCTTCTCTTTTTTTTTCTCCTTCTTTTCCTCTCCCATAAACAGGAAGGCTCCACAAGAGGTGTTGAGTGCTACTGTGAGGAGAGGAAGTGAATACTCGTGACTTGGACGGTGGACTAGATCCCGGGATACAGGGGTTTTATTAATTTTTTTTTTCCTTTTTTATATATATATATATATTTCCTGACACAGCATGACAGCATATACGTATGGGAAGGCTCCGCCCCCCTGCCCAATCAGGACCGGTTATACTATAAAAGTAGGTCTCCTCCCCTATACCCGCATTCTCTGTTTTTTCCTTCACTGCTACAGGCGGTTATACTACTGCTAAAGAAAGCAGGAATTTTTATTTTCCCTCACCTGGCCGGACACTTCCCGCCAAGCCGCACAGGTTCAAACACTCTCCTGTGACGAAGCTCCCCGCTGTACAGGCAGACCTGAACGCCTAATGGGGGAGGCCTCACCCCAGCAGGATCCAGGAAGATGGGGGTGAAGGCATATGGTCTCTAGGGATTGCTCATTTTACATGACGCCATGTATGGACATTCATTGGACTTTGGACATGAAGCATGCAGGTGGTAAGGCACCACATGGTGCACACAATTCTATTCAGTTACTGCTGCAAGTATAGGCAAGGATGTGGTTAACTTGCATTACTGAAGGGCTGTGGTTGTGTCTGCAATACTGCTAATGATGATAGCAGGTGCTGTGCTGGGCTGAAGCCTTCCTTTTAACTGAATAAGCCTGGCTCTACAGTCTTTATTTATTTCCTGCAGGTTTGTGGTTAATTTGCATTTCTGAAAAGCATATATCACACATGTGAATGTAACTGGATGTCTGTAATGTCACTCTGTTTACTAATATTAAACAGACTATAGCATGGGTCCTCAAACTACGGCCCTCCAGCTGTTCAGGAACTACAATTCCCATCATGCCCTAGTCATGTCTGTGAATGTCAGAGTTTTACAATGCCTCATGGGACTTGTAGTTCTGACACAGCTGGAGGGCCGTAGTTTGAGGATCCCTGGACTATAGGATGTGTTTGCAGCATTGCTGAAGTTTGAACTGATATCAGGTGATACTGAGAGCCCTTTCATTTAATGCAGGGATTGGGCCTGCAGTGTGGGCTCACTGTGTATGGAAGATCGGTCTCCTCCTTTCTGGTATATATGTCTAAGTAGGTTTAACTTGCTAGTGCTAATGTCATAGGATCGTTAATTTGTGCTGCATTTCTGTGATTACATTAACTCCACACTAGGTAAGGCTGTGATGTGTTTACTTCTATGCATTTACATGTTGACCTTGGTGCTAAAATGTCAGGATCTGTTTAGTCACACTCCTTAGTACTGGTTAGCAATAGGTAATTGCTTGTGTTATTTGGGGTACCCCACTGAAAGATATGGGGTTTGTAGTGGTTACTATTTATGGGAAAATTATCCCAGGCATCTGTGGACCAGTAGCAATCAGCCTTCCTAGAGACCAGCAACTTTGAATAAAGGTGAGGGCAGGTAGGTATATGCTATATCCTAAAAAAGAGTGCACATTATGGGCATAATGAGTGTACATCTCAAGCCCTCAACACCAAACACCAGTCTACCTGCTTCTGCGACAAGGGACAGATCCTCTTCAACCCTGAAAAAATCCCACTATGTAGCTAACTGCCAGAAATCGCTACAGGAATCATAGTGGTCGGGTGTAACTGGTGTGACGGCCAGAATGCAAAACAAGGTTGCAGGCCAAGGACAGTGACAAAGGGGCAGAGATTGAGAAGGCCTACAGTCACTAATGGTTCCATACCAAGCCTAATCAAACAACCATGCTTGTTTAAAGGCAACCTCTACCTGAGAGCTTGCTTATGGAAAATCGCTCTGACTAGTTGGCAGATCAGAAGCAAGAGACGGCGACTTTAACCCCGTCCAGACTGACTGTGTGGAACTCAGGTACTAGGCTATTCAAGCAAAATCAGCTAAGGGGTACCTCTGCCTCTAGAGCATGAATGAATGAAAACTTATATAGCGCGGCACATGCAAACTAAAATCGCCTCTGGCGCTTGTTGTTCCTGTCTTCTTTGGTGTCAAAGAGCAGCCAGCCAAACAGGCTTCAGCAGATTAACCAAGGGTACCATTCTTCCAAACAGAGGAAACAATATCCTTGCAAAGACCCTGTGACAGCAAGTAGATCTGGAGATCAACAAGATTCATGCAGAGGCTGTAGATTGAGGGTTAATGTACATGACAAAGTATAATTACCTAGGCGGTGTTCTGTTACTGTGTACAAGTGATTGTGTGAACTGTACTGTACGATGTGTTTGCAACATGTCTGTTGTTGTTTTAATAAGCGCTTTTCTGATAAAAAAATAAATAAATAAAAAAAAGATTCATACTACTGTTAAGTAGTGTTGTTGTCACCTGCGATGAGGCAGGATGGAAGCTGAGCTCTGGTCAGTGATGAGCTCTCTATGGCAGATCCTAGATTGAAAGGGAATAGCCAATGATGCAGTTCAGTCACTGCGGGTACAATACTGTATGCTGTTTCTCCAGAAATCATTGTGGCCAGTGAACCCTTATGGCCCCTCCCACAAGTGAACACATGCCGCTTTAGTCAGAGTGGTGACTGTTCAAGTCGGATCTGGCAATATCTAGAAGGAAGATTAATTCCTTATGTTAATCACCAAAGACCAGAGGATAGCCAAAAGATTGACAAGTTAAACGTGGGAGAACTATGGCGGAGAATAAAGAAGCGATAATCTTTATTAGCCTAAACCCAAGTCGCCCAATAGGGTCAGCTGACAGTTGGATGTAAATTTCAGCGAAGGTTCCATGAGTCCTGGGCATTAGGAAGCCAATGGAATTGTTTCATTCCTCTACCTATTCATTGCATTCCCTTCATGATGCGCAAGGGCTATGATTACATGGGCGTTGGTCCAGAAGGATGGCATAGGCCATCGTGGCAATTAATCTCTCCAGTAAAGCCTGACCTCCACAAATCCTACTCCAGGATTTTTAAGGAGTATTGTTCATAGCAGTGCGGCGACTTCAAAGTAGTCCCTACACTACGTTTGAACCCACTGTGGTCTAACTGGGGGCCGTGAGCGTTAAGAATACATAGGCATTGATTCAAGACGCATAGGAATCGCAGTAAAATCGCACAATTTTATGCCGTAATACTGGAAACCTAGTCCATTAAGCCCAACCTGGTGGTGCGATAGGGGTAGTTACCTTGGTATACCCTGTATGTTGTGGTCGTTCAGGCCGACTTGCGGGCACAAGGACTACTGGTAAGTCTTGTTTGAACAGCAAAATGAATAACTTTATAGCGCTGACAAATGCTTACCGAATCGCCTCAAGGCGCTTTGTATCCAGAGTCGTGCTGATCCTTCAGAAGAGTTGTGGCACAATGGCTTCCAAGTTCTGGGAAAGGTCCCAGTACAGACTCTAATCAAGTCGGGAGGAGCCATCATCGAGAGACAAACTAGTCTCATTGCAGTAATCACCTACCGAAGGGTAATTTTGAATGGGGAAAAAGTTAATGAACAAAATTAAGTTACACTCAGAGAAACAGTGTAAGTATCCCATTTGAAGAGATGCTCTTTCCTATTGGTTGCATCCCACGATCGGAAAAGCGATAAAGTACCCTGTAATAACCCTTGTGGTCCGAAGGGGGCCCAAGCAGGGTTGACAACTGTATTAACCTCAGTAAAGAGAGACTTACTTCCCACATGGGAAACGATGACTCCACAGAGGAGAAAAGTCCCCGATTGGGGAGGTAGCTAAGCTAATCTTTCAGCATACCAATCATCACAAGTTGTCACTCGTGGGGTAGGCATGCCAATGAAGGACAAGGTGTCCAAAATCCAGAGCTACAGCGGTCGCAGACTAAAGTCTTTAGTAAACACAACAGAGGGAGCCTCAACTATGCTTAAAGGACTCGGCAAAATGGGGAAGGCCTAGCCTCGCTGGCAAGACGGAATGCAAAACTAGTCAACTTCTGTCAGAGGTATCTCCCAGCATATTAGGGTTTTCTAGAACTTACAGCCAGAGGGCGTAAGATACAAAAGCCGTTGGATGACAAGGGACAGTCTCAAATGAAAGGCAGTCAAGGGATCGGCAACGAGCAAGACTATCAAGTTATTGGGTCTGACCGTAACCTGGGTGGCTTCCCAGAGGTGGAAGCAGATAAACCAAGGACAGCCAGCTGGGTTGGCAGATTAGCCAATACGTATATATTCAACAAACCTAAGAGTCTCCAGGAGGCCTATCCGGATTTGCAGCCGTTCGGTGGTGATGACGACAATTAACCTGTAGCTTGCAGGCAATATTGCCCACGGGTACAGTCTCAGATCCGAAAACTCCCTATTCTCCTTCCTGAGATTCAACACCTCATACAGCATGCCAATGGTATCTTCCAAATTCATACAAATTATATCTAGATACAGGAGACCAAGATGTGGAGGTCTCACCGTTAGTGTTGGAAATCTAATGGAGGTCAGAGTGTCTACTCCAGACTTCAAATACCTTAGCTAAGAGAAGAACCGACAGAATTTAATGGATGGAATTCTCTGTTCCTTACTGGAAGGAATGAATTGTATACAGGAGAGCCTAGAGACGGCATGAAATGATACTGAAACGCAGTCGTATCTATTCTTCACTCTCTGGGTTGCATATCCCAGCAATCAAGTCTGAAAGACCTAGGCAGGTCATTCTTTCCCCCATGGGGTCTTCCAAATAGTGTGAGACACATTATCTCACTCTCCATTTAGAGGGACAAAACATCCCAAATATGGCCAGGAACGTGGGAATAAGTATTCCTTTTGGCAAATACAGTATGTAAAGTAGATCTAGAAGAATCTCAAACATCCAAGTGTCATACCATAAACTTCCTTGTGGCTGAAATGATCAGGCAAAATGGCTCTAGTCTCTTCCTCAACACTAGACAAAGGTTGGTATCGTGGCAGCCTGAGTTAGAACATCATCATCCTTTTGGCAGATCCAAACGGAAGTGTTTGAAGTTCCACAAACTTGGAAAAGAGATTCAAGGTTGAAGAGACATAGAATTGGCCCTTCTTCTTCTAGGAGAAAAATGATAAACTCATCAGGCTTAATGGTGTCGGAAAAGGACAATCCCGCTGTCCAACGAAGACCATCGCAGTTGTACGGATACAATTAGTCAAAACCTAGATGGAGAGGACAAGTCCATCTGATGAGGGCAGAGACAGCTCCTCCAAGCTGGTGATGCATCCATTGACGGAACTCCAAAATAGTTCCTCCAGAGTTAATATCTAAACTACGACCTGGTCTACATTCCACATGTTGAGGGTCCATTCTGGCGGACCCAGCAGTTGTAACTACAATACAATACATCTCAGTCGTTAGAGAGGATAGATCTAATCCTCTTAAACACTTGAGCAGTACCCACCCTTATTGTCTGGTGATTCTGTACATCCCATACGTATATGCTGTCATGCTGTGTCAGGAAAAGGGAAAATTTTATACTTACCTAACGGTAATTTTCCTTTCCTGATGCAAGCATGACAGCATATAGGTCCCTCCCTTTAAAAAACAAACAAAAAATAAATAAAAATACAGAGGTCTGAAACAGTTAAGTAGGGCCTTCCGCAGTGATAATAAATTACGAGAATGCGGGTATAGGGGAGGAGACCTACTTTTATAGTATAACCGGTCCTGATTGGGCAGGGGGGCGGAGCCTTCCCATACGTATATGCTGTCATGCTTGCATCAGGAAAGGAAAATTACCGTTAGGTAAGTATATAAAATTTTCCCTTATATCTTTTTTTGGGCCTCTTTCTCTCTTAGCTTACTTCCCCGGTTCTTCTCTTATTATAAATCCACGGGCCATACCAAGGGCTAAGGGGTTAACCAAGAGGAGTCCAGATAGAGGGCAGAGCAAATAGATCAGGACCCACAATGAATAGAATAAACATTACTACTTTTAACGTTAAAGGGCTAAATACCCCAGAAAAGAGATCCAAAATACTAACTGAACTATGGAGACTTAAACCACAAATTATCTTCTTACAAGAAACACATTTTAGAAAAGACAGAATTCCAAAGTTAAAGAGTCTAAGGTTTCCCGTAGTGTATCATGGTGCATCTCAGTCTTCGAAGGCAAATGGAGTAGCAATTCTAATGGCCAAAGGGATAACATGGAAGGAATCCAACGTGATAACCGATGAGGAAGGCCGTTTTCTCATGGTGAAGGGGATGATGAACGAACAAAAGGTCACTCTAGTGAACGTATATCTCCCAAACGAAGACCCAATCTCCGCTTTGGAGAGATTTGCGGATTTGACAAATCAAAATAAAGAAGGAGTTCTGATAATAGGAGGGGATTTCAACATGGTGTTTGACCCCAGATTGGATTCCTCTAAAGGATCCTACCATATATCCCACATTAAACTGCGAAGGGCAAGGAAAATCTTACAAGAATTACAGTTAATAGATAGTTGGAGGATTCTACATGTACATGAGAGGGACTACAGTTTTTTTTCATCAAAACATAAAACATACACAAGAATTGACTACATTTTTTTGGATCAAAACATACTGTTAAATTTAAGAGAAGCATCTATGGGTTCGTTTACAGTATCAGATCATGCTCCTGTAAACTGTTCCTTAGAATGGGGGGAAATAGGCCAGAGAGAATGGAACTGGAAGATCAACGAAACCTTAGTGAAAGATGTAGAATATGAGGGTAAAATAGAGAAGGAAATAGAAGGTTTCTTTTCAATAAACGATTCTGAGGATACATCACCTCTATGTAGATGGGAGGCCCATAAGTGCTACATGAGAGGAATTCTTATTGCATTAGGAACACATCGAAAACGCTCTCTAACCGCAAAGCTAGACGCCTGCTTGGGGAGATCCATATACTAGAAAATGAACACAAAAAATCACAAAAAACACATATCGAGGAGAAGCTGACATGTCTGCGTGACAAATTGAATATGTTACTAATGGATAAGGCGAAAGCCAAACTAAGTCGATGTCGGAGGGCATATTACGAATTTGGGAACAAACCAAGCAGGATGTTGGCAAACGCGTTGAGAGAGACGAGAGCGAAGAATCATGTCGAAAAAATAAAAATTAATGGAGATATAATAGTTAGCTCATCACAGTTAATAGCGAAAGCTTTTAGAGATTTTTATAGCAGACTATATCAGCTGGAGGGGCAACCTACCTCAGAGGGAAATCAGAGTAGAGAAATACGAATAAAGGAGTATATAACGGCTTCAGGAATGCCCAAAATATCGGAAGAAAATATTGGAAGTATGGAAAACCCGATTACATCAAAATAATTTTTAGAAGCGATTAAAGGAATGATACCGGGGAAGTCCCCAGGCCCAGATGGGTATACCTTACTCTATTATAAAACTTTTTATGAAAAATTTACACCAAAATTCCTAGCAGCATTTAACTCATTAAGGGAAGGACAGTCGATGTTAAGGGATACACTGATGGCTCATATAGCAGTGATCCCGAAAGAAGGGAAGGACCCGCCCAGTGCACTAGCTATCGACCGATTTCTCTGCTGAACGTGGACCTGAAGATTTTTTCGAAAATATTGGCCAATAGTTTAGTAAGACATATTCCCTCCCTGATACACCCAGACCAGGTAGGGTTCACTCCTGGCAGAGAGGGGAGGGAAAACACACAAAGAGTATTAAGTACGATCTACCTGTCCCAACAAGAACAAAAGCCACTAGTATTAGTGTCGACCGATGCAGAGAAAGCCTTCGATAGGGTGGACTGGGGATTTCTGAGGGCTACTCTACAACACGTAGGCCTAGGGAAGAGGATGAAGAACTGGATCACAAGTTTGTATTCATGTCCGTCGGCAAGGGTGAAGATTAACGATGTGATGTCTGATCCCTTTCCAATAAAGAATGGAACAAGACAGGGATGTCCACTCTCCCCGATTATTTTTACGCTCGTTCTTGAACCATTTTTGAGAACTATTCGGGCAAATAAAGATATTATGGGCATCCAGATAAAAGAAGAGGAATATAAGGTTGCTGCATTTGCAGACGACCTAATGTTCTCATTAACGGCTCCAGTTCTATCTTTACCGGTACTGTTGAAAGAGATAAGGGAGTACGGAGACCTGTCCAATTTTAAGGTGAACTATAGCAAGTCAGAGGCAATGGGGGTGGAGGTGAATGAACAGAAACAGCAACAATTGGCGGCAAATTTTCCCTTTAAATGGACAACGTCTCATATATGTTACTTAGGAACGAAGATCCCAAAAAATCTAAATAGAACGTTCGAACTGAACTTCACGCCACTAGTAAGATCGATTAAAGTAGACTTCCAACGATGGGAAAGAGAGACCTTTACTACATGGTTTGGGAGAATTAATATTATCAAAATGAACGTGATGCCGAGATTACTCTACTTGCTCCAGACCCTACCGGTAAAGATTCCCCTGGGGTTCATAAGAGATTTGAGATCTAGATTTGTTAAATTCGTGTGGGCAAATAAACAGGCGAGAATAAGGAGAGGGGTACTGGCTTTGCCGAAAGAGAGAGGAGGAGTGGGTTTCCCAGACCCAATGAGTTATCACAATGCCACTCATATGGCACGGGTGGTAGAGTGGTGTATACATCAGAAGGTAAAACCATGGATTCGTCTAGAACAAAAAATAACGAACATCCCTTTGGAGGGCATGGCATGGATCCAAGACACGGATATACCAAATGAGGTGAAGAAACACCCCACAATTGGAGCTACGATACGAGCAATAAAAAGGATATTTGGGAAAACAAAAATTTCTAAATATCCAAGCCCATTGATACCGGTCTTAGGAAACCCGAAGTTTAAGCTAGGCCTCACTGATTTACATTTCAGTAATCTAAGACGGGGAGGACTGAGCAGGCTGATACACTTCAGGAATGGAAGTCGGATAACGAACGGGGGAGAAATTGAAGGGAGAATCAGAAGGGAACTGGACCCAATGAGACAAATACAATTGAAAGCAGCTATTCGAGCAATGAGAACACAAGGGTGGGAGATGCGAAAAATAACAGATTTCGAGGAAATATGCTTAAAGGGAGAGCCAATAAGACATGGTCTGTCATGTATGTATAGCCTGCTAGTAGAGTCAGAAGCCCCACAAGATTTAACATTTATCCAGGCCTGGGAAAAAGACTTGGGGACGGTATTTTCGGAAACCCAAAAAACAAAAATTTTCAGGTTTACACATAAAGCCTCGCTAGCTACTAGATACCAGGAGGGAGGGTACAAAATCCTAACAAGATGGTATAGGACTCCAGTAGCGTTAAAAAGGATGTTCCCGCAAGTATCAGATCAGTGTTGGAGGTGCGGGAAAGCAGAAGGCACCATGATGCATATATTTTGGGAATGCTCCAAACTGAAGGAATTCTGGAAAATGGTAGCCGACACAATAAAATAAATTACTGAGGTGACTATGGGAGATGGTCCGGCAGCATTTCTGCTGAACGATTTTCCAATGTCTTCAGTAAAGTATAAAAACTCACTGCTTAGGCATTTACTTAGTGCAGCAAAAGCCTGCATTCCAAATCTTTGGAAGAACACAGCTTCGCCGACAAGGTAACAATGGTTGGGCAGGATAACGGAAATACAGCAAATGGAAAACTTGACTATGGGAATGAGAGAACAGGAGGAGAAATACAGACAGGTGTGGTCCCCATATATTGAATATAGAGAACAGAATCCCTGAAGGTGAGGGAGGGCGGCCGAGGGTTTCTACGCTTTTTCCTTTTTTTTTATTTTACTTTATTTTACTTTATTTAATTTATTTTTATTTTTTTTTTTTTATTTTTTTTTTATTTTTTTTTATTTTTTTTGGGAGGGAGGTTAACTGGGGGGAGGGAGGGGGACGCAAGTAATAGGGTATGGCATACACTGTAATGGGGAGTAGGGTGAAAGAGGAATGTTTTTTTTTTTTTTTATCCCCTCTCTCAGATTGAACAACACCTCCAACATTTCATAGCAATGAAGAGGATCACTATGTCATTTACAAAGAATAAAGTGTTCAATTCACAGCACTGCGGTATATGTCAGAGCCATGTAAATGTATAATAATAGTGTGCGACTGTGAGGGGGGGGGACATTAGAGTGTAAGCTCCTCTGTTACATGTGACTGGCTCAGTGTTCTCTGTACAGCGCTGCGGTATATGTCAGAGCTATATAAATGTATAATAATGGGGGGCGTGGTTTGCCTTGGACGAAGATGGCTGCATAGCTCCGGAGCTCTGACAGACAGCAACCGTTTCTAAGCTCCGATCGAGGGACGCCCGCTTCTATTGAGCCTGCAAAGTATGGGAACTTCATCTAGAGGTTCATCGGCAACCAGATCCCGTTCCCCGAGGGACACGGATGGTCGGCTGACCCAGACCATCCCAGACATCTTTCGCTCTCAGAGATCCAACATGGCGGCCTCACACCCTTCCTCAGCTCCTTCACAAGCAGCTCCCGGGATTGTGCTCTCTCCCACTTTCCTCCCGCTGACTCCACAAGAAGCCCAAATGCCGCAGACCCCCCAGCAACCAAGCCTTACTGATCTACACAATGTGGCAGCGGATATCAAATCCACACTCTATACGGCCATCTCTGACCTCACACAGGAAATTCGCGCCATTACAGGCCGCATGCAGGAGGTTGAAAATACCACTGCCCAACACCGCTCGGCTCTCAAACAAGTCGACCACAGACTGGACATCCACACCCTACAGCTCCGTGACATCCAAAGACATCTGGAGGATTTAGACAACAGGGGACGCCGCCGTAACCTGAGAATCAGAGGCCTACCTGAAACAGTAGACCCGGATCACGTTCTCCCGGCCGTCACGGAGCTTCTCAACGGCATTCTCAGTCAGCCTCCTCAGACGCAGATCCCGATGGAGCGGATCCACAGGGCCCTGAGGCCCCGCGGTAAGGACTCGGATCCCCCCAGAGATGTAGTATGTTGCCTGATGGATTTCCACACCAAAGAGGAGATCCTCCGCAAGGCTCGAACAAAAAATCAGCTACTCCATGATGGCCATACGATCCACATCTACCAGGATTTGTCGGCCATCACCCTCCGCAACCGCAGGGATCTCCGCCCTCTGCTGGATGTGCTGCGCTCCAGGGGAATTCAATATCGGTGGAAATTCCCGTTCGCGCTCTCGGCCTCCCTCCATGGCCGGTCGGCGCTGCTGCGGGTCCCTGAAGAGCTTGATGAGTTCTGTAGAACCCTGGATATCCCTGTTGTTGATCTCCCCAACTGGTATGCGGACTTTGATGTCCGCGGGATGCTTCGTCACCTCGACAGAGAGGAGCCAATGGATGCCCAAACCTCCCGCAATAGGCGACGGCGTTCGCCCTCTACCACCAGAACGGGCCCGACCAGAATGCCTGACCACCCTCTCACCGGCTCCCCAACGGCCCCGCTGCACCGCAGGGCCCGCCGCGATCACTAGATCCTCAACGTTCACTTGCCCCCAGGAACAGAGACTGACCCCCCCTCAGGAGCAACCTACACAATCACTCAAGACGGAACTACCAGCAGAATTGCGGCGTTGCCGCAGATTACTCATTCACTGCTCATCCCGCCACCTGAACGAGACATTGATCTTTTAAAGCACCGAACTCTGTGATGATGCCCAGATAGAGCCGACTACTCTCCTTATAGGTAGTAAATATCACACCATACCTTTGCAACCCTTTCTCGTTCTCGCCCACTCTTGGTTTTCATGTACTTCTAGTTTACCACTCTTCTTGCTGGAGTCGCATTACGTTCCTAATGCTTTTTTCATACCACCAGAGGTGAGAATGTGATTATTGTATCGCCACACTGTCATATTGCCCTCCACAATGATTGTTTCCTGTCTCTCTATCTCGCTTTCCTGCTTCTCAGCCTTCCTAGTCTAGCACTTTCATTCCTCATACCTTACTACTCTTCTCAATATGCTCTCATGCCCAATCTTACAGGCTTCATGCGCCCTCTTCTGACCAAATCAGACATCCTCACCCCCTGATCCCTACCCTCCCCTCCCCTTCCTTCCTTACCTCATGCCTCCCTCCACCTATACATGCTTCCATCCACAGGAAACTATTATACTCTTCTCACCCTCACTGTGCCACAGATGCCCCTCCGACCTACGCTGTCAACATATGCGCCGCTGCTTCTGAACTAACCTTAACTTTGTCTTTCCTATTTCTATAGCTATCACTCCTCTGAGCTACCTGATCCTTCCTCCCTCTTATACATCGTGACTGTTATTAATCTGTTCCTGGGTCGCTTGTCAACCGTTCACTTGTTTATACTGTTGCACTTATTTTAAAGGAAGTTATATTGTGTCTTAAGTTTACAACAGTTCTAGTCAATTGTTTGATGCTATGATGCTGAATCCCTTCAAATGTACAGGCCTTCACTTTCTCACTCCCGACCTTTGGGCTCTGAAGGGTCCAATGGCCGGGACGCCCCGTCTCGCATTAAGGCCTTACCTCCCACACTGAATCCCGGTCTCTCCTTAATGTCACAACATCTCAATTCATTAACGCATACCGAACCCTCTGAGTCCCACTGCTATGCTGACATTAACCCCTACACGGTTGCCTGTCTGTCTGTCCCTATTCACTTCATCCTAACAAGAGAAACCTCCTCCCACACAGTGGTCCTGCACATAATCGATAACTGCTACCGACACCTTTCCTATCACGCCACTGACCATTTCCGGACGTATCGCAGTCGCGAATACATACAGAATCAGATAGGTGATCACTATCTCGCCTGTCTCCGGAATTTTCCTCTCACCCTACCTCCCCCCCCACCCAACCTACACTAGGTGAGACGTTGCCCCTGGTGGGCCGTCTCCGAACCCTACTACCTCACCAACCCCCCAGCTCCCTACATATCTACCCCTATTACTGCCACAGCTCTCGGACCGTCCTTACATTGCGCTCTACTGCCCCTACTCCATCAGCAATGATGTCCACCCCCGGGACCACTGACAAGACTCTGGTCAAAATAACCTCACTTAACATACGGGGTCTTAACATCCCTGAGCGCCGTTCCCAACTCCTCCACGCTCTGCATCATAACAAAGTTGATTTCGCCTTCCTTCAAGAAACACATTTTCGAACTGACGCCATCCCTAAACTTCATAATTACCGCTACCCGACAGCTTTCCATGCAACTACCTCTGAATCTAAAACGAAAGGAGTCTCGATCCTCATAGCAAAAAAATGCCCCTTTCAACACACTGACACGCTAGCGGACACAGACGGCAGATACCTTTTTATTAAAGGGACACTGTTTGACCGCACAGTTACGTTGGCAAACATCTACGCACCTAATACCCGTCAGGTTGCTTTCTTCCGGAAAGTTGCCGCTTCTTTAATTGCCTTCCAGGAAGGTATGCTCATCTTTGGGGGAGACTTCAACGTCCCTCTGCACCCACTCCAAGACACTTCTACAGGCAAATCTTCCCTCACATATGCAGCCCTCAGGTCCATTAAAACCCAACTCCAAACTTTACTCCTACACGATACCTGGCGTACTCTCCATCCTGACGGTAGAGACTTTACCCACTTTTCCTCGCCCCACAAAAGGTATTCCAGGATTGACTACCTATTCTTATCTCAACGAGACCTCCCCCTCCTACATTGCGCCTCTGTCGATCCCATGTTTCTTTCCGACCACCACCCAGTTTCTGTTACTCTAGCTTTCTCGGACAAACGCTCCCGCTCACGAACTTGGACACTAGACCACTCGTTGCTCACAGACCCGACTGTCGCCCAAGACACTGAGATTCATCTCCAACGGTACTTCGAGGAAAATAAACCCACCGACACTTCCCCACTTATTAACTGGGAAGCACACAAATGTGTGATTCGGGGAACCCTTATAGCTGCTGCTGCCAAACGCTACCGAGATAAACGTAAACAGCTCCTGGACCTTACTGCCCGAATTCAACAACTAGAAAAGTCACATAAACACTCCCAAGCCCTCGTCACCCTCCAAGCCCTCTCGCAATCCAGAAAAGAATTACTAGACCTTCTGGGCCTAGAACTTAAACGTAAATTCATGCTCTCCCAAAAAACCTTCTATGAATATGGCAACAAAGCAGGTAAACTTCTGGCCAAGGCTTTACAAGCCAAAAAAGCCTCCACGACAATCCACTCCCTGAATGACCCGACGGGTCGCAAACTCAACTCCACCCCTGATATAGCGGAACAATTTGTCACATACTACAAGCGACTATACAACATAACTCCCACCGAGTCCAATACGGACCTTTCAACCAGACGACAAGCTATTAGGGAGTTTCTGTCCCGATACTGCCCTGCGCCCATCCCTGCTAGTAGGCTTCAGAAACTAGATACCCCGCTAACGGTCGAGGAAGCAAAACTGGCTCTGAAGCAAATGAAACCCGGAAAAAGCCCCGGCCCAGATGGACTGACAGTAGGTTACTATAGAGCATATACAGACTGCCTGACCCCCCTTTTCGTTTCGGCCTTCAACTCATTCAGTGACCCTATCATGCCCCCCAGGGACATGCTGGCGGCACATGTCGCAGTCATACCGAAACCGGGGAAAGATACGTCTGAGGTCTCTAACTACAGACCTATCTCTCTACTGAATGTAGACCTTAAATGGTACGCAAAGATACTTGCCAATAGAATCCTCCCCCTTCTGCCCCAATTTGTAGATCTGGATCAGGTGGGCTTTGTCCCTGGCAGAGAAGCAAGGGACAACACCCTCAAGGCTATCTCCATTCAACACTGGCTCACAACCCACCACAAACAAGGATTCCTCCTCTCCCTTGACGCCGAAAAAGCGTTCGATAGAGTAGCTTGGGACTACATGTCAGAAACCCTGCGATTCCTAGGCCTTCCCCCTCGTATGCTTCATTTTATTCTTGCGCTCTACACGAATCCCACTGCCCGAGTCCGTGTCAATGGCCATCTATCGAGCACCTTCTCCATCTCCAATGGGACCCGACAAGGATGCCCCCTCTCCCCGCTTATATTTATCCTCACGCTAGAGCCGATGTTGAGACGTCTTAGAGACAACCCAGACATCAAAGGGGTTGATATTAATCGCCACGAGTACAAGTTGGCAGCCTTCGCCGACGATATCCTCCTCTTCTTGACGGAACCGATCACGACGCTCCCAAGTCTTCTCGACGACCTCAAAACCTTTAACCACCTAGCCAACTTGCAAATAAATTTCTCCAAATCTAATGCCCTCAACATCTCCCTCCCCCCTGACATCTGCTCACAATGCCAAGCCAACTTTCCGTTCAAATGGAACGTTCGCTCGATCACTTACCTGGGTATACAGCTTCCTTCCTCTCTGACAGACCTATACTGTACTAATTATGTCCCATTACTTCAACTCATACTGAAAGACCTCAAAGACTGGTCGATGAAACCGTTCTCTTGGTTCGGCAGAGCTGCCGCCATCAAGATGAATATATTACCCCGAATCCTGTACCTACTACAAACGGTCCCGATCAAGCTTCCTAATGCTTTCTTTTCCACACTACGCAAAGCCTGCTCTGACTTCACCTGGAATGGACTCAGACCCAGGCTTAGCCATACAAGGCTCACTATTCCTAAACTCAAGGGCGGCATTGGCCTGCCAGACCTTCGCAAATACCACCTGGCCTGTCATCTGGCCAGGATAGTGGATTGGAACGCACACCTGGACACAAAGGCGTGGGTGCGCCTAGAACACTCATTCTGGCCTACCCCGCTCGCCCAAGCTCCCTGGACCAAATCGAGCCAGACTCCCCCACCCTGCCATGCACACCCCCTTATCCAACCTACGTTGAATTCCTTCCGACTAGCCTGTACTAAGCACCACGTCTCCTCAATTTTAGGTCCATTGACCCCGCTCAGACAAAACCCCGACTTCCGCCCTGGGTTGTCCCCCTCCTTTCTACGAGACAACTGGCCCCATCGCCAAATTCGTGCTGAACACTTCTTTGAAGGTGACCAACTTGTCCCCTATGAGTCGCTAGCGGCAACCATGATGACTGGTACATTCCCCTTCTGGACCTACGTCCAAATTAGAAACTTTCTTATTAAGCCTGACCCGAAACCTAACTGGTCCCGATCACACACCCACTTTGAAGACCTCTGTTTACGCGACCCACCTCTCACTCACTTGATCTCCTCCATATACACACTGCTATTCGTGGACCAGAAACCGAAACTGAACTGGGCCAGCCAAAAATGGGAGTCAGATCTATCCATTGACCTAACAGACAGAGAATGGGAACTCATCTTCTCATGTATACACAAAGGAACGGTGAATGTCCACATACAGGAAAACTCCTTTAAGATTTTCGCTCGCTGGTACCAGACCCCCCTTAGACTACATAACATTTACCCCTCTGTTTCCCCGGGGTGCTGGAGATGTGAAGCCGAGAACGGCTCACTGTTGCACATCTGGTGGTCGTGCCCCAAATTGCAAACATTTTGGGCGGAGGTTCACCGCCTGATTCTACACATCACCACCTACGACCTTGACTTTTCGCCAGCGCAGTTTCTGCTTCACCACTCCAGCATTCCCTCGAAAACTTACAGAAGTTCTCTAGCTATACACCTGGTTAATGCAGCTAAACTCTGTATCCCAGCAAAATGGAAATCTACAGAACCCCCCACCCTGGCCGAATGGTTCAAACGCATAAACCAGATAGCAGAAATGGAGAAGCTGATACACCAGGCCCATGACACACCACACAAGTACACGGCAATCTGGGCTTGCTGGCTCCACTTTCTTACATCAGAAGAATATAAAGCGAACGCTCCCTAGATATTGTCCGGGAGCTGTGGTGGGAAACCGTCCGAACCTTACTGTCCTCCCCTGCCCTATCCCCTATGACCACTTCT
This sequence comes from Rana kukunoris, assembly GCA_029574335.1. Classification (NCBI taxonomy): domain Eukaryota; kingdom Metazoa; phylum Chordata; class Amphibia; order Anura; family Ranidae; genus Rana; species Rana kukunoris. The sequence continues at coordinate 539,840,549 of CM056051.1, forward strand.
TATAGACCCTTTCCTAGACGTGCCCCCCACCCTGTTAACCAATATCCCAGCGATCTTACAAAGTACCTGATCTCGGCCCCACCTTAACTACCGATCCTTACATGCTGGGATATTCACTCCCATTCCCCCTCATTACCCCTTCTTACCAGTTGATTCTCCCCCCCTCCCCCCCCCCCCCCTCCCTACGATTGCTTTAACCCTGTAAAACAGGAGACGAATCTCCTAACTCATCGTTTCTACCTTGGACACTGAAATGAAAACCCCCCTCGACACGACTGTTATATTTCCTCTCAAACCCTGACTGATTCTACCAGCATCAAACTTCAATAGGTCCTGTTGCAATGTATTCAAACCTGTCGATGGGGGATATTGACATACTATTCACTATTCCCCCTTAGAAACTTACACTGTCAACCCCATATCATCGACCTTGCATTGTTATTTCAGCTAACTGTTATTACTATACTGCGGCTGCGCCCGCGTTACTGCATTCGAGCACCTGTTTGCTCACTGTCAATACGTTATCTTTTATGTTACTGCAATGCATTTTATGTTCAATAATAATAATAAAAACTTTTGGAAAGAAATGTATAATAATGATAGTGTGTGACTGTGGAGGGGACATTAGAGTGTAAGCTCCTCTGGTTCAGAGACTCAGTGTTCTCTTTACAGCACTGCGGTATATGTCAGAGCTATAAATATATGTATAAGCGATATATATCCTTATCAACAAATAAAGTGATACAAGTGCATAAATATACAAGAACACCTCAGAACCTTTGAATAGACTTCTCTTGCTCTTTCACAGCTTGGAGGGGAATTTTCTTCTTCTAATCAATACATTTTATTTGCTGTACTTTTAGGAGCCTACCAATGGAGACGGCCGCAAGGCTAAAAAGCCAATATTAACCTACATTGGTCTTGTATAGTTCCCCCCTCTGGTGGTAAAGACCAGTAATAACACCGGCAGGATCCATTTCATTACAAAGTGAGAGGGATAAATACAGTACAGCAGTGACCCCTGGAGCCTACATTTAAAATTACACCATGCCCTAGGCTTGTATATAATTTGAACCACTTCAAAGATTTTCCTTCGTAAAGACCGGCCCATTTTTTGTGATTCAGCACTGCGTCGCTTTAACCACTGCTTAAGATATACGTCGGCAGAATGGCACGGCTGGGCACATCAACGTACCCGTACGTACGTCCCCCAGCCGTGGGGTCGCGGGCGTGTCGCCGGCGGCGTGTTCGTGACCCGGTCCGAAGCTTTGTGACCGCGCCCGCGGGACCCACGGACCCAATCACTGCCGGTGTCCCACGATCGGTCACAGGAGCTGAAGAACGGGGAGTGGTGAGTGTAAACACACCTTCCCCGCTCTTCACAGTGGCAGTGCCAGTGATCGTCTGTTCCCTGATATAGGGAAAGGCGATCACTGATGTCACACCTCCAGCCCCGCCCCCCTACAGTTAGAAACACATAAAGGTCACACTTAACCCCTACAGCGTCCCCCCTAGTGGTTAACTCCTAAACTGCAATTGTCATTTTCGCAGTAATCAGTGCATTTTTATAGCACTTTTCGCTGTGGAAATGATAATAGTCCCAAAAATGTGTCAAAATTGTCCGATGTGTCCGCCATAATGTCGCAGTCATGAAAAAAATCGCTGATCGCCACCGTTAGTAGTAAAAATATATATATATTAATAAAAATGGCATAAAACTATCCCCTATTTTGTAAACGCTATAAATGTTGCGCAAACCAACCGATAAACGCTTATTGCGATTTTTTTTTTTACCAAAAATAGGTAGAAGAATACGCATCGGCCTAAACTGAGGAAAAAATAAACGTTTTTTTATATCTTTTTTGGGGGATATTTATTCTAGAAAAAAGTAAAAAATATTGAATTGTTTTCAAAATTGTCGCTCTATTTTTGTTTATAGCGCAAAAAATGAAAACCGCAGAGGTGATCAAATACCACCAAAAGAAAGCTCTATTTGTGGGGGAAAAAAGGACGCCAATTTTGTTGGGGAGCCCCGTCGCACGACCGCGCAATTGTCAGTTAAAGCGACGCAGTGCCGAATCGCAAAAACTTGCCAGGTCCTTTACCTGCATAATGGTCCGGGGTCTTAAGTGGTTAACTGACAATTGCGCGGTCGTGCGACGAACCCAAACAAAATTAACGTCCTTTTTTTTGCCACAAAAAAAAACTTTTTGGTGGCATTTGATCACCTCTGCGGTTTTTATTTTTAGCGCTATAAACAAAAAAAAGCCGGCAATAAAAAAAAATATATATATTGTTTACTTTTATCTATGATAAATATCCCCCAAAAATATATTTCTTCCTCAGTTTAGGCGGATATATATTCGACATATATTTGGTAAAAGAAAAATCGCAATAGGTGTATATTGATTGGTTTGTTATCACGTCTACAAAATAGGGGGTAGTTTTATGGCATTTTTATTAATATTTTTTTGTTACTAGTAATGGCGGCGATCAGTGGGAGTGACATTGCGGCGGACACATCAGACAGTTTTTTGTGACCATTGACATTTATACAGCGAGCAGTGCTATAAAAATGCACTGATTACTGTGTAAATGACACTGGCAGGGAAAGGGGTTAACACTAGGGGACGATCAAGGTGTTAAGTGTGCTCCCCAGTGTGTGTTTCTAACTGTGGGGGGAGGGGACTGACTGGAGGAGGAGACAGATCGGTGTTCCTAATTACTAGGAACAGACGATCACTCTCTACTCCCCTGTCAGAACAGAGATTTGTGTGTTTACACATCCCCGTTCTGGTTCTCATGCTCACAATTGGGGGTGGCCGACCACATCATATATTTTACAAATAATCGTGGGCAGAAAAAATCCTCATCAGAGCCCCCTCTTACCTTAGGGTTCCCATCAGAGTCCTCCCTTAAATCAGGGTTCCCAGAAGAGTCTATCCTTACATCGGGGTCCCCTTCAGTGCCCCCCTCCCATTACATCAGGGTTCCCCCTTACAGTAGGCATTAGAGCCCCCCTTACATCATGGTCCCTATTAAAGCCCCCATTACATCAGGGTTCCATCAAAGTCCTTCTTACATCAGAGTCCCCCCTTAGATCATGGTTCCCATCAGAGTCCCCCCTTACAGTAGGGTCTATTTTATAGCCCTCTTTACTGCAAGGTTCCCACCAGCTTCCCCCCTTACATCAGGGTTCCCATAAAAAAAATGTACATTAGGGTCCCTATCAGAGTCCCCCTTACATCAGGGTCTCCCCTTACATCAAGGTCCCCATCAGAGTTCACCTTACATCAGGGTCCTCATCACAGTCTCTCCTTACATCAGAGTCCCCTTTACATCAGGGTTCCCATCAGAGTCACCCCCTAATCAGGTTCCCATCAACGTCCCTCTTACACTAGAGCTCCCATCAGTCCCCTCTCAAATCATGGTTCCCATCGCAGTCCCCTCCTAAATCATGGTTTCCATCACAGTCCCCCCGCCCCCCCCTTACAGTAGGGCCTCTCCATTAGAGCAGCCCCCCTTAGATCAGGGTCCCCATCAGATCCCCCCCTTACATCAGTGTTCCATCAAAGTGTTACATTAGAGCCCCCCTTAAATCATGGTTCCCATCAAAGTCCCCATCGCAGTCCCTTACAGTAGGGTCTCTATTAGAGCACCCCTTTACTTCAGGGTTCCCACCAGATTCCTCCCTTACATCAGGGTTCCCATCAGAGTCTCCCCTTACATCAGGATTCCCATCAAAGTCCCCCTTACATCAAGGTCCACATTAAAGTTATCCTTTACATCAGGGTTCTCATCAGAGTCCCCCTTACATCAGGCTTCCCAGGGTCCCCATCAGAGCCCCCTTACATCCGAGGGCCCCATCAGTCACCCCTTACATCAGGTTCCCCATCAAAGTCCCCCCTTACATCAGGGTTCCATCAACGCCCCTCTTACAACAGAACTCCCATCAGAGTCTCCTCTTAAATCATGGTTTCCGTTAAGAGTCCCCTTACATCAGGGTCCCCATTAGAGTCCCCCCTTACATCAAGGTCCACATCAAAGTTATCCTTTACATCAGGGTTCTCATCAGAGTCCCCCTTACATCAGGCTTCCCAGGGTCCCCATCAGATCCCCCTTACATCCAAGGGCCCCATCAAAGTCCCCCCTTACATCAGGGTTCCAACAACGCCCCTCTTACATCAGAGCTCCCATCAGAGTCCCCTCTTAAATCATGGTTCCCATCAGAGTCCCTCTTACATGAGTGTCCCCATCAGTCCCATCTTAAATCATGGTTTCCATCACAGTCTCCCCTTACATCAAGGACCCTCTCAAGGTTGCCCCTTACATCAGGGTTCCCAATCAGAGTCCCCTTCCCCTCTTCACATTATAAGCCAAGGTCATGGGTAGCCTCTGCTGACCTTTATCCTCAGTCGGTGCCCATGTGACCTGAGGGCAATAGTTTGGATCATTTATCCGGGTCATGCCGTAGAATAGTCACTTTCAGCTGGACTTGTTCTGTGACGGTGAAGATGTTTTATAGCTTCTTCTCCAAGCCACTTGTTCAGTTCTGAGTGCCAGGAATAGGGATGAGCTTCGTGTTCGATGCGAACGTATGTTCGACTCGAACATTGTCTGTTCGTACGTTCGACAAAATTCAAACATTATATATATATTTTTTCTAACACCCTAGAGAATAAAATGGCAGTCATTGCAATACTATTTGTTGCACTGTATTTGCGCAGCGGTCTTACAAGCGCACTTTTTTTTTAAAAAAAAATCACTTTTTTTAATTAAAAAATAAGACGACAATAAATTTGGCCCGATTTTTTTACATATTGTGAAAGATAATGTTACGCCAAGTAAAATGATACCCAACATGTCACGCTTACAAATTGCGCCCGCTCGTGGCATGGCGTCAAACTTGTACCCTTAAAAATCTCAATAGGCGACGTTTAAAAAATTCTATAGGTTGCATCTTTTGAGATACAGAGGAGGTCTAGGGCTAGAATTATTGCTCTCGCTCCAACGATCGCGGCGGTACCTCACTTGTGTGGTTTAAACACAGTTTTCATATGCGGGCGCTACTCGCGTATGCGTTCGCTTCTCCGCGCGATTTCGTCGGGATGGGGCGCTTTAAAAAAAAATGTTTTGTTTCGGATTTATTTTTATTTATTTTATAATTTTTAACACTGAAATAAAAAATAAAATAATCACTTTTATTCCTATTACAAGGAATGTAAACATCCCTTGTAATAGAAAAAAGCATGACAGGTCCTCTTAAATATGAGATCCGGGGGTCAAAAAGACGTCACATCTCATATTCAGGCTTAAATGAAAAAAAATAATAAATAAAGGTAAACCAAGAAATTGTCTCTTTAAGACGCTGGGCGGGACTGACGTTTTGACGTCACTTCCGCCCAGCAGAGCTATGGGGGCGGGTGAGGGACATTTTCCCCTCACTCGCATCCCCGGACAGCAGACGAGCGGACCCGATCGCCTCCGCCGCTGCCGACGGCTACGGTAAGCGGCGGAGGGCGCGGGAGAGCGGCGGGCCCTCTCCCGCCACCGATAACGGCGATCTCGCGGAGACCGCCGTTATCGACAGGACCGCCCACTGTAAAGATGGATATCTCGGTTGTGGCAGCAGCTGCTGCCATTACCGAGATATCCATCTTTTAAAAAAGGACGTATATATACAGTGGGCGGGCGTTAAGTGGTTAAAGGAGTTTTTATTTTTATTTTATTTAAGCATCATTAAAATCACTGCTCCTGGAGCAGTGATTTTAATGATGCTTAAATTAAAAAAAAAAAAAATTCTCTGACTTGTCTACTTCTGTACTTTTCACGTTCCACTATTTCTCATAGGAAAAGTTTAATTAGCAATTTTAGTTTATCATATTAATTCTCTACCAAATCTTTATTTTATTCCCACCTGGAACATCTCTGTCATCTCTTCTCCTCCATAGACACCACATGGCGACCCAACAATTCAGAATGCAGCCATACTGGAAAGAGGCCATTTCTGCAACCTGCTTTTTCCTTTCAGATGTTCTAGAATCTAGATGTAGAATTAATTCTTTAGGCCAGTATTTTTTTTTCTGTATTACTCCAACATGCCATCAAAGGGCCAGATTCTCAAAAAAATGGCGTATCTGGCGGCGTTGCGTATCGTATCGCAGTTACACTACGTCTACGCAAATTACTGGAGCAAGTGCCGTATTCTCAAAGCACTTGCTCTGGCGTAGCGTAAATGCGGCGTCGTAAAGGCTGCATAATTCAAAAACTTAAGGGGGGGGGGGGAAGCTGTATTTAAATTAAGCGCGCCCCCGCGTCAAACGAAGTGCGCATGCGCCGGCCAGGAAAAAAAAGCCCAGTGCGCATGCTCCAGCTCACGTCGGAAAGCGTCGTTAAAACCGACGTCAACACGACGTGATCGTCACTTAAGCAATTCCCTATTCGCGAAAGACTTAGTAAAACGACGTGAACGACGGAAAAAGGCGACGCTGACCCGACGCCATACTTAACATGGCATCCGACGGCACTTCGGAAACATGCCCCTCATACAGCAGGGGTAACCTTACGCGTACGCAACCTACGTAAACGACGACGGGGCGGCGTAAAAACTTTAGGGAATCGGCGTATTAGGCTCATTTGCATAGGCACCTAGTGGCCGGCGTTGTCAATACATCTACGATCCGACGGTGTAATTGCTTTACACCTGTCAGATCTTTAGTGTATCTATGCGTAAGTGAGTCTAAGAATCACACGCATAGATACCCATTGAAAAAAACTGCGATACGACGGGGTATCTCAGCTGAGAATCTGGCCCAAAGTGTCTTCTAGACCCTCCAGTTCTGTATATCTGCAGTGTGAGTGCCTCGGCACCCTTGTTCTATATACACTATATTGTCAAAAGTATTTGGACGCCGGCCTTTACACACATGAACTTAATGGCACCCCAGTCTTAGTACGTAGGGTTCAATATTGAGTTGGCCCCGCCCTTTGCAGCTTTAACAGCTTCAACTCTTCTGGGAAGGCCGTGCACAAGGTTTAGGAGGGTGTCTATGGGGAATGTTTGACCGTTCTTCTAGAAGGGCATTTGTGAGGTCAGACACTGATGTTGGATGGGAAGGCCTGGCCCGCAGTCTCCACTCTAATTCACCCCAATGGTGTTCTGTTGGGTTGAGGTCAGGACTCTTACAGGCCAGTCAATGTCGTCCACCCCAAACTCACTCACCCATGTCTTCATGGACCTTACTTTGTGCACTGGACCAAATAATATGGTGGAAGTGGGGTTATGGTGTGGGGGTTGTTTTTCAGAGGTTGGGTTGGCCCCTTAGTTCCAGTGAAGGGAACTCTTAAAGTGTCAGCATACCAAGACATTTTGGACAATTTCATGCTCCCAACTTTGTGGGAACAGTTTGGGGACGGCCCCTTCCTGTTCCAACATGACTGCACACCAGTGCACAAAGCAAGGTCCATAAAGACGTGGATGAGCGAGTTTGGGGGGTGGAGGAACTTGACTGGCCTGCACAGAGCCCTGACCTCAACCCAATGGAACACCTTCGGGATGAATAAGAGCGGCGACTGTGAGCCAGGCCTTCTCATCCAACATCAGTGCCTGACCTCACAAATGCCCTTCTGGAAGAATGGTCAAACATTCCCGTAGTCACCCTCCTAAACCTCGTGGGCGGCCTTCCCAGAAGAGTTGAAGCTGTTATAGGTGCAAAGGGCGGGGCCAACTCAATATTGAACCCTACTATTAGATTTTCCAAAACCATGTAGTGCAAGGGCCTGCCTGATTGCATACAAATTGAAACTCTTAGGCCCCTTTCACACTGGGGCGTTTTTCGAGCGTTATTCAAGCATTTTTCAAGCAAAGCCTTATCTGCAATCCTAATGTGCTGGTAAAGCACCACTAAGACCCCAACGTTTTAGGGCGTTTTTGCAGTGCCTCAGCGTGAAAGGGTAAGGCGTCTTTACAGCGCTTTTAACTCATTTCAATGGAGAGGGGCGTTTTTGGGGCGTTTTTTTCAGCGCCCAAAAGCTGTTCTAAAGATGCTGCTTGCAGGACTGTGTGAAAGGGTCCATTGAGATTAGGGTTGTCCCGAAACCACTTTTTTAGGACCGAGTACAAGTACTTTTTTTTATGTACTCGCCGATACCGAATACCAACACTTTTTTTTAAGTGTGTCCCAAAATGCAGCCACGTCCCCACCCCCCCCCAAGTATTCTATTTAGGCATCGGGGGTATTTGCGGGAGTACAAGTAATCCCGCAAATACTCGGTATCGGTACCGATACTGGTATTGGGACAACCCTAATTGAGATGCATGGAGAGCGTTTTAATAGCGCCATTTTTAACACTAAAACACTGTAAAAACACTTCAGTGTGAAAGGGGTCTTAAGGTTTGACCTCATATTATATGGCATGGCTTAAAATTTTAAGTCCTGAGCCACTAGCCAGGCCTTAAGAGTTACTAGCCACCAGTTGCCCCACCCAACCTCTCCCCTGCCCCAAATTATCACTATCACCCTAGCCGTCTAGAGGGGCAGGATCTTGTTACACTGAGTGCCGACCACAGACCCATGCAACTCCGTGCCTCACAGCGGGGATCACAGCGGGACATCCCCACTGTGTGTGTGTGTGAATACAAAAGACAAGCGAAGCTGGGGCGAGGGAGGGGAGCGATCCATCCAGGGGGGGCAGAATCTTGTTACAATGAGCGGCGAACACAGACCCAGGCAGCTCCGTGCCACACAGCGGGGATAATAGCGGGACATCCGCGCTGTGTGTGTGAATACACATGACAACAGCAAAGCGGGGAGAGAGAGAGAGAGAGAAAGGGAGCGCCGCAGCCTCACCTCAGCTTAAGGTGGTGCCTCTGTGTCCTCCGGCTGACAGTTTCCTGGCTGATCACTTCAGCCAGGAAACGGTCAGCCTGGTCCACCCCTGCTCCTCACTCGCCCTGCACTAAATTCCACTCGCAAATTGCGAGCAGGCGAGTGGAATTTTTGAGGGCTGTTATATGGTTTTGGTAAATCTCAAGACAAAAAATCGAATCGTGTGTATGGGGTCTTAGACCCCATTCACACTTGGGCGGGAGGTGCGGTGGCGGTATACCGCCGGAATTGCAGCGGCTAGCGGTGCGGTTTTAACCTCTGCAGAGGCACATTGCCGGTGGTATAGCTAAGGTTTCCCCATTGATTTCAATGGGAATGAGCAGTAAACACACCGCTCCAAAGATGCTGCGAGCAGGACTTTCAGAGTCGTCCTGCTAGCGCATTGCAAGAACGATTTTTAGCGCAAAAGCACACCGCCCCAGTGTGAAAGGGGACTTAGATTGGGACGCCATTAAAGTTCATAGTTACCGTATTTTCCGGCGTATAAGACGACTTTCTGCATGTAAAATCATGCCCCAAAAGTCGGGGGTCGTCTTATACGCCGGGTACCTGTGTGTGCCTGTGTGTCAGTCGGCGGCCATACATTATTAAAAAGCCACGCCTCCTTCACAGGCTGTTCCGTGATAGGCGGAACACTAATTTTCCCATCAGAGCCTCTGTTTAGTGTTCCACCTATCACGGATGCCTTTTCATCCTTGACCTCGGACGAGAGGACATCCGTGATAGGCGGACCACTGAACAGAGGCTCTGCTGGGAAAATTGGTGTTCCGCCTATCACGGAACAGCCTGAGGAGGAGGCGCGCTTTTTTAATAATGGACGGCTGAGTCGGATGACAGCGCGGCTTTTAAATAATGGATGACCGCCGTCAGGAGAAGGAGTCTGCAAACAGGAGAAGGTAGGGAATGGTGGGACACAGTGAGGCATGTTAAAATGGCACAGCAAGGCATGTAATAATGGCACAGCAAGGCATGTAATAATGGCACAGCAAGGCATGTAATAATGGCACAGCAAGGCATGTAATAATGGCACAGCAAGGCATGTAATAATGGCACAGCAAGGCATGTAATAATGGCACAGCAAGGCATGTAATAATGGCACAGCAAGGCATGTAATAATGGCACAGCAAGGCATGTAATAATGGCACAGCAAGGCATGTAATAATGGCACAGCAAGGCATGTTAAAATGGCACAGCAAGGCATGTAATAATGGCACAGCAAGGCATGTAATAATGGCACAGCGAGGCATGTAATAATGGCACAGCGAGGCATGTAATAATGGCACAGCGAGGCATGTAATAATGGCACAGCGAGGCATGTAATAATGGCACAGCGAGGCATGTAATAATGGCACAGCAAGGCATGTAATAATGGCACAGCAAGGCATGTAATAATGGCACAGTGAGGGGTCGTCTTATACAGTGAGTATATCCCAAAACCAACATTTTAGCTGGAAAATTAGGGGGTCGTCTTATACGCCCAGTCGTCTTATACGCCGGCAAATACGGTACATAGTTAGTCAGGTTGAAAAAAAAAGACACAAGTCCATCCAGTTCAACCGTAAAAATAAATAAACAAACAAAATAAAACACAGTACATCCCATACACCCAACTCCATACCCACAGTTGATCCAGAGGAAGGCAAAAAAAAACAGCAGAGCGATGATCCAATTTGCTGCTGGAGGGGAAAAAATTCCTTCCTGATCCCCACCGAGAGGCAATCGGATTTACCCCGGATCAACTTTACCTACAAAACTTAGTACTCCGTTATATTATGTGCATTTAGGAAAGAATCCAGGCCTGTCTTAAAGCAATCTACTGAGCTGGCCAGAACCACCTCTGGAGGGAGTCTGTTCCACATTCATGTGCACGTAAAGGCAGGCGTCTCAATACTTTTGGCAATACAGCGTATCTGCAATGCGAGCGGGTCTAGGCTCCCCTGTTCTCTATAACTGCAGCACGAGTGCACCTAAACCCTTCTGTTCTACATATCGGCCGTCAGTGTGTGCCTAGGCCCTCCTGTTACAATATGTATATCAGCAGCACAAGTGCACCTAGGCCAGTGATGGCGAACCTTGGCACCCCCAGATGTTTTGGAACTACATTTCCCATGATGCTCAACTACCCTGCAGAGTGCATGAGCATCATGGGAAATGTAGTTCCAAAACCTCTAGGTTGCCAAGGTTCGCCATCACCGAACCAGGCTCTCCTGTTCCGTATATCTGCACTGCGATCAATGCATCATTTCTTTTGGTATATTGAGGAGTCACCAGCACCCAAAGCCAGTGACTTTAGGAAGATGATTCCAACACTAGTAACCCCGAGGGCTAGTGCCGCCAAGCTCACGTGCAGAAGCAAGCACATACGTGATATGTAAAACAGTATTCAAACCACACACGTGAGGTATCGCCGCGATCGTTAGAGCGAGAGCAATAATTCTAGCACTAGATCTCCTCTAACTCAAAACGTGCAACCTGTAGAATTCTTTAAACATCACCTATGGAGATTTTTAAGGGTAAAAATGTGTCAGCATTCCACGAGCGGGCGCAATTTTGAAGCAAGACGAGTTGGGTATTAATTTACTCGGAGTAACAATATCTTTCACAATATAAAAAAGAATTAAGCTAACTTTACCGTTGGCTTTTTTTTTTTTTTTTTTATTAAAAAAATTGTATTTCCCCCCCCCCCCCCCCAAAAAAGTGCGCTTGTAAGACCGCTGCGCAAATACGGCGTGACAGAAAGTATTGCAACGACCGCCATTTTTTCTCTAGGGTGTTAGAATAAAAAATATATATATATAATGTTTGGGGGTTCCAATTATAGGGAAGGAGATGGCAGTGAAAAAACACATTAGAACTGCTGTTTTACTTGTAATGCCAACGGCCACCACAAGATATCGCCAGATCACAGAAGGAAGCATAGGCCTGCAGAAGGCCGCAAAGCCGTGCCCTCAATTTCTTAAAAAAACACTTAAAGAGGGGGTTCACCCTAAAAAAATAAAAAATCTTTGTCTCCACTGACATTCAGCATACTAGCGTGAGCTACAGTATGCCTTTATTTTTTTTTCTGTGCTGTACTTACAGTTTAATCTGTTTTTTTCGTTTCAGACTCCGGGCAGGAAATAGGCGTTCCTATCAAGAGGGGAACATGATTGACGGCCGGCTATGGCGCGTCACGCGTTCCGAAAATAGCCGGAGTAGGACTCGGCTCTTCATGGCGCCTGCGCACAGACTAGGAGCTGACTGCGCAGGCGCCGTGAAGAGCCGAGTCCTACACGGGCACCTGCGCAGTCAGCTCCTAGTCTGTGCGCAAGCGCCGTGAAGAGCCGAGTCTACTCCGGCTATTTTCGGAATGCGTGACGCGCCATAGCCGGCCGTCAATCATGTTCCCCTCTTGATAGGAACGCCTATTACCCCGCGGTAGCCTGAAACAGACGAATAGATTAATCTGTAAGTACAGCGCAAAAAAATAAAATATAGGCATACTGTAGCTGACGCTAATATGCAGGATGGCATGGTACATAGTTGTTTTTTAGGGTGAACCTCCGCTTTAAGGACCGGACCAATATGCTGGTAAATGACCCAAGGGGTTTTTACAATTCGGCACTGCGTCGCTTTAACAGACATTTGCGCGGTCGTGCGACGTGGCTCCCAAACAAAATTTGCGTCGTTTTCCTCCCACCAATAGAGCTTTCTTTTGGTGGTATTTGATCGCCTCTGCGATTTTTATTTTTTGCGCTATAAACAAAAATAGAGCGACAATTTTGGGGAAAAAAACAATATTTTTTACATTTTATTATAAGAAAAATCAAATAAACTAAATTTTAGTCAAACATTTAGGCCAAAATTTATTTAGCCACATGTCTTAAGTAAAAAAAAAAAAAAAAAATCGCAATAAAAAAAAATTAGCTACCTAGCGGGAACAGCGACACTAATACAGCGATCAGAAAAATGATCGCTTAGTGACACTGGCAATAGGGAGTGAAAGGGTTAACTAGGGCAGTGATCAATGGGTTAAAACTTTATATGGGGGGGTACGGGAGCTACCCTGGACCTAACACTAACTGCCTGTCACACTGACACTAACTGCAGTGATCATACATATAATCACTGCATTCAGTGACACTGTGACAGGGGGGAGGGGGTGGGGCGATCGGGGGGGGTTAATGTGCCTGCGTGTCCTGGTGTCAGTGTAGTGTTGTGCAGACTTACCATGTGATGTGATCTCTCCTCAGCAGCGGTTGAAAAAAACGCAGAGGGAGCGATCACATCACTTCCTCCTTCCTGTGTTTACACAGGAGGAGGAAGTGACACTGCAGGGGGAGCACGCATTGGCTGAGAACGATCCGGAGGGGGCGGACAAAAACCAAAAAACCCCCTCTGCACGGATCGCTCGGCCAGGTAACCGGACCGCCGTATGTATGGGGGGGGGGTGTCCAATCGCACCCCGAACCCCCTCAAGGCACCAACATATATATACGTTGATGTGCCTGTCGGTGCCATTCTGCCGACGTAAATGTACATGCGGCGGTCCGCAAGTGGTAAAAAAAATTCTATAGGTTGCATTTTTTGAGATACAGAGGAGGTCTAGGGCTAAAATGATTGCTCTCGATCGCGGCGATACCTCACTTGTGTGGTTTGAACACCGTTTGCGTATGCGTTCGCTTCTGCGCGCAAGCTCGTCGGGACGGGGCGATTTAAAAAAAAAAATAATAATTTTCGTATTTATTTTTATTTATTTCACCAATTTTTAACACTGAAAAAAAAAATTATCACTTTTCTTCCTATTACAAGTAATTTAAACATCCCTTGTAATAGAAAAAAGCATGACAGGTCCTCTTAAATATGAGATCTGGGGTCAAAAAGACCTCAGATCTCATATTTAGGCTTAAATGCAAAAAAAAAAAAAAATTAAAATGTCATTTTTTCAAATGACAAAAAAAAAATAAAAAATAAAATATGTTTCTTTAAGACGCTGGGCGGGACCGACGTTTTGACGTCACTTCCGCCCAGCAGAGCTATGGGGACGGATGAGGGAAATTTTTTCCTTCACTCGCATCCCCACTGAGCACGGGAGAGGACCCGATCGCCACTGCCGACGGCTCCGGTAATAAGCGGCGGGAGCCCCTCTCCCGCCACCGATAACGGCGATCTCGCCGCGGAGACCGCCGTTATCGTTTTGACCGACCGCCCACTGAAGAGACGGATATCTCGGTTGTGGCAGCAGCTGCTGCGGTTACCGAGATATCCATCTTTAAAGTGCCGACGTAGAACGGCGGTGGGCGGTCAAGTAGTTAAAGCGGAGGTTCACCCTAATATTACAGTTTGTCTCATCCAAACCATCACCCATCCTTAATGTATAATCCATCATGTTTTTTATCTGTTCGCTTACCTGGATTCGGCAGCATTTTGTCCTCCTTCCTGTAAAAAACTAATGCTGGAAGAGTGGGACGCACGAGCTGCTGTTTTAACCACTTCAGGTCCGCGCTATTGACAGAATACGTGAACAGCGCGGACCTGAGGCGCCGGGGTCACGTCTTTGGACGTGATTTGCTTGTAATTCCCCGCGCGCGCCACAGGGTGGCGCGCGGCGGGGAAAAACAGTCCCGACGCATCACCGAGGATCCGATGCGTGTACCCGGCGGCCGCGATGTCCCGTCAGGTACACGCGATCGTCGGTGAGAGAGCAGGGACGTGGAGCTCTGAGTGTAAACACAGAGCTTCACGTCCTGTCAGTGAGGTGACAGATGCTGTTTCCCTTGTACATAGGGATACAGCATCGATCACCTCCCCCATTCACCCCCCTCCCCCCACACAGTCAGAACACACCCAGGCAATACATTTAACCCCTTCCTTACCCCCTAGTGTTAACCCCTTCAATGCCAGTCACATTTATACAGTAATTAGTGCATATTTATAGCACTGGTCGCTGTAAAAATGTGTCAAAAGTGTCCGATGTGTCCGTCGCAATATCGCAGTCCCAATAAAAATCGCAGATCGCCGCCATTACTAGTAAAAAAAAAATATAAAAAAAAAAATCATAATTATGTCCCCTATTTTGTAGGTGCTATAACTTTTGCGCAAAGCAGTCACTTATTGTGATTTTTTTTTTTTTTTTTTTTACAAAAATACGTAGAAGAATACGTATCGGCCTTAACTGAGAAAAAAAATATAAAAAAAAAAAAAAAATGGGATATTTATTATAGCAACAAGAAAAAAATATATATATTTTTAAATTGTCGCTCTTTTTTTCATTATAACGCAAAAAATAAAAACCGCACGGGCGATCAAATACCACCAAAAGAAAGCTCTATTTGTGGGGAAAAAAAGGACGCCAATTTTGTTTGGGTGCCACGTCGCACGACCGTGCAATTGTCAGTTAAAGCGACGCAGTGCCGGAAGCTGAAATTTCGCCTGGGCACGAAGAGGGTTTATGTGCCCAGTAAGCAAGTGGTTAAGGTAAGAGCGGCAGAATCATTAAAAAAAAAAACGCGGAAACCCCCGCTTTAAAAAAAAAAAAAAAAATAATCAAGTTGCAACATTATACAGAGAACATTTTATTTCTTTAAATTCAAATGATTTTTTTTATTTATGTTTTAACTTAATAAAAATCTTTTTTTATTTTTTTTATTTAAATGATTTTTATTAAGTTACAACATTATAAATAAAAATCATTTAAATGAAAAAAAAAAAGTTCTTCGTATAATGTTGCAACTTGATTTTTATTAACCACTTAAGACCCGGACCTTTAGTCAGCTAAAAAGGACCCGGCCAGGTTTTGCGATTCGGCACTGCGTCGCTTTAACAGACAATTGCGCGGTCGTGCGACGTGGCTCCCAAACAAAATTGGCGTCCTTTTTTCCACACAAATAGAGCTTTCTTTTGGTGGTATTTGATCACCTCTGCGGTTTTTATTTTTTGCGCTATAAAAACAAAAATAGAGCGACAATTTTGGAAGAGAAAAAAAAATGCAATATTTTTTTTACTTTTTGCTATAATAAATATCCCCCAAAAATATATAAAAAAATTATTTTTATTTTTTTTCCTCAGTTTAGGCCGATACGTATTCTTCTACATACGTAGAAGAATACGTATCGGCCTAAACTGAGGAAAAAAAATTTTTTTGGGGGATATTTATTATAGCAAAAAGTAAAAAAAAAATAAAAAATAATCGCAATAAGCGTTTATTGGTTGGTTTGCACAAAATTTATAGCGTTTTTCAAAATAGGGGATAGTTTTATTGCATTTTTATAAAAAAAAATTTTTTTTTTACTACTAATGGCGGCGATCAGCGATTTTTTTCGTGATTGCGACATTATGGCGGACACATTGGTAAATTTTGACACATTTTTGGGACCATTTTCACAGCAAAAAATGCATTGTTTATTGTGAAAATGACAATTGCCGTTTGGGAGTTAACCACAAGGGGGCGCTGAAGGTGTTATGTGTTCCCTAATGTGTGTGTTTACAACTGTAGGGGGGTGTGGCTGTAGGTGTGACGTCATCGATTGTGTATTCCTATAAGAAAGGGATCGCACGATCGCCGCCACAGTTTACACACGGCTCTCCTCGTTCTTCAGCTCCGGGGACCAATCAGCGGCGATCGGGTCCGCGGGTCCCGCAGCTTCGGACCGCGCCCGCCACCCACGGCTGGGTACTAGCACAGGACGTACCTGTACGTGCCCAGTCATGCCATTCTGCCGACGTAAATGTGCAGGAGGCGGTCCTTAAGTGGTTATGTTACAACATTATAGACATTTTTATTTTTTTATTGAAATGATTATTTGAATTAAAATAATAAAATAAAAGTTCTCTGTATAATGTTGCAACTTAATAAAAAAATCATTTGAATTAAAAATAGCCCTGCAAAGCACCTTGAAAAAGCCTCTCCTCCTCTCACTCCAATGTGAAAGCCAGAGGCGCTGTGCGCAGTGCGCTGGCAGGATGCTCAAAAAAAAAAAAAAAAAAAAAAAAAGAAGTCCTGCCAGCCGCCTCTGAGGCGCTGTAGGAACGGTGAATACACCGATCTTAACTACTTCCCGACCGCCCACCGCCGTTATACGTCATGACTTTAAAGATGGATATCTCGGTAACGACAGCAGCTGCTGCCACAACCGAGATATCCATCTCTTCAGTGGGCGGTCGGTCAAACGATAATGGCGGTCTCCGCGGTGGATTCGCGAGATCGCCGTTATCGTGGTGGGCGAGGACCCCCCCTTCCCGCGCTCTCCGTCGCTTACCGGAGCCTTCGGTAGCGGCGGAGGCGATCGAGTCCTCTCCCGTGCTCAGTCTGGATGCGAGTGAGGGAAAAATTTCCCTCATCCGTCCCCATACCTCTGCTGGGCGGAAGTGACGTCAAAACGTCAGTCCCGCCCAGCGTCTTAAAAGAGACTTTTTTTTTTTTATGTCATTTGAAAAATGACTTTTTTTTTGCATTTAAGCCTAAATATGAGATGTGACGTCTTTTTGACCCCCAGATCTCATATGTAAGAGGACCTGTCATGCTTTTTTTCTATTACAAGGGATGTTTACATTCCTTGTAATAGGAATAAAAGTGATACATTTTTTTATTTTAGTGTTAAAAATTGGTAAAATAAACAAAAATAAATCCGAAAAGAAAAAAAAAATTTTTTTTTAAATCGCCCCGTCCCGACGAGCTCGCGCGCAGAAGCGAACGCATACGCGAGTGGCGCCCGCATATGAAAACGGTGTTCAAACCACACAAGTGAGGTATCGCCGCGATCGTTAGAGCGAGAGCAATAATTCTAGCCCTGGACCTCCTCTGTATCTCAAAAAATGCAACCTGTAGAATTTTTTTAAACGTCGCCTATCAAGATTTTTAAGGGTAAAAGTTTGACGCCATGCCACGAGCGGGCGCAATTTTTAAGGGTGACATGTTGGGTATCATTTTACTCGGCGTAACATCATCTTTCACAATATGAAAAAAAATTGGGCCAAATTTATTGTTGTCTTATTTTTTAATTTAAAAAAAGTGAATTTTTTACAAAAAAAGTGCGCTTGTAAGATGGCTGCGCTAATACGGTGTGACAAAAAGTATTGCAATGACCGCCATTTTTTTCTCTAGGGTGTTAGAAAAAAAAAAATTATAATGTTTGGGGGTTTTAAGTAATTTTATAGCAAAATATAAGTTTTAGTCTCGTAAACACAGAGTCTGAAAAACAGGCTCGGGGCTAAAGTGGTTAAAGAGCTGAAGTGGTAAAAAAAAAAAAAAAAATTCAATAAAGTATTCTTGCCGGCCGACTGCCATTCCCTCCCTTTCACCCCCTACAATCCCACGACACTGATCCACAAACGAGAGCCAGTCAGACATGAGAGGGAACCAGTTTATTGATCACAAAACAAAATTACACATTAACTGGAAGTCCTGACATTTTTATTAAAAAAAAAAAATACTGACCGGGAGGAGGCAGTAACGTCAGTGAGAGGGAGGGGGGAGGGGGAGGGAAAAGTGCAGCGACTGAGAGCGAAAATTAATAAAACACGCGGAGGTGTTAAAAGAAGTCTACGTCTTCCGGTGCGTCAAGGTCGCGGTACTCGATGATGGAACGTGGGTCTCCGCGCATCATCCTGTTGGGAGAGGATTTAGGAAGTCAGGGGACTAAAGAATAAAAATATATATACACGCTAAACACATGCGAGATATGGTCACCTTACCGGTTGCGTGGTTTGGGGTAGCCGCCTTGGCCCCTGAAGGCGTCATATCCTCGCCCGGCACCATAAGGATTGGGAGGGAACTGAGGAGCTGAAAGAAGGGGGGGGAGGGGGGACAAATTATTTCTGAAAAAGGTTTCTAGAGATGGAGATTCCATCACCCCAAACAGAGTAACACTCACCTCCGTAACCCATCATTTGGGGCCGCGGCTGATTATATTGCAGGAGGGCCTGGGGCCCCTGGTGAGGGTAAAGCAGTCCGGGTGCAAGTCCTGACAAAAAAAGAAAAATTAAATAGAAAATTAATAATAATAATAATAATAAGCGAGTCTAAAAAATTAGCTTGGGGTGAAAGAGGGGGCTACGAGTCCCTCCTCCGCCCACAGGGCGACAGAAGGGAGGCCAAGAGTCCCTCCTCCGCCCACAGGGCGACAGAAGGGAGGCCAAGAGTCCCTCCTCCGCCCACAGGGCGACAGAAGGGAGGCCAAGAGTCCCTCCTCCGCCCACAGGGCGACAGAAGGGAGGCCAAGAGTCCCTCCTCCGCCCACAGGGCGACAGAAGGGAGGCCAAGAGTCCCTCCTCCGCCCACAGGGCGACAGAAGGGAGGCCAAGAGTCCCTCCTCCGCCCACAGGGCGACAGAAGGGAGGCCAAGAGTCCCTCCTCCGCCCACAGGGCGACAGAAGGGAGGCCAAGAGTCCCTCCTCCGCCCACAGGGCGACAGAAGGGAGGCCAAGAGTGCCTCCTCCCACAGGGTGACAGAAGGAGGCTACGAGTCCCTCCTCCTCCCACAGGGTGACAGAAGGAGGCTACAAGTCCCTCCTCCTCCCACAGGGTGACAGAAGGAGGCTACAAGTCCCTCCTCCTCCCACAGGGTGACAGAAGGAGGCTACAAGTCCCTCCTCCTCCCACAGGGTGACAGAAGGAGGCTACGAGTCCATCCTCCTCCCACAGGGCGACGGGAGCCACTAGTCCATCCTCCTCCTGCAGGGTAAAAAGAAGGGAGCTACAAGCGAGTCTGTTCTCTACCTGCAGGGTAAAGGGGAGCTACGAGTCAGTCCTCCTCCTGCAGGATGACACACATAGAACATACCTTGTGCAGCAGCCACTGGTGGTTGGATAGGTTTGACCTCTGGGAGTGCGGGACGTTTCGTATCAATCAGGAAATTATTGAAGAAGACCACTTCCTTTTTGACCTCTTCAATCTTCTCGGCGTGCTTGTTGAAGATGTGTTTCCGAACAAACTCGGGACCCTGAGCAGACACACAGAACATACATATCGTTACTGTACACTATTGGTGAAAGAACAAATTCTTATCTACGCCAAAAAGTCTCCAGAATCTCTCAGTGCCTGCCCCCCGAATAGGATGCCAGAATAAGCATCATATAGAAACCCCCCCCCATTATAGAAAGCCCAAAACACCGACCTTGAACTTCTTGCCGCTCAGAGGACACAGCCATTTCTCTTTGCCCAGCTCCTGGGTGTTCGCCGTCACAAACTTCTCCACTTCCTGCTCCGGATCCTTCTTCCCGATCTTCAGCGCCTCCTCCTCAGACAGGCTCTCCCGGACAGCGAAGAGAGGGGCGAGCTTCTCCTCGAACGTCTTCTGCCAGTCGGCCACTGCAAGCATAAGTCAGAGTTTTATTAGAGTGACACCGACCGCACATCATGTCCCCCGTCATACACCCCAGGGGATCCCGATTCATCCAGTGACCCCAGAGTATTCTGTGTCATCTAGTAACCCAGTGGCATCCCCAGTGCACCCCATTCCAAAGTCATCTAGTTACCTTGGTGCATCCCACAGTATCTCAAATCTAGTGAGCCCACCTACAGCATTCAGATTCATCTAGGGCAAGTGGTTCTCAACCTAGGGGTCAGAACCCCCTCGGGTCAAATGATGATTTGCCAGGGGTCACTGAATCCTGGCCTGTTCCTGAAGCCCGCACGGCGCGCCTTCTAGAAGGACCCCCCCAGGCTACTGCGCCTCTTCCAGGGGGCGACCCCAGGCTACTGCGCCTCTTCCAGGGGGCGACCCCAGGCTACTGCGCCTCTTCCAGGGGGCGACCCCAGGCTACTGCGCCTCTTCCAGGGGGCGACCCCAGGCTACTGCGCCTCTTCCAGGGGGCGACCCCAGGCTACTGCGCCTCTTCTAAGGCTGACTAGCTATTGGTGGAAACTGCCGGCTTCACACCAGGACGACGTAGCAGAAATTCTCTGGGCCACTTACCTTCTCTGTGGGAAACGCGGTTTGGGGGGATGGGACCTCGGACGTGCATGATTCCACAACGAGTTGGCATTTCATCTTCGCTGGGATAGTCGCAGTTTATATAATAATCTACGGAATGTACAATACGCAGGTAGAGGAGCAGCTTGTCCAGGACCTGTGGACACAAAGAATACATATGAGCAATGCAGGGACGTGGCGGTATGTCCTCAGTACAGAGAGACTCCTATGGTCTGTACCTTGATCAGCTTGTCATCCCTCTCCACCGTGATCTCGGTCGGGTTGCCTTCCTTCGGCGGTTCGGCTCCACCCGTCCTTCCTCCTCCCCACAGCAAGTCCTCCTCTTCTGCGCTGACCTCATCTATCAGGTAATCTGTGATGTTCTTCAGAATGGGGTTCTGGGCTGCCACCTCCTACAAAACACACACAAGGTAATCTTATTGGTTGGAGACCCGAGGTTGATGCATCCAATCACATCGCTGAACCTGTTGGTACAGACCGGGGGACTCACCTGGCCATCCTGCGTCTCCTTCCAGAGCTGTCCCCTCTCGTCCAAGGCGTGGATGAGTTTGGCAGCCAGTTTGATGTCATTGCGCAGGATTGGTCGGTGCTGCGTGATCCCGTTCACGTGGCGGATTCGCCAGGACAGCTCTCGGTTCACCACGGGGCTGAGCTCACAATCGCGCAGCTGAAAAATAAAGCAAAGTGATGACATTATTATTATTATTATTTCAGGTACTTATATAGCACTGTCAATTTACGTAGCGATTTATATATTGTACATTAACATCAGCCCCTGCCCTCAAGGAGCTTACAATCTAAGGTCCCTAACAGACATTCATATACCTAGACAGAAGCCAATTAACCTATCAGCATGTCTTTGGAGTGTCGGAGGAAGCCCGAGCGCCCAGAGAGGAGAGCCCGAGCGCCCAGAGAGGAAAGACACCGAGCGTCCCCTAGAGGAAAGACACCGAGCGTCCCCTAGAGGAAAGACACCGAGCGTCCCCTAGAGGAAAGACACCGAGCGTCCCCTAGAGGAAAGACACCGAGCGTCCCCTAGAGGAAAGACACCGAGCGTCCCCTAGAGGAAAGACACCGAGCGCCCCCTAGAGGAAAGACACCGAGCGCCCCCTAGAGGAAAGACACCGAGCGCCCCCTAGAGGAAAGACACCGAGCGCCCCCTAGAGGAAAGACACCGAGCGCCCCCTAGAGGAAAGACACCGAGCGCCCCCTAGAGGAAAGACACCGAGCGCCCCCTAGAGGAAAGACACCGAGCGCCCCCTAGAGGAAAGACACCGAGCGCCCCCTAGAGGAAAGACACCGAGCGCCCCCTAGAGGAAAGACACCGAGCGCCCCCTAGAGGAAAGACACCGAGCGCCCCCTAGAGGAAAGACACCGAGCGCCCCCTAGAGGAAAGACACCGAGCGCCCCCTAGAGGAAAGACACCGAGCGCCCCCTAGAGGAAAGCACACGCAGGCACAGGGAGAACATGCAAACTCCAGGCAGGTAGTGTCATCGGGATTCAAACCAGCGACCCTTTTTAATGCTAGGCGAGAGTGCTTCCCACTACACCACTGTGCCACCCATGACATACGAAGCATGCAAAAGAAAGTGCCACGGGGGTGTATCGTAAAGCATACAAGGGTTAATAAAGCGGATTCCACCCAAAAGTGGAGCTTCCCCTTGTACCCTCTGGTGTCACATTTGGCACCTTTCGGGGGGAGGGTACAGGGACCCATTTTTGACAGGTCCCCTTCCCAACATCCAGGAGACAGGACGCAGTGACGGGCTGGTGACTGCAACATTGCGGCAGACAGATCGGACACTTGACACTAATTTGGGACCAGTGACATTTATACAGCGATCAGTGCTAAAAAAAAAAAAAAAAAAAAAAAAGCCACTTATTACAGTATAAATGACACTGGCAGGGAAGGGGTTAACACTAGGGGGTGATCAAGGGGTTAACCGTGTTCCCTCATGTGTGCGCCAACTGTAGTGGGTGTGGGCTACCACTGGCAAGACAGATCACCGCTCCTGATGACAGGGAGAAGAAGATCAGTGTCCCGTCACTAGGCAGAACAGGGAAATGCATTGTTTACATAGACACTTCCCCGTTCTGCCTCTCGTCGCCATTGCATGCCACCGGCGGACATCAAGTCCGCGGGACCTGCGGGCCACATTACTGTCCCATCTCATGTAATCCAAGATATCAGTTCTCAGTCATCCTATGCCCCTAGTGGACATAGGATGACCCTAGACACAAGAGTCATTGGTGAAGCTGAAACAGGAGCAACCCCACACTCTTCAAGAGCCTCTGGGTCCCACGGGCCCTCCTGTTACAGATACGTACCCGAATATTCTGCAGATTCCAGCAGATCTCTTTAATGTTGACCCCGCGATCAAACGTCACGTAACCCTTGCGGAGAAACCTGCAAAACGACCACAAAGTGAGACAATATTACTTTCAGGAGCTCCTGATCTGCTTTTACATTATTTTGTATGAGGAAGACAGGCAGCTTAGACACAAAAAGGTTGTGTAAACACAGCTTAGGCCGCGTGTGGTAAGCAATGTTATCACCCCCCCCCCCCCCAGTCAGGGCTTCCCCCTCGTCTTACCTCCGCTCAGGCTGAGGGTCAGACAGCGCCACCCGCAGGAACCCCGGGTATCTTTTGCACAGCTGAAAAAGAGAACAGCGAGAGAAGATGAGATCAGTTGAAGGCATACAAGGCATGAAATAAAATGCTACAACAGCCGTCCTCCGGGTGGAGCTCTCACCGCAGTGATTTCGGCCTTGGAGATGTTGGGGGCCACGTTCCTCATGAAGAGGGAGCAGGTCTTGTGTAAGGGGCGGGGCTTCACAACCTCCTCCTTGGGTTTTTCTTTCGGCTTCTCCTCTTCTTCCTTCTTAGGGGAATCCTCTGCCAATCAGAAACAAGAGATCAGTTAGATATTGAATCCTCCCCTTCAGGACTTTTATCGGCTCCTCTCCTGGAGGGAAACGTCATTTCTCGGCACACTGCGAGCTTCTCACAGAGTGCATTAGAAGATGCAACAAGTCAGATAGAGCCCCATCTCATTTCCTGGCTGGAGGACGTCCAATCTCTTCTTTCTCAACCTGACCATCCCTGGCCCCACCCCTTTCATTGGATTTCAGTTCTTGCCATGGTGGAGGTTGCATGTGGCCATTACTGAGGACAGGCTCCATGCTAATGTAGCCACACTCCAAGGATGGAAGCACTGCCAACAGTGAGCCTACTGCCTGCATCAGGACAGAGACTAAGAGATGTATTTAGGAAGCCCTATGCTGTGCCCTCCCACCAACCATGTTCTGCCTGCACAGGAGGAGAGATCCATCGATGACATCACTGGATCTACAATGAGGTATGGCTTTTGGGAGGAGTTCAGAAAATATAAAAATGCCTTGATGGGTGGGAGTCTGGAGGAGTAGACCTTCCTAGACAGGCCACAGTTCCATACAGACCCCCCTACAACACACACACGTGTGATGCTGAGGTTCTACCATTGCAATCCAATGAATAAAAGGAAAGGGCTTGATGTCCTCCAACCAGGGAACGAGATGTCATGTAGAAGAGAAGGAATGGGAGGAAACCGGAAAGGCAAAAATGCCAGGTCGATTAAAGCCCAAGTTTAGCTAAAATAAAAAAACAAAAAAAATCAGCACAAGGGACATAAATATACAGTTAGAATATGTGACTCCTGTATTGAGGATTGTTTTTTTTAGGAGAAATCTTCCTTTCTGCCAAGCCTCCTCTTCCCCAGCACCATCCCTCGGCAGCTCCCCTCCCCAGCACCATCCCTCGGCAGCTCCCCTCCCCAGCACCCGCCCTCGGCAGCTCCCCTCCCCAGCACCCGCCCTCGGCAGCTCCCCTCCCCAGCACCCGCCCTCGGCAGCTCCCCTCCCCAGCACCCGCCCTCGGCAGCTCCCCTCCCCAGCACCCGCCCTCGGCAGCTCCCCTCCCCAGCACCCTCCCTCGGCAGCTCCCCTCCCCAGCACCCGCCCTCGGCAGCTCCCCTCCCCAGCACCCGCCCTCGGCAGCTCCCCTCCCCAGCACCCGCCCTCCTTGCCCAGCACGGCAGCTCCCCTCCTTGCCCAGCACCCTCGCTCGGCAGCTCCCCTCCTTGCCCAGCACCCTCGCTCAACAGCGCAGCTCCCCTCCTTGCCCAGCACCCTCGCTCAACAGCGCAGCTCCCCTCCTTGCCCAGCACCCTCGCTCAACAGCGCAGCTCCCCTCCTTGCCCAGCACCCTCGCTCAACAGCGCAGCTCCCCTCCTTGCCCAGCACCCTCGCTCAACAGCGCAGCTCCCCTCCTTGCCCAGCACCCTCGCTCAACAGCGCAGCTCCCCTCCTTGCCCAGCACCCTCGCTCAACAGCGCAGCTCCCCTCCTTGCCCAGCACCCTCGCTCAACAGCGCAGCTCCCCTCCTTGCCCAGCAGATCCCCCTATTCAGTAGTACCCCCAGCTCTGCTGATCCTCCTCTCTCCGTTCCCCGCTCACCTCAGGCTGTATTGCTCCCGCGGGGCACTCCACATGTGACATCTGCTAGTTTCTCCCGACTATGTCGATCCTCTGCCACTCAGTCCTCCCTCTCCGGTCACCGCCCACCTTCCGCTACAGTGTTCCCATGTTACACACCACATGTCACATCCGCTAGTTGCTATGCTCCGGGCCTCGCTCACCTTCCTGCTGCTGCACACTAGATGCAACGTCTGCCCCAGACACTCCCAGAATATACACACATGAACCAGAAGTGACAGCGGACGACGTCTTTCCTGTTCACTTGTTGGTTTCCCAGTGCATCTTGGGATCTCTCATACCAACCTCCAAAGCAAAGCTCTCAAATAAAAAGCCATCAGAAGCTGCAGGTGCTGAAAGAAAGCGTTGTCA
Source organism: Rana kukunoris (assembly GCA_029574335.1). NCBI lineage: Eukaryota > Metazoa > Chordata > Amphibia > Anura > Ranidae > Rana > Rana kukunoris. The sequence goes on from CM056051.1 coordinate 539,866,236, forward strand.
GACTTCTATGGAGGCTTTGAAAATGCTTTGAAGCACCAAGAAAACTACATGGAGCATCGTTTTTTAAAGCGAAGCAAATGCAACGTGTGAACAGAACTGGTAAGGTAACCACTTATTCAGCGACAGGAGTTTTGAGTGTCCAATGCCACATTCTGAAGTGTAAACAAGTCCAAGTAACAAGTATGAAGGTCTTATTCTTGGGATAGGACTACACACAATATTGAACCTTGCTGCTACAGAGAGATTTGACTTATTGATAACAGTTCTCAGAGTCTTATTGATTTCAATGTTCTGCATACAAGTTCACGTAAAATCTCTCAGTAGCAAAGATTTCATTGTCTGTGGGCTTACCAACTATTGGAAAATTCAGAGATTTACTATGCAGAACCCAAATTCTAGGTGGCACTTACCTCTTCCATTCTGGGCCTGACTCTCCTTCTCCCTCGGAGTCTCCCTCTCCCGGCTTTCTCTTTCCCGACTCTTCCGGCTCTCTCGGGTCTCTCTTTCCCGACTCTCTCGGGTCTCTCTTTCCCGGCTCTCTCTTTCTCGACTCTTCCGACTCTCTCGGCTTTCTCTTTCCCGACTCTTGCGACTCTCCCGGCTTTCTCTTTCCCGACTCTTGCGACTCTCCCGGCTCTCTTTTTCGCGGCTCTTCCGGCTCGCTCTTTCTTGGCTCTCTGGACTCTCTCTTTCCCGGCTCTTCCGGGTCTCTTTTTCCCTGCTCTTCCTGGTCTCCTTTTCCGGGCTCTCTTTTTCCCTGCTCTTCCGGGTCTCCTTTTCCGGGCTCTCCTTCTCCCGGCTCTTCAGGGTCTCCTTTTCCGGGCTCTCCTTTTCCTTGCTCTTCCGGGTCTCCTTTTCCGGGCTCTCCTTTTCCCGGCTCTCCTTTTCCCGGCTCTTCAGGGTCTCCTTTTCCGGGCTCTCTTTTTCCCGGCTCTTACGGGTCTCCCTTTCCGGGCTCTCTCTTTCCGGGCTCGCCCTCTCTCTCCCCCTTTCTGGTTTGGGGCTGCTCGGTTCAGAACCGGATCCAGATGCAGAACCAGATTCTGAATCGCTGCCGTCATCACTGTCTTCGCTGTGCTTCCTTTTTCTCTTGGTCGACTGCAAAACAAAGATAAAAATAAATGTAAAAACTAAAAAAAAAAAAAAAGTTAACATACAAATCACCCATGAGTTCTTCCCAGAAAGCTTTCTACAGAGAAGTATAAAAAGAGACCACAAAATGAGAATCCTTTTTCAGGATAAATATAAAAAGACTTCCCACCCCACACAATTAACCGTCAGTGTCCATGACATTTGCCTAGGAAGCCCCAATGGCCCCATCCACCCCCGCACTGCCATTTTAAATCTCTATGTCAGGGGTCTCATACTGGTGTTCCTCTAGCTGTTGTGAAACTTCAAGTCCCATCATGCCTCTGCCTTTGGGATTCATGCTTGTAACTGTCAGACTTGCTATGCCTCATGGGAATTGTAGTTCTGCAACAGCTAGAGGGCCACCAGTTTGACACCCTTACTCTATATCATTGGTGACCGGCTTCTTCCTCGCTCCCTGAGCTGGTCCACCAATGACACCTGCGTCAGATTGCATGGCTGGTTAACTTTTGCCATGGCTTTACGAAGAAGTAGGAGTTCCCGTTTGACCATTACCGACCGTGCGTGGCCCATATACAGATCTCTTCTCGCCCCTGTCACTTGAACAACCCTGATCTCCAGCTGAAGTTATGTGAGGAGTCATCAGTCCCGAGATCTGTAGTCATTACAGTCTACAGTCCATACAAGAAGCTGCCCCTCCCCCTGTCCCAGCTGCAGCCCATGAAGGGAAACCTGTCTGGTGTTATGTGAGGAGATAGTGGCCAGCATGAGATCCACTGGTCATCTATGGCCCATGGAGAGAGATGTCCCCTCACCCCAAAAATAGACCAGAGTAATCTCCTCACCCCGATTGCAGCAAAGATCTCCCCTTTACCTTAAAAAAAAAACCCCCATACAGCGAAATCTCCCCCCCCCCCCCCCCATCCCCCCCCCCCCCCCCCCCATCGTGGCCCATAGAGCGAAATCTCCCCCCTCTCCACCATCCGCCGCAGCCCATACAGAGAACTCTCCCCTCCCCTCGACCGAGGCCCATACAGAGAACTCTCCCCTCCCCTCGACCGAGGCCCATACAGAGAGCTCTCCCCTCGACCGAGGCCCATACAGAGAGCTCTCCCCTCGACCGAGGCCCATACAGAGAGCTCTCCCCTCGACCGAGGCCCATACAGAGAGCTCTCCCCTCGACCGAGGCCCATACAGAGAGCTCTCCCCTCGACCGAGGCCCATACAGAGAGCTCTCCCCTCGACCGAGGCCCATACAGAGAGCTCTCCCCTCGACCGAGGCCCATACAGAGAGCTCTCCCCTCGACCGAGGCCCATACAGAGAGCTCTCCCCTCGACCGAGGCCCATACAGAGAGCTCTCCCCTCGACCGAGGCCCATACAGAGAGCTCTCCCCTCGACCGAGGCCCATACAGAGAGCTCTCTCCCCTCGACCGAGGCCCATACAGAGAGCTCTCCCCTCGACCGAGGCCCATACAGAGAGCTCTCCCCTCGACCGAGGCCCATACAGAGAGCTCTCCCCTCGACCGAGGCCCATACAGAGAGCTCTCCCCTCGCCCGAGGCCCATACAGAGAGCTCTCCCCTCGCCCCGATTGTGGCCCAGAGATCTCCCCCCCCTCCTCCAGCAGTAACTTTAACATCCCATCTGGAGTTCGGAGGACACAGTGGCCAGGGATATTAAAAGCTCCATTGTACCTTTCTGGTTTCCCGCTCCGGCTCCTCATTCTCCACCTTCTTCTCTTCTTCCTCTACAGGTTTGGCTGGTTTTTCCTCCACTTCTCCCTCCTTCTCTGTGTCGGTCTAGGAAACAAAAGGATGACAGGTTCTCAAAACGACTCCAACGCTGAGCAAAGCAGTAAAATGATTGGTCAGCAGAACTCCGTCAGAATACAAGAATCGCGAGAACCCCTCTGCTGCATCATTCCGACACCGGGAACAGCCAATAGGAGCAGAGCAGGAAGCTTTCCCAATCATGGAAGCATTTTTTTCTTCCTGGGTAAGACCGGGCAGCACTGAACCAAACGGAAGGAACTACCCCCTTGATGATCAGGACTTGTTTTGCTATTCAGCACTGCGCTACTATAACTGGTAATTATGAGGTCATGCAACACTGCAACCAACCACACACACAGCTTTATTTTGGTGGTATGATCACCTGTTTTTTTTTTTATTATTAAACTGAATATATATATATATATATATATATATATATATATATATATATATATATATATATATATATATATATATATATATATATATATATATATATATACACATATACACACACACATACATATACATATACATACACACACATTATATATATATATATATATATATATATATATATATATATATATATATATATATATATATAAACACATACATACATACACACGATAAAAAATGTATTTTATTATTTATATTAAATATAATAAAATTTGTATTTTATATGTATATTATGATAAAATATTTTTTAATATTACTAATATATATATACACACACACACATATATATATATATATATATACACACACACACACACTACTATTAGTAGTATAAATGTATATTATACACACACACACACACACAATTTATAATACTACCAATATTAGTAGTATAAATAAAAGTATATATAGATAGAGATTTTTTTTATTAATAGAATTCATTTTAATAATTACTATTATATATATATATATATATATATATATATATATATATATATATATATATATATATATATATATATATATATATATATATATATATATATATAATTTTTTTTTATGTATTTTATATGTTTGTTTAGATATTTCTATATATAATATATATTTATAACATATTGTAAATAAAATATAGTAAATAATAAAATAAACATGTATATGCAGGGTTTTGTGCCCTTCTCATGATTAAATCTCCTCACCTTAGCAGACGCCTCTTTCTCTTCGGCCGGTTTGGCGGCCCCGTCGGAGGTTCGGCCCTCCTCCTTCTTGGCGGCCTCTTTCTTGGCCGCCTCCCTCTTGGCCTGCTCTTCCTCCTCATCCAATATCTTCAAGTCGATTTCCGTTCCTCCTTCCATTTTTATGACAGCTGTGACCGACAAGACGACGAAAGTTTAATAAAAGGCGCATTGAAATGCCAACGCTTCCCAAAGCCTGGGATAGGTCAGAATAAAACCGATGTCCTGCATGGGAGGGATAAATCTACATTACCGGCATCCAGCACTTTGATGATGGACGGCGCCTTCTCCACATCCAGCAGGATCTCCGTCAGCCAGCTGTTGTCCACCAGAAAGAGGAAAGCATTGAGCCGATTGCGCAGAGCGGCCAGGGACTCCTGCTTGTGACGGCCCACCTCGTCGGGGTGATACTTGGAGCGGAACCTGCGGATAGATGGTGCGTTCGAGAGAGAGACATGGAGGGAGATGGAGAGAAGGTGATGGGGGAGAAGAACGAAGAGTATGAGACCGGCTGAGTGTGTGACAACATACAAGAATAAAACATCTGCAACCCACCACATTCATCATCATCACAGCTCTCCACATCCTCCTCTCCATAGCCGGAGCCCATCCTGCCGTTCACTTAAAGGAGAAGAGCGCTTTAACACAAAAGGGGTGGACCTTCCTGAACCTGGAGGGTGCAAAATCTGCTGCAGCCCTACATAGAAACCAATCAGCTTCCAGGTTTTATTGTCAAAGCTTAACTGAACAAGCTAAAGTTAGAAGCCGATTGGCTCCCATGTAGAGCTGCACCAGATTTTGCACGCTCTCCAGTTTTAGTAAATCTCCCCCAAAGCGTTATTTTTTTTTCACCCTATTTGCCACCTTTCCCTAACCTTACCCATCCTCCCCTTCCACAGATACCAACTTATCTCCATTGGACAGCCTTAGTTCTGTTTTGTCGCAAGTCTTCATTGTCCAGGCTGCACCAGTCGTGCATTAGTACACCCCCCATAGGCTATGGGGGTGTCCCATGCATTAGTACCCCCCCCCACAGACTTCTATAGGGGCCTTTCCCGTGCATTAGTACCCCCACCGACTTCTATAGGGGCGTGTCCCATGCATCAGTACCCCCCCACAGACTTCTATGGGGGCATGTCCCATGCATCAGTACCCCCCACAGACTTCTATGGGGGCATGTCTCATGCATCAGTACCGCCCCGCAGGCTTCTATGGGGGGGGGGGCTTGTCCCATGCATTAGTACCCCCCACAGGCTTCTATGGGGGGGCGTGTCCCATGCATTAGTACCCCCCACAGGCTTCTATGGGGGCGTTTTTCATGCATTAGTACCACCCACAGGCTTCTATGGGGGGCGTGTCCCATGCATTAGTACCCCCCACAGACTTCAATTGGGGGGGGGGGGGGGACGTGTCCCAAGTTTGGAGCCAATCGCAGACAGTGAAGACTTGCAAAAAAAAAGCAGAACCAAGGCGGTCAGGTGGAGTACACATCTATGAAAGGGGGAGGGGTGGGTTAGATCAGGCAATGAGGGTGCAGAAAAAAAAAAAAAAATCAATGCACCGTCACACTGGGTTACAATAAGGCTGGCCGAGTCTAGAACTGCCTCCAGCCCCTCCCTTCAGTCTTGCACAGTTGCACCGCCTCCTCTCCCGGACTGAATCTGCTTTACTCCAATTTCAATGCACACTGAACTTCCTACAGCGTTCATTAGAAGCTTCAGCAAGTCAAAGCTGTGCCTCATTTCCGCCAACGAGGCCCGCGCCGGGAAAGGCGCCAACGAGGCCCGCGCCGGGAAAGGCGCCAACGAGGCCCGCGCCGGGAAAGGCGCCAACGAGGCCCGCGCCGGGAAAGGCGCCAACGAGGCCCGCGCCGGGAAAGGCGCCAACGAGGCCCGCGCCGGGAAAGGCGCCAACGAGGCACACGCCGGCGATTATTGTAGATCTCCCATGTGGATTGCCACTTACCGCCTCTCCTCTTCTCTAACGCCCTATCAGTGTGAGGAAAGGACTGCTGATAACTGGCACTTCCTATTTATACAGTGACTGGACACAGCTGGTCACATGGCAAAGAACTGCTGCAATTGGTTCTCTACCCCGATCTGTGATCAACTGTGTCCAAAGAACATGCAACGCTGTACCCAAAAGGACTTTTTTGTTTAGTAAAAATTAAGCGTTTTAATTTCTGTTATAAAATGTTCTAAATAAGTAGTTTTTCTCGGGCCCCAATGAGCCAACACTAGAGGGGCACCAATGAGCCAACACTAGAGGGGCACCAATGAGCCAACACTAGAGGGGCACCAATGAGCCAACACTAGAGGGGCACCAATGAGCCAACACTAGAGGGGCACCAATGAGCCAACACTAGAGGGGCACCAATGGGCCTGAAACGCCTGAAAACATGACCTGTTGGTGTGCCTTGAGGACTGGAGTTGAAAAACACTGTTCTAGACCTCCTCTAACTCAAAACATGTAACCTGTAGAATTTGGTGCGGAAAGACAGGATACCACAGCTGTGCCACCCCATGCACCAGGTCGCCAATTCTGGTAGCAAATGCGACCTGGCGCCCGGGGGGGTTTGTCGAACCCCGATCCTGGACATCCTCCAGCCAAGAAATGAGGCGGAGCTATGACTGGCTGTAGCTTCTAATGCACGTTGTGAGAAGCTTGCAGTGAAATGACAGGAAGACAGGAAGGGGGGGGGGGGGGGAACAGGTACAAACGGTCAAGACTGGAGGGAAGGTCAGATTTAAATACCCCTTCAAGGGACACAGCAGGATGGGGTCATGCAGCCCAGCCGCAGAAAACTGAAGTAGCAGTTTTGCATTGTACCGTCATATGTACTGACCCTTTCAACACCGCCATACACCCTCCCCCATCCAGCAAGTTAATAATGCAGATACAGTACAACTCAACACTCACATCTCCCAATCATCAACAACTCAGGGTACCATTCAGCATATCAATCAACCACCCCCCCACCCCAAATCATTGGATTAGATCAGACCAATCACATCACCCCGGGTTTTACCTGGATCATTACCGTGTGCAGCAGTTTCCGAACAAAACATATTACCACCAATAGCCACACGACTGTGGGTTTTTTTGTGCTTTTTTTTTTTTACTTTGATTTGGTTTTATATTGTCATTTTTTTTTTCCTCCCCTGCTGCTGCGGCCTGTTCTACCTAAGCCTAACACGTTTCAAATCTAAGGAAAACAAAAAAACCTGACTGGCTAGCGTCGCAAAAAATAAGACGAACAAAGAAAAAAAATAAAAAAAAGAAAAGAAAAAATAACTGGCGCCAGGAGGAGGATATCCGCACCTTGAGCGTCTTCGGAGAAGGAGAAAAGTGCGTTTAGGTTACAGGGAGAAAAATATGACATCATAGAACACAATATAAATATCTATACATTAATTACACACAGAGCGTACAGAGCCAGGGAGTAGAGGGGGGGGGAGGGGACATGGGATAATGACACAGGAGGGCCGTCACCATTAAAGAGACCCTGTCGCATCCTAACACACTTGGCAGCATCTTTATGGGATATATATAAAATTATATATATATATATATATATATATATATATATATATATCTCCTTAAAAAAAACTGGAGATTTAACAGACCATTCATGTCACTCTTCCCATTGGATGACATTGTACCTTTAACCTGCCCCAGATGTGATTTGACAATAGACTGAGTGGGACATTCGTTGCTCCAGATGGGTGTCCTATGACGTCATCCTGGCACTGCCCGTGCTGCAGCATGACCTGTCATGTTGATTTATCACTTTAATTGTCTTCTGCCGGTACCATGTGATCACTGTGACCAATCACATGACAGTTGTAAACCATGGCTGGCTGCCTTTCAAGCTGTGTTGCTAGCTGCGATTCGTCACAGTGATCACATAGTACAGACAAGGCCAATCACAGCCCATCTGCACCATGTGATTTAGCAGTGGCCAATAACAAAAAAAACACACTAAACAAAAATCAGTTTGATTCAGTAAAATGTTTGCGAAAAATGCGTATAAGCAAAAAAATATATAAAATAAAAATTTGCTGATTGTAAGCCGCTCCCGAGTCCCACTTTCAGGGAAATATCAGCTGCACGGCCGGGTCCCTATTGCACATGCATGCTGCTGCGCTCTCTTACTGGGCCGACAGAGTTGCTGATAGGGGTGCAACGGAACAAAACTCACGGTTCGGATCGTTCCTCGGATCAGGAGTCACGGATCGGATCATTTTCGGATCAGCAAAAAAAAAAAAAATCTACACACACACACACACACACACACACAGCAGTGGCGTCACTCGGTGCAAAAAAAAATTAAAATTGTGTCCCACCCCCCCCGGGGTGTGCCGATCCGAATAGGGTGACCCGTTCGGATCACAGATCGGTGACGATCCGTTGCACCCCTAGTTGCTGACGAAATTCTCCATGGCCCGGGGTTTTTATTTTTTGATAAAAAAAAAAAAAAATAGGACCAAGAATTTAGACAAAAAAAGTTTTTGTGCAATTCTGCTGAAGTTTTGCAAATAATCTTAATATCATCATCTTTTTAATACTGTTATTAAGTTATACATCTACAGTATTAAAAGAAAAAATGTATAGTTGTATCAGTTAATAACAGTATTAAATAAGAAGTATTGCTTTTTTTTGTTTTGTTTTTACCCACCATACTTACCTAGGTGGACGCAGCATGGGTCCGATGCTGCAACTGTCCCCCCGCCGACTCTATGCCGAGAGCCGAGCTGATGGCTCTGTTCTCAAAGCTCCCCGAGCGGAGAGCACCTCCATGCTCACTGGAGGGATGAGCTGCGAAGGGGGTGGGGAGCGACCGTCTCAGTCTCTCAGCGGCTCGCTTAGAGGCAAAGAATGGCATCAGTCCAGGCATTTGGTGGAGCCAGACGTTTTTAGGATAGCGCAGTTCCTGGACTGATTCCAGCGACGTGAGCGGACTTCAGACCACTCTCTGATGAAAACAGGTAACAGGAATGCAAAAAGGAACTGTGCTCTTGCAGCCCAGAGGAGAAACTCAGCCAAACAAGCTCAGGCTGGACTTAAAAAAGTAAATAAAATGGGCACTCTGCCACCTACAGGCTGCAGTGGTCTCTGCACGCTGAAACCAAATTTTACTTTCAAAGTCTTCCATGTGATCTACTTATTTTTGGTCATCACAGCTGGGAACTCAAACTGGAGCGGTTTTAGGGTTCCCTCACACCAGAACCCAATGCGGGAAACACGTGTCCTGTCCGAGTTTCCCGCACCGCATTAAAACAAACACACTGGGTGGCCCATCTGCAGCGGGTGTCAATATATTCCTAACACCACCCCAGCAAGTTCCCCTAAACCGGACCGTAGATCGCGTCCCTGTGCGATTCGGGTGTGAGCCAGCCCTAACCAGCAATTATTCTAGGTGACAGGGTCCCTTTAATAAAGAGAAGGATGAGGATGACAGTGACATGAAAAGATACAAAACAGAAGAGGGGGGATTGTAGGAGAAAAGGAGGACAGGCAGATAAAGGCACGCCTCGTACCATTCCTCGTCTTTATGTGCCAGGAAGAAGTCCTGCATCTGTTGGCGCCTGAACTCCAATTTGTACTCGTTGTAGCGTCTGACGGCTTCCGTCTCGTCCACCGTGTCCTCCAAGGACAACAGGAACTCTTTGAAGGTTTTCATCACAGGTGTCGGCGTCCCCAAGTCTACATCGTGGAGGTTCCCCAGTCTGGAGGGAGAGAGAAGACGGAGGATTAGAATTTATACCCAATACATTCTGAACAAATTTGCACAACCAATCTGAACCACCGTCCCTTTGCCCCTAATCCTCCCCAGGATACTTATACCAACCTATCCAGAGATTCCCACCACCCCTTCCTCTGTCAGCACCAAGATACCCAGAAATGGCACCCCATCAGTCATGTGGCAAGCTTAGAATGGCAATATATCTATTGGATAAGCATGGCCTTTATCAGTGTTTGACTCTTCTTCGCCAACCTCAGAGCTGGGGGGGGGGGGCTCCCCCAAGACTAAGGACGATACTCATCACCCTACTTTAGCCGTGTTGTTACTCCCTACCAAAGCTGTTGTAAATCTACCACTAGAGGCTGGTCAGGAGACACAGCTGCCTATGTAATCACATCCTTAACACAGATACTGCTGTAGTGACGGGTGGCCCAACGAGAGACCAGGAGGTACACCCTGGTCTTCCTTTGTCGCCATAAGAAGGAAGGAAACCAGGAAGTACCCTGTGTCTCGCCAATGTCGTAAGGGAAAAAGCTGAAAAAAAAAAAAAAAAAAAAAAAAACAAGGAACCTGGTCTTCTCATTGTCAAAGGAGAAAAATGAAGCTAGGCGGTACCCCAGTCCTCTTGTTGTCATGAGGGAGAACCCTGGACTTGAGTCATAAAAGGAAGATGATGAAGCCAGAAGTATCCTGGTTATCTCAATGTAGTCATAAGAGGAAGGTGAAACCAGCCAGTATCCTTGTCTTCTCAATGTAGTTATAAGGGAGCAAAATGAGACCAGTATGTACATGCTGGTCCCCTCGTCATAGGAAGCTGAAACCAGCAAGTACTCAGGGCTTCTCAGTGTCATGAGGGAGGAAGCACCCTGGTCTTCTCATCATCGTCATGAGGGATGAAGACTGAACCAGCAAGTACCCTGGTCTTCATTAGAAGGGAGGAAACTGAAATCAGGAAAAATCCTGGTCTTCATTAGATGGTAGGAAACTGAAATGAGGAGGTACCCTGGTCATCAGAGGGGAGGAACCTGAAATGAGGAGGTAACCTAGTCTTCATTAGAAGGGAGGAGACTGAAACAACGAGGCAGTACCCTGGTCTTCGTTAAAAGGGAGGAGGCTGAAATGAGGTAGTACCCTCAACTTCATTAGAGGGGAGGAACCTGAAATGAGGAGGTACCCTGGTCTTCATTAGAAGGGAGGAACCTGAAATGAGGAGGTACCCTGGTCTTCATTAGAAGGGAGGAACCTAAAATGAGGCGGTACTCTGGTCTTCATTAGAAGGGAAGAGACTGAAATGAGGAGGTATCCTGGTCTTCATTAGAAGGTAGGAAACTGAAATGAGGAGGTATCCTGGTCTTAGAGGGGAGGAACCTGAAATGAGGAGGTACCCTGGTCTTCATTAGAAGGGAGGAACCTGAAATGAGGAGGTACCCTGGTCTTCATTAGAAGGGAGGAACCTGAAATGAGGAGGTACCCTGGTCTTCATTAGAAGGTAGGAAACAGAAATGAGGAGGTACCCTGGTCTTCATTAGAAGGTAGGAAACAGAAATGAGGAGGTACCCTGGTCTTCATTAGAAGGTAGGAAACAGAAATGAGGAGGTACCCTGGTCTTCATTAGAAGGGAGGAACCTGAAATGAGGAGGTACCCTGGTCTTCATTAGAAGGTAGGAAACTGAAATGAGGAGGTATCCTGGTCTTAGAGGGGAGGAACCTGAAATGAGGAGGTACCCTGGTCTTCATTAGAAGGGAGGAGACTGAAATGAGGACCCTGGTCTGTATTAGAAGGGAGGAGACTGAAAAGGAGGTACCCTGGTCTTCATTTAAAGGGAGGAGACTGAAATGAGGCTGTACCCTGGCCTTCATCAGAGGGGGGGAACCTGAAACGAGGAGGTACCCTGGTCTTTTCATGGTCATAAGCAAGGGAGTTGAAATCAGGAAGCAGCATGGTCTTTTTGCTGTCATAAGGGAAGAAGCTGAATCCAAGAAGTGCCCTGATCTTCTGGTTGTCATAAGGAGGAAGCTGAAGCTCTTGGCAGGATCATCAATTGAAACATAAGGATAACTAATAGGAATGGGCACATACTTCTTACCGATAAACTAAAGCCGTATATGTAATAAAGCCATCCTGAGGAGGATACATGAGAAATACCAAACACTGGAAGAAGGGAGATTAAACCATTCTAATACACAATGCAGGAAAGCAATAGGAACGGCTTACTCTCTGCCGACAATAGCCACAGCTTAGGATCGATGTGTCTGGACAGATACGATTACCAATCTTTCTACTTGTATGTATTATTTAATAAGAGAGTCAATCTGGCTTGTGAAATCCTTGGCACTCCCGTCTATCCTCCCTCCTCTAAGCCGACCATAACAATATACCATCTGCTGCTCCCACAACTTCTCTCAGGTCTGATGGCTGCAGGTGTTGTGGCACAGAGAGAGAACAATAGATGGACAAGCTGTTCTGTTCTCTGTCCTTCATAGGAAATATAATGGTGGGCGGGGGAGGGAACAGATCCACATGCAGCACAATACACAAAGTCTAACATGCGTGAAGAGCGCACGTGAGCCATTCAGGAAGACATGAAAAAATACAAGTAAATGCATAAACAAATTATATACATAGATCTTAAAACACGCATTTACCTGGCCTGTATGGGGATACCGGGATGCTGCATGACGTGCATGTCGGGATGCCCCCATGGCTGAGGCGGACCGTAGGCTGGGCCACCGGAAGTGCCGGAATATGGCATGTCGTAGCCGCTGTGATAAGGGTCAGAGCTGTGATCATCCCTAAGAAAAAAGTCAGATAAACAACAAAACGAGGGGCAAGGCTGGCCTTCCCATGCCACACAAGTGGGGACAAGGCTGGCCCAAGCACGATGGCGCACAGGCGGGGACAAGGCTGGCCCATGCATGCATGCACACAAACATGGGTGAGACAAGGCTGGCCTTCCCATGCCACGCAAGTGGGGACAAGGCTGGGCCCCGTTGGCCCACGCGGGGACAAGGCTGGCCCACGCATGCGTGCATACAAGCAGGGACTAGGCTGGGCACGCACACAGGGTGGAAGGGGGACCAAGGCTGGCCCACGCACGCACACAGGGTGGAAGGGGGACCAAGGCTGGCCCACGCACGCACACAAGGTGGAAGGGGGACCAAGGCTGGCCCACGCACGCACACAAGGTGGAAGGGGGACCAAGGCTGGCCCACGCACGCACACAGGGTGGAAGGGGGACCAAGGCTGGCCCACGCACGCACACAGGGTGGAAGGGGGACCAAGGCTGGCCCACGCACGCACACAGGGTGGAAGGGGGACCAAGGCTGGCACAGCACACAGAAGGGGGACCAAGGCTGGCCCACGCACGCACACAGGGTGGAAGGGGGACCAAGGCTGGCCCACGCACGCACACAGGGTGGAAGGGGGACCAGGGCTAGCCCACGCACGCACACAGGGTGGAAGGGGGACCAAGGCTGGCCCACGCACGCTCACAGGGTGGAAGGGGGACCAAGGCTGGCCCACGCACGCTCACAGGGTGGAAGGGGGACCAAGGCTGGCCCACGCACGCTCACAGGGTGGAAGGGGGACCAAGGCTGGCCCACGCACGCTCACAGGGTGGAAGGGGGACCAAGGCTGGCCCACGCACGCTCACAGGGTGGAAGGGGGACCAAGGCTGGCCCACGCACGCTCACAGGGTGGAAGGGGGACCAAGGCTGGCCCACGCACGCTCACAGGGTGGAAGGGGGACCAAGGCTGGCCCACGCACGCTCACAGGGTGGAAGGGGGACCAAGGCTGGCCCACGCACGCTCACAGGGTGGAAGGGGGACCAAGGCTGGCCCACGCACGCACACAGGGTGGAAGGGGGACCAAGGCTGGCCCACGCACGCTCACAGGGTGGAAGGGGGACCAAGGCTGGCCCACGCACGCTCACAGGGTGGAAGGGGGACCAAGGCTGGCCCACGCACGCACACACATTTGGGGACAAGGGTGGCCCTCACACCCACAATGCACAGTGTTAGAGTCCTTACCAATCTCTTCTCATACGCTTCTGAGGGGGGCTCATGTCATGGCGCGGAGGAGAGAACCTCTCCCGTCTGCTTCTGTCATAATCACGGTACTCTCTGCTCCTCCTCTCCCGTCCTCGGTCCCATTCTCTGCAAGATGCAACACAAGGACAAACTATTAAAATGACAGTACAGCGAGACTGCCTGGCCTCCCATCAGCTTCATGAACCACGGGAGATTAACAGCGGTATGCGGCAGCGGCATCATCATATCTACAGGTATGGGGGACAGGACATGGCTGCAATATGTGGGGGGACAGGACATGGCTGCAATATGTGGGGGACAGGACATGGCTGCAATATGTGGGGGGACAGGACATGGCTGCAATATGTGGGGGGACAGGACATGGCTGCAATATGTGGGGGGACAGGACATGGCTGCAATATGTGGGGGGACATTTAAAAAAAGTATCGTATTTGGTATCGGCGACTACTTGAAAAAAAGTATCGGTACTTGTACTCGGTCCTAAAAAAGTGGTATCGGGACAACCCTACTTTAGATGGTTAAACTTCCTGCATTTACACAGAAGTGCATCTTTCTCTTCTAAGAAAGAAGTTGGTTACACTGTTTCATGTTGTTACAAACTTGGGATATTTTCTTTACACATAGAAAAGTTTATCCCTTTGATCCAAGAAAGAAGCATAAAAGTTACAATGTTTCTTGTTAGAAACTTGGCAGACTGCCGGATATTTTCTTTTGACAGCTGACAAGTCTCTCCACTTATATGAAAGAATCGGCAAACTCTCTCTCTGTACAGGGCAGCCATCACCACCGGCATCGCTCCCGGGCCCCACAAAGGGACAGGAGAGTCCAGGAAAGGCAGGACCACCAGCAGGAGTGATTGAGTGGCCAATTAACCACTTTGATCACTTGATCGTTATTGGGAATTGCCAGCTGAAGAGATACTTACCTGGATGATACCTGCAAGTGCTCCCATTATCCCATTATAAATGTTGATTCCCGGGACGTCTGGCAGTCCCGCCCCGGCACCAAGCAAACTCTACAACGTCTGCCGGCACCAAGCAAACTCTACAACGTCTGCCGGCACCAAGCAAACTCTACAACGTCTGCCGGCACCAAGCAAACTCTACAACGTCTGCCGGCACCAAGCAAACTCTACAACGTCTGCCGGCACCAAGCAAAGTCTACAACCTCTGCCCGGCACAAGCAAACTCTACAACCTCTGCCGGCACAAGCAAAGTCTACAACCTCTGCCCGGCACAAGCAAAGTCTACAACCTCTGCCCGGCACAAGCAAAGTCTACAACCTCTGCCCGGCACAAGCAAAGTCTACAACCTCTGCCCGGCACAAGCAAAGTCTACAACCTCTGCCCGGCACAAGCAAAGTCTACAACCTCTGCCCGGCACAAGCAAAGTCTACAACCTCTGCCCGGCACAAGCAAAGTCTACAACGTCTGCCCGGCACAAGCAAAGTCTACAACCTCTGCCCGGCACAAGCAAAGTCTACAACCTCTGCCCGGCACAAGCAAAGTCTACAACCTCTGCCCGGCACAAGCAAACTCTACAACCTCTGCCCGGCACAAGCAAACTCTACAACCTCTGCCCGGCACAAGCAAACTCTACAACCTCTGCCCGGCACAAGCAAACTCTACAACCTCTGCCGGCACAAGCAAACTCTACAACCTCTGCCGGCACAAGCAAACTCTACAACCTCTGCCGGCACAAGCAAACTCTACAACCTCTGCCGGCACAAGCAAACTCTACAACCTCTGCCGGCACAAGCAAACTCTACAACCTCTGCCGGCACAAGCAAACTCTACAACCTCTGCCGGCACAAGCAAACTCTACAACCTCTGCCGGCACAAGCAAACTCTACAACCTCTGCCGGCACAAGCAAACTCTACAACCTCTGCCGGCACAAGCAAACTCTACAACCTCTGCCGGCACAAGCAAACTCTACAACCTCTGCCGGCACAAGCAAACTCTACAACGTCTGCCCGTCCCGGTACAAGCAAACTCTACATAGGATGGCGAGGGTCAATTGAGCTTTAAAGGGAAAGGCACCCTCTTAATCTACGACCGTTCCATCTGCCGCATCTCACCTGTCACTCCAGTCGTCTCTCCTCCTCTCGTCACGCTCTCTGGAACGATCGTAGTCGCTCCTCTCCCTCCTGAACTTGTCTCTGCGGCGACGGTCGTATTCATCATCGCTGTCCGCCATTTTGTTCGCTTAGATGGCGCTACAAGGAACAAAAAAAAAAAAAAAAGAAACATCAGTGTTGGGACCCCAATTCCTAAACAGGAGATACTTCAGATATAAGTGTAGGGGGAGGGGATCTGATCTATAGAGCGGTGCTTGTGTGTTATTCAGTCACACCGCTTACAGAGGGTCGTAATTACTAGGACTTCATAGAACCCCAACCCCCCCCATTACCCCGTCAAACATACTTGGCTGTGCTGCTTGGACCACCCCCCCCAGGACTCTCAATACTCTCTGGGGTCCCCCCAGTCTGCAGAATCCCCTCATTCTCTGGGGGGGTCCCTCAGTCCACAGTACCATCCAGTCCCCACCAGTCCCATCACTCTTCATTGCCCCCCCAGAACCAACATCACTCTCTGGAGTCCTTCCAAACGTCTCTTTGCTTACAGTGCCCCACATCACGCTAAAGGGTGCCTCCCCAGGACACTCATCACTCTGCAGACCCCCTCCAGGACCCTTATTACTTTCTGGGGTCCCTCATACTCTGTTGTCCCACCCCTTCCCCACCAGGGGCCCCACTCATAGCTCTCACAAGCCCCCCCACCACTCTTCACAGCCCCCTTCATTGCTCTCGCAAGCCCCCTCTATATCATCGCTCTCCACAGCCCCCCCCCCCCCCATCGTCACCCCCCGCAAGCCCCATCATCGCCCTCCGCATCGCCCCTCTGCAAGCCCCCCCCGCATCGCCACTGCCGCAAGCCCCCCCCCCACATCGCCCCTCCGCAAGCCCCCGTCTTATTGATCTCCGCAGCATCCCCCCCCATATCGCCCTCCACAGCACCCCCCCATATCAACGCCCTCCGCGGCACCCCCCCCCCATATCAACGCCCTCCCGCGACACCCCCCCCCCCCCATATCAACACCCTCCGCGGCACCCCCCCCCCATATCAACGCCCTCCGCGGCACCCCCCCCATATCAACGCCCTCCGCGGCACCCCCCCCCCATATCAACGCCCTCCGCGGCACCCCCCCCCCATATCAACGCCCTCCGCGGCACCCCCCCCCATATCAACGCCCTCCGCGGCACCCCCCCCCCCCATATCAACGCTCTATCCGCAGCCCCCTTCGTTGCTCTCGCAAGCCCCCTATATCATCGCTCTCCACAGCCCCCTGCCATATCGCTCTCTGCAGCCGCCCCCCCCCATCGTCACCCCCTGCAAGCCCCATCGCCTTCCACATCGCGCCCCCCCCCCCACATCGCCCCTGCCGGAAGCCCCCCCCCCACATCGCCCCCCCCATCACCCTCCGCTGCACCCCCCCCCCCCATATCATCACCCTCCGCTGCACCCCCCCCCATATCATCACCCTCCGCAGCACCCCCCCCATATCATCACCCTCCGCAGCACCCCCCCCCATATCATCACCCCCCCCATATCATCACCCTCCGCAGCACCCCCCCCCCCCCCATATCATCACCCTCCGCAGCACCCCCCCCCCCATATCATCACCCTCCGCAGCACCCCCCCCCCCCATATCATCACCCTCCGCAGCACCCCCCCCCCCATATCATCACCCTCCGCAGCACCCCCCCCCCCATATCATCACCCTCCGCAGCACCCCCCCCCCCCATATCATCACCCTCCGCAGCACCCCCCCCCCCATATCATCACCCTCCGCAGCACCCCCCCCCCCCCATATCATCACCCTCCGCAGCACCCCCCCCCCCATATCATCACCCTCCGCAGCACCCCCCCCATATCATCACCCTCCGCAGCACCCCCCCCATATCATCACCCTCCGCAGCACCCCCCCATATCATCACCCTCCGCAGCACCCCCCCATATCATCACCCTCCGCAGCACCCCCCCCCCATATCATCACCCTCCGCAGCACCCCCCCCCATATCATCACCCTCCGCAGCACCCCCCCCATATCATCACCCTCCGCAGCACCCCCCCCCCCATATCATCACCCTCCGCAGCACCCCCCCCCCATATCATCACCCTCCGCAGCACCCCCCCCCCCCCATATCATCACCCTCCGCAGCACCCCCCCCCCCCATATCATCACCCTCCGCAGCACCCCCCCCCATATCATCACCCTCCGCAGCACCCCCCCCATATCATCACCCTCCGCAGCACCCCCCCATATCATCACCCTCCGCAGCACCCCCCCCCTATATCATCACCCTCCGCAGCACCCCCCCATATCATCACCCTCCACAGCACCCCCCCATATCATCACCCTCCGCAGCACCCCCCCATATCATCACCCTCCGCAGCACCCCCCCATATCATCACCCTCCGCAGCACCCCCCCATATCACCCTCCGCAGCACTATCATCACCCTCCGCAGCACCCCCCCCCCATATCAACGCCCTCTTCAAGCCCCCCTCATATTGCTCTCCGCAGCAGCCCCCCACCGCGTCGCCCTCTGCAGCCCCCCAAATCACCCTTCACAAGCCCCCCTCATATCATCACTCTCCACACACAACAGCCCCCCCCCCCCATAATCACTTTCTGGGGTCCCTTAAAGGCCTCTATTACTTTTTATAACCCCCCTCACCACTCTGCAGGGCCCCTCACTCACTCATTGCCCTCTGCAGTCCTGCAGACCCCACATTGGTGTTTGGGGCCCCTCACCCTCTATGGGGCCCCCAGTCTCCAGCACACCTCATTGCCCTCTGTGGGTTCTCCGGGCCTAATGACTTTCGGTGCCCCTAAAACCCTCCCCACTCTCTATGGACCCCCCGATCACATCCCGTGGCTCTCTATGACTCCCCCACCCACAGCCCGGCGTCCCCGCTCACCTCACCGTCTTTCCTCCTCCTCACTGCGGACACACACAATGATGGAGGCGGGAAGGAAGGATATTCGTCACTTCCTGCTTAGACCGGAAACCAATGACTTTAGCTGTACCGTCATATTAGGCGACTCGTCAAAACCTGTACCGGAAATGACTTCCGTCACGGCCATGTTGGTACACCCCGCACCCAGCCGTAGTAAGCCTACAGTCTGGACTAAAGTCTTCCCACACCAACCTGTCTCTTATTTCTCTCAGGAACAGGGACAAGTTCCTTGTCATTCGAGGGCTTCCAAGTCGCCCCCCGTAAGAAAATCATGTCCCCTCCTGGACCAAAAAACGAAGTTTCTGCTTCCTGTTTGGACCGGAAATGCCTACCCGTGAGATAATATGAAAACGCTGCGGCCATCTTAAGTGCTGGCAAACTGTTTAAATTATTTCCCTTTCGGGACATATTGGGATGGTAAACATCGGACTGAAGGTAATACTTTGTTCCTTCTCGGTAGTTTTCATGACAGATTTAGATTCTGAAGAATCACAATTAGTGTGTTTTTATTCAATTTATGATCTGGCGCCAGAAACAAAGATGGCGGACGAGCCCACAGCCTCCAGGCCCGTGTGAAATACAGTATAATGTAAATAGGAGGGGGTGGGGCTGGGTGTGTTCCTTGTGTTACATAACTGACAGTTGATATTCTAGTTTGTTCTGTGCACAATGTATCACCAACTATTTCCACGTTTTACAATAAAACTCTTGTTTTTTAACCTTTTCCATCCTTTACCTTGGTGCCGCTGATTCCTCTACAGCCTGTTAGCAGCCACTTCCTGCCCTATATACACCAAAGGGCGTGTTTCCTGACGGTGACCATGCCTGTGTGTTGAAATAGCCACCACGTGATGGTGGCAACACAGGAGCGCCATTGGGAGATGGGGCAGAGCGTTGTCATCATAGAACACCCTTTGTGGCAGGATCATGAGCCGCCTGTGTTCCAGCACTGGAAGATGTTTCTAGCAACATATGTTCCAGAAGCCACCTGTGTCCTAGTAACAATGTTTCAGAAGCTGCCTGCATCCTAGTAATGACGTTTCAGAAGCCGCCTGCATCCTAGCAATGGGGGACATTTCAGCTGCTTCCTAGCAATGAACAATGCTTCAAAATCCACCTGCATCCTAGCAACAGATTTTTCAGAAGTCACCTGCATCCTGCGTGAGTGAGTGAGTGAAAAACTTATATAGTGCAACCCTGCGAACTGAATCGCCTCTGGGCGCTTAGTATCCATTCCCTAACTGAAGTTTTTTCCCTCAGAAAATATGGGTTTTTATAGGAACAGATGTTTCAGAAGCCACCTTCATCCTAGCAACAGATGTTTTAGATGTTTTAGAAGCCACCTTCATCCTAGCAACAGATGTTTTAGATGTTTTAGAAGCCACCTTCACCCTAGCAACATATGTTTTAGAAGCCACCTGCATCCTGAGTGAGTGAATGAGTGAGAAACTTATATAGCGCAACCCTGCGAACTGAATCGCCTCTGAGCGCTTAGTATCCATTCCCTAACTGAAGTTTTTTCCCTCAGAAAAGATGGGTTTTTATAGGAACAGATGTTTTAGAAGCCACCTTCACCCTAGCAACAGATGTTTTAGAAGCCGCCTGCATCCTAGCAACAGATGTTTCAGAAGCCGCCTGCATCCTAGTCACAGATGCTCCAGAAGCTACCTGGGTCCTAGCAACGATGTTTCAAAAGCTGCCTACATCCTAGCAACTAGGGATGAGCTTCGTATTCGAGTCAAACTCATGTTCGACTCTAACATCGTATGTTCGAACGTTCGTCGAAATACGAACAAAACGGGTCATTCGCGCCAAATTCGAGTGACGCGCCACGGCCCATAATTCACTGCGGCATTGCTGGCTTATGATTCGCCAAGCATGCATGCTTGGGCAATCACAGCGCCGTCAGTACAGAGAGCCGTAATTGGCCAAAGCCAGGGTGGCTTTGGGCAATTATGGCTCAGGGGGTTTAGTACATGCCCTACACTATAAAAGGCCGCCTGCAGGTCGACCTTATGTAGTGTGTTGCGGCGGTGGTTAGAGAGAGACAGAGAGAGTGTCATTTTTTGCAGGTAGATAGAGCAGGCAGGCTAGTCAGTTAATGTTACAGTGTGTAGAGGATATATATACATCCCAGGTGTTGTACATACATTTATACACTGTATAGCTTAGCTAGATCAGTTTTTTCCATTGATACATGTTCCCTGGGGCAAGACCCGGGTTCTCAAAGACGTTTTACGACAATAACTTGCATATTAGGCTTTAAAATGAGCACTTTTGAATTCGCACGGTCTGTTCGACGGTTCTGGTGCGAACCGAACGGGGGGGGGGGGGTTCGGCTCATCCCTACTGGCAACATATATTTTAAAAGCCACCTGCATCCTAGCACTGATGTTTCAAAAGCTGCCTTCATCCTAGCACTGATGTTTTAGAAGCCGTCTGCATCCTAGCAATGGGAGACATTTCAGCTGCAGCCTAGCAATGGACAATGCTTCAAAATCCACCTGCATCCTAGCAACAGATGTTTCAGAAGCCACTTCATCCTAGCAACAGATGTTTCAGAAGCCACTTCATCCTAGCAACAGATGTTTCAGAAGCCACTTCATCCTAGCAACAGATGTTTCAGAAGTCGCCTGCATCCTAGCAACAGATGTTTCCGAAGCCACCTGCATCCTAGCACTGATATTTCAGAAGCCGACTGCATCCTAGCAATGGGGGACATTTCAGCAACAGCCTAGCAATGGACAATGCTTAAAAATCCACCTGCATCCTAGCAACAGATGTTTTTTTTTTTTTATTTCACTCATTTTTATTGAAAGTTTAAAACCATTTTACAAATCAGCCAGCAAGTATACACTCTCTTTACATACAGAGTATGAATCATAGGGAACAAGATAGCACACATCAGGATAAATGTCCGCTAGGGCATACTAAAAATAAAAACTCTTGATCTTGTTTATTTGTCTTGTTGGCTGTATACCACCCCCCGCCCTCCTTCCCCTCCCACCCTTACCCCGTACCTTGAGAGCATACAGGCTCAATATCTAATGATGTAGGTTTATCGAGAGTCGTGTCGTTTGGTGTCGGGAACCAATAAGGTCCCGCCAGGGGGATCTGCTTGGTAAAATGTTACCAGAGCCTGGAAAGGGGATGTCCTTTTTTTTTTACTCAGGGGCTCAGAGAGTCCTGGAAGGCCTGCCACAGGCCCCATATTTTAACGAATTTGGGATAATTCCCCAGTTTGGTGAAATGAATTTTTTCCTTTGAAATTGTTTGATTCATAGCCACCAGCCAGTTGTCTATAGACGGAGGAGCCTGCGCCTGCCATTTTTGGGCGATTAACTTACGGGCCTGAAATAGGCTTCCTAATATAGCCTCAAGGGTACCCTGCGGTACTCTATTGTCGTCCATACAGCCCAGTAGGCATATCCTGGCTATTGGGTCTAGTCGAGATCCGAATATTTTATTGATATATTCAATGACTCCCACCCAATAGCTATATAATTTCGAACACTTCCAGACCATGTGTATAAGGTCACCTTTATTTTTACATCTTGGGCATTCATTGTCTTGTCTCCACCCTACCTTGAACATTTTGTGGGGGGTATGGTAGACCCTATATAGAAGGAATAGGTGCGACATTCTTTGGGCCGGGGCTATGGATACCAAGGTACCCTGTTGAAGAATCTTGTCCCATTGTTGTGGAGTTATTGTTCCCAAATGGATCTCCCACGCTACTCTACTCTTACACGGGCCTGCTTTACTCAGTGCCCTATCACTCAAGCTGTTATACATCCTCGAGATTAGACCCTTAGCGACTGTTACCCTTATTAGGGTGAGCAGGGCAGGAATCTGTGCCCATGTGATTATCTGAGAGCGGAATTGCGTTTGTATGGCATGGCGGAGTTGTAGATATTTAAAAAAAGTTGTATTTGAAATTCCGAACTCTTTTACTAGTTCTTGAAATGATTTCAGAGTGTTCCCTTCGAACAGATGTTTTAGGCGACATATGCCTTTACTGGTCCATTCAGTTGACACCTCAACGCTTATTGTCTCCTGGAGATTCTTATTATTCCAGAGAGGGGAGAATTCTGTTGGGCCAGCATATCCCAATATTGCTTTTACTGTATGCCACGTTTTAGTCACTAGTTTTGTAATCGAGTGATTGTGGCAAAAGAAATTTGCCTCTAAGGCTTCCACTAGTAGTTTATGAGGGTTATCTGTCATAGCAACAGATGTTCAGAAGCCACCCTTATCCTAGCAACAGATGTTTCAGAAGCCACCTACATCCTAGCAACAGATGTTTCAGAAGCCGCCTGCATCCTAGCAACAGATGTTTCCGAAGCCACCTGCATCCTAGCACTGATATTTCAGAAGCCGACTGCATCCTAGCAATAGGGGACATTTCAGCTAAAGCCTAGCAATGGACAATGCTTCAAAATCCACCTGCATCCTAGCAACAGATGTTCAGAAGCCACCCTTATCCTAGCAACAGATGTTTCCGAAGCCACCTGCATCCTAGCACTGATATTTCAGAAGCCGACTGCATCCTAGCAATGGGGGACATTTCAGCTAAAGCCTAGCAATGAACAATGCTTCAAAATCCACCTGCATCCTAGCAACAGATGTTCAGAAGCCACCTGCATCCTAGCAACAGATGTTTCAGAACTCATCTACATCCTAGCAACAGGTGTTTCAGAAGCCACCTGTATCCTAGCAACAGATGTTTCAGAAGCTAAATGTATCCTAGCAATGATGTTTCAGAAGCCGTCACCATCCTAGCAACAATGTTTCAGATGCCTGCATCCTAGTGTTGATGTTTCAGAAGCTGCCTGCATCCTAGTAATGATGTTTCAGAAGCCGCCTGCATTCTAGCAATGGGTGACGCTTTAGTTGCAGCCTAGCAATGGACAATTCTTTAAAATCCACCTGCAGCCTAGCAACAGATGTTTCAGAAGCCGCCTTCATCCTAGCAACATATGTTTCAGAACTCACCTGCATCCTAGCAACAGATGTTTCAGAAGCCACCTTCATCCTAGCAACAAATATTTCAGAAGCCACCTGCATCCTAGCAACAGATGTTTCAGAAGCCACCTGCATCCTAGCAACAGATGTTTCAGAAACCGCCTGAATCCTAGCAACAAATATTTCAGAAGCCACCTGCATCCTAGCAACAGGTGTTTCAGAAGCCACCTGCATCCTAGCAACAGATGTTTCAGAAACTGCCTGAATCCTAGCAAGAATATTTCAGAAGCCACCTTCATCCTAGCAACAGATGTTTCAGAAGCCACCTGCATCCTAGCAACAGATGTTTCAGAAACCGCCTGAATCCTAGCAACAATATTTCAGAAGCCGTGGCAGATGTGACGAAGCCTAGAGAGTGTGGCAGGCCCATAAAAATCCTTGACAAGGCATATACCGCATGTGCATACCATCACCTGCCATTGTTTTTACTACCTAGCTTGTTGGCAGGCAGCTTGGAAGTGCTAAAAAACAGACAAAAAAATGGCTAAAAAACGCGTTTTTGCCGCATCTTGAAGCCAGTGTGAAATACAAATTGTGCAAAATAGCTGAAAAATAAAAAAGCCGCTGGCCTTTAGGTCATTGCGTGTACATAAGAAGCCACAGGGACAACTTTGTTTGGGTAGTAGAAAAATAGTTTATTCATCATCAGTACAGTTACATTCATAAAAAACATTCATTTGTAGGAACGACCATCATTGTGAATAGCGCAGGATGTACCCCGGAAGTATAGCCCCCCCCCCCCAATCCCCACAAGTGGAGAAAGATATATGGACAAGGGATGTTTAATATGTCCCTTGAATATGGAGTGCAGTCTGGGTGCCCCACATTGTAAGAGAACCATTAGAGCTTTCAAGAGGATTTAAAGGTAGACTCCAGGCAAAAAAAATAAAAAAATTGCATTTTAAATATATTTCTTCAATTTCCACAAGGGATATAAAGCAACTTTTTAGACTTGGGGGGAGGTGATAGAATTCTTTAATACAGAGTATGTTTGCTGTTTTAATATGGCTACGGTGGTGCCGTCGTAGCACTATAGCTTGTTCAAAAACAGTGATGAGCTAAAGTTCGGACTTAACCCGCGCTAGGCTGTCACAAGATCGCAGGCCGCCGGCCCAATCAGCAAGGAATTTTGAATAATTGATATCGGTCATCATCCCTGCCCCTTCATTGGCTGCGGGGGAAGGGTGCTGGCGTATGTCGATAATCTAAATATGACCACTAGGCCACAATTGGACAATGTCATTGATAAGATTTTGGGTATGTGACCATTTTAGGTCAATCGCGTCACCATGAACGTCAAAAATACCAGAAATTTTGTTTTGTGTGGTTGGTGGGGCTGGTGACCTGCTTTCCGTAACTGACTGGACTGGTGGCCTACTTTCTGAAACTGACTGGGTTGGTGGCCTACCTTCCACAACTGACTGGATGGGTGGCCTGCCTTCCACAACTGACTGGGCTGGTGGCCCACCTTCCACAACTGACTGGATTGGTGGCCTGCCTTCCACAACTGACTGGGCTGGTGGCCCACCTTCCACAACTGAGTGGGTTGAAGGCCTGCCTTCCACCACTGATGGGCTGGTGACCTGCTTTCCGTAACTGATGGGCTGATGGCCTACTTTCTGCAACTGACTGGGTTGGTGGCCTACCTTTCACAACTGACTGGGTTGGTGGCCTACCTTCCACAACTGAGTTGGTTGGTGGCCTGCCTTCCACAACTGACTAGGCTGGTGGCCCACCTTCCACAACTGAGTGGGTTGGAGGCCTGCCTTCCACCACTGATGGGCTGGTGACCTGCTTTCTGTAACTGATGGGCTGATGGTCCGCTTTCTGCAACTGACAGGGCTGGTGGCCTGCTTTCTGCAACTGACTGGGCTTGTGGCCTGCTATCTGCAACTGACTTGACTGGTGGACTGCTTTATGCAACTGACTGGGTTGATGACCTGCCTTCCACAACTGATTGGGCTGGTGGCCTGCTTTTTGTAACTGACTGGGTTTGTGGCCTGCCTTCCACAACTGACTAGGTTGGTTGCCTGCCTTCCATAACTTACTGGGCTGGTGGGTGGCCTTCATTCCACACCTGATTGGGCCGGTGGACTGCTTTCTGCAACTGACTGGGTTTGTGGCCTGCCTTCCACATCTGACTGGGTTGGTGGCCTGCCTTCCACAACTGACTGGGCTCATGGCCTGCCTTCCACAACTGATGGGCTGGTGGCCTGCTTTCTGAGGGTTTGGGCCGAACTGGGTTTGGTCCAAGCCCTAGCTCATCACTAGTCAAACATACACCCCAGCATGCTGAGTGGCAGTAAAAAAAAAAAAAACAAAAAAAAAAACAGCAGAAAACCGAGAAGTTCCACAATCTGCCTTATTCTCCCATTGGCACATGTGCGCTGCAGCAGAACCTGATTGGCTCCTAGTCCTGAGTCTGAAATCAGGGGGTTGCAGGAGGCTAGTAGACAAATTTCACTTAGCTCCAGTTAATTTTTGAGTAAAGCCCATTGATGGGTAAACATTTTTAAAAAGGTTAAATTACAAATTTTACCTCTAGAAGAGTCAATTTACTAGCACAGCACCCTCCCTTTTTATAATCATAGCCCCCTTTATCTGCTGTCTGTGCAGGCCCAGCTCCTCCACGCCTCCCTTTACCTCCCTACATAGCCTTTTATGTAGCCGATGTGAGAGAAGCGATGGAGAATATTCTATAGAATGACACTTGTGTGATAGGTCTGATTCTGCTGACATCACATCCAAATTGGGTGGGGTATATTTTCACCGGGATTTCCATCCAAGGCTATTAACAACGAGGAAAACACCTAAAAAGACATTCAGGAGTGTAAGCGAGGACGTAATTGTCCTTTATTAATAAGCCTAGTGTACCATTATCATTGTTCTGTTAAAGTTCCCCCTAAAACCTATTTTGCGCTAAAAGTTAAAAGTATTGAGTTCTAGCGGGGCAGCGGAAAAACTGCGGCAGTGTCAGGCAGGCGGGACAGTTAAATAGTTAAATAGTTGATTAAGTACAGTGTTAATACATAAATCCTAGTCAACGATTGCATCAAAGAGCACCTGTGTCATAGTAGCAAACATAATGCAGTGTGGGAAAAGTTAGACTCTAATGCCGCGTACACACGATCGGAAATTCCGACAAGAAAACCGTGGATTTTTTCTGACTGAATGTTGGCTCAAACTTGTGTGGCATACATGTGGTCACAGCAAATTCCGACTGCCAAGAACGCGGTGACGTACAACACTACGACGAGCCGAATTGATTCCGAACATGTATGTTTTTTTGCGCGTCGAATTGCATACAGACAATCAGAATTTCCGACAATAACTTTTCCCGTCGGAAAATTTGAGAACCAGCTCTCAAATTTTTGCTGTCGGAAATTCCAACAGAAAAAGTCAGATGGAGCCTACACACAGTCGGACTGTCAGAGAATTGACCGTGGAAGAACTGGCAGACCTGTCTTGCAGGGACCTGCGACGAGCACTGTGCACATGCGCGCACATACGAGCATAATGCCCGCGAATACGAGCACAAGGCGCATGCGCGCGCATACGGGCAACAACACAATGAATACGTTGTTCTTTACTGCGCACGTGCGCGCACCATTACGCACGCAATGCGGGCGGGACTCCTGGCGTCAGTGCCTATTTAAACCTTGTTGCAGCAGTCACCAAACTGCTGCATGATCTTCAGTCCTTGACCTGAATCCTTGTTCCTGTATTCCTGTTGACGACCCGGCTTGCCTGACCAGATTTCCCTGTGCATGACCCCTGGCTTGTCTCTCGGCTTATCCTTGTCCTGTTCCTGTCTGCTGGATCCTGTGTATGACCTCGGCTTGCCTTCTGACCTGTTCCAGTCACTTCCTGCTTCCTGTGTATGACTACCGGCTCGGCTCCTGACTCCGCCCCTGGGTTTCCTGCCAATCTACCTCTTCTGGTACTTCCATGGTACTCCTGCCGGACTACGTATCCTGGTGCACATCTGTTCCCCAACATCGCTCCAGCAAGTCGCAGCCGGCAACTCCTGCACCCCTGGGCATAGCGTCCTCTGTCTCACCTCCAGGGGGCGTTCTGCACTTGAGTCGCAAGGGAAGCCCTCTCGGCACTTCGGCCTCTGGTAAGGTAGGTGACACGGCGTTTCGGACCAAAAGCTCACCTCAAACTTTTCTTGTTGGAAATTCCGACAGTGTGTACGGGGCATTAGACTCTAAAATGGCTTCTTCCAGAGATAAAGCTTTTACTTTATTTTGAGAGTGAGATGTGTAACGGCACCCATACGTCACTCCATTTTGTTTATACTACATGGCCAAAAGTTGGTGGGAACCTGACCATCACACCTATATGGGTTTGTTGGACATCCAATTCCAAAATTATAGACATTCATATGGAGTAAGCTATAACAGCCTCCACTCTTCGGAGAAGGTCTTTCACAAGATTTTGAGGTATGTCTGTGGGAATTTGTTCCCAAATCAGCCATATGGGTATTTGAGAGAACAAGTAGTGACGTTGGATGAGAAGACCTGGCTTACAATGGACATTCCAAAGGTGTTCAGGTAGGGTAGAGGTTAGGGTTTTCCCCAAATGTTGACATACATCCATATGAGCATTTGTGAGGTCAAGTGGTGATGTTGGATTAGACGACCTGGCTCACAATCGGCATTCCAAAGGTGTTTAAGTAACGGCACCCATATGTCTGTGTAACTCAATTTTGTTTAAACTACATGGCCAAAAGTTGGTGGGAACCTGACCATCACACCTATATGGATTCGTTGGACATCCAATTCCAAAATTATGGGCATTCATATGGAGTAAACTATAACAGCCTCCACTCTTTTAACAAGGTTATCCACAAGATTTCGAGGCATGTCTGTGGGAATTTGTTCCCAAATCAGCCATATGGGTGTTTAAGAGGTCAAGTAGTAATGTTGGATTGGAGAAGACCTGGCTCACAATCAGCATTTCAAAGGTGATCAAGTAGGGTAGAGGTCAGGGTTTTCCCCAAATGTTGACATACAGTCATATAAGCATTTGTGAGGTCAAGTGGTGATTTTGGAATAGACGACCTGGTTCACAATCGGCATTCCAAAGGTGTTGAAGTAGGGTTGAGGTCAGGGTTTCCTCAGGCCACTCAAAATCCTCCACATCAAAATTATCAAACCATGTCTTTATGGAGCTGTCTCTAGTCTTCTGGGAAGGCGTTCCCAGATGTTGGACTGTGTCTGGGGGAATGTATGCACATTCAGTCTTGGGAGCTTTTGAGAGGTCAAGTAGTGATGTTAGATGAGAAGACCTGGCTTACAATGGACATTCCAAAGGTGTTCAAGTAGGGTAGAGGTCAGGGTTTTCCCCAAATGTTGACATACATCCATATAAGCATTTGTGAGGTCAAGTGGTGATGTTGGATTAGAAGACCTGGCTCACAATCGGCATTCCAAAGGTGTTGAAGTAGGGTTGACGTCAGGGTTTCCTCAGGCCACTCAAAATCCTCCACATCAAAATTATCAAACCATGTCTTTATGGAGCTGTCTCTAGTCTTCTGGGAAGGTGTTCCCAGATGTTGGACTGTGTCTGGGGGAATTTATGCACATTCAGTCTTGGGAGCATTTGAGAGGACAAGTAGTGATGTTAGATGGGAGGACCTGGCTTACAATGGACATTCCAAAGGTCATCAAGTAGGGTAGAGGTCTGGGTTTTCCCCAAATTTTGACATACAGTCATATGAGCATTTGTGAGGTGGTGATGTTAGATTAGATGACCTGGCTCACAATCGGCATTCCAAAGGTGTTCAGTTGGGTTTAGTTCACGGCTCTGTGCAAGCCACTGGAGGTCTCCCACACCAAGCTCATCAAGCCATGTCTTTATGGAACTGGCTTCACTGATCTGGGAAGGCATTCTACAAAATGTCAGACTCTGTCGGTGGGAATTTGTGCACATTCAATCATAAGGGTATTTGTGAGGTCAAGCAGTGAGGTTGGACTATAAGACCTGGCTCAGCATTCCAAAGATGTTGAGTAGGGTTGAAGTCTGGGGTTTGTGCAAGCCACTCGAGTTCCTCCAAACCAACCCCACCAAACCATGTCATTATGCAACTGCCTCCACTCTCCTGGGAAGGTTTTCCACACAATTTTAGCCTATGTCTGTTGAAAATTGTGTACATTTGGCCAAAAGGGTATTTGTGAGGTCAGGCACTGATGTTGGATGAGAAGACCTGGTTCACCACCAGCATTCCAATTTATCCCAAAGGTGTTAGGTAGTGCTGAGGTCAGGGCTTTATGCAGACCACTCAAATTCCTCCACACCAAACTCATCAAATCATGTCTTTATGGAGCTGGTTTGTATACAGGGGCACAGTCATGCTGGAACAGAAAAGATCCTTCACTGTTACCAGGGCCATCTTGAATGAATGAATGCTTGTATAGGCGCACATGCCTGAATCGCCTCTGGGCGCTTGTTGTTCCTGTCATATCAAAAGAGAAAAGTCTTGACCCCTAAATGCTAGGTGCCCCCAACCGAATGCTGGTTGGTACGTTCCATAGTTTGGGACCTTGGATCGCGAATCTCACTTGAAGTTGTTTCGGAACCTGGAGCAGGTTCTGACGTGGATCGCAAAACGCGATTGCTTTTATTATTTCGCCATTCCCATGGACACATCTATGTGTAAGACAGAGAGCTTTAAAAGCGATTCTGTCTTTGACTGGCAGCCAATGAAGTGCTCTCACCCAGCTCACCAGTCTTATTCTGAACGACTTGCAGACGACGATTTGGTACTTGGGGAGGCCGAGGTAAAGGGCATTTGCATAATCCAGTCTGGAGTTAACAATTGCTCCCACCACGACCGCTATTGGGGCCCCACATGTTGCATTACATCATGCTTGCCAACTGTGCCGGATTTGCTGGCACAGTCACGCTTTTTACTAAACCGGTGCCGATATGGTCGTGTCCCGGGAAGCGTCCCAGAACCTATACTATGCCCTCCTGACCCTCCCCTCCCCCTGTACTGTGCCCTTCTGCATTCCTCATTTTATTTTGCACTTTGTGTTTACTAGACTTTGATTTATGGAAGGTTTTACTTTTGTAAAATCGATTTTATTGAAAGTACTAATGAATATATGTTTAATTCTATCAACTATTTCAACTATTTATACTTTGTTTCTTGAAAGAAGGTGTGTAAATTGGGGCAAGCTAGTAGGGGGCCCCATCGTATTGCTTTGCCTAGGGGCCCATGATGCTATTAAGACGGCCCTGACTGTTACCTCAAGGTTGGAAGTGTACAATCATCCAGATTGTCTTTATATTCTGTAGTATTAACAGTACCCTTCACTGGAAACACCTGAACTCCATCATTTGGAGGGTGTAAATATAGTTTGGCCATATAGTAGGTGTAATGGTCTGGTGCCCATGATTTAGTCATATATGGCTGCCATGTTAGCAAATCAGTAGGCCTTGGACTGAAGGTATCATGAGAAAATAGTAACAAACTAACGTTACTAGGTAATAGTAGCCTCCATAAGGTACCTCTGCCTGGTAAAGCTATTCCAGTAGAACCTGAAGAGTCTTCATACCCATTGCTCAATATACACCAGAGAGCTCAGACATAAGCTGGTGAACCACAGTGCCATTTGGCATCTTTTATTTGGTCACTGAAATACCTAAATTGTACTTCAGTACTTGAGGACCTGTGAGACTCAAGTAGTGTTCTTCAGCTCTCACTTGTCACAAAGTGCAACATTTTCCCATGATAGGTTCAACTTAGAGCTCAACTCCATTCACGATAAACTTAGCAATAGCAGTTCTGCCTTCTGCTGCCATAAAAGCAACCCTTGTTCTACTGGCTTTGTTCTACATTCGGCAAATCTGTTCATTTACATCAGGCAGGGCTGTCTTTAAGGCAGGGCAAAAGGGGAAGCTGCCCTGGGCCCTGTCATTGCTGTGGGGCCCAAAGCAGCTGCTTCATACTTGCCAACTGTCCCAGTTTAAATTCCCTTGTCCCTTGAAGTTTTAGTCCTGTGCTTGGTAAAGCTCCTGCTGTGCTTCCGACTTGGATGTTAGCGCTGCAGGTCTCATAGACCCCAACACCGTTGGCTGTTTCTGCACCCCCCCCCCCCACCTCCTCCCTTTGGCTATTCCAAGATTAAAGCCTAGGGCTGTGTGTTTTGTGAATGGCCAGGAATATAGTGATGCAGAAACCTAAGCGTAGAAATGGGGTCTATGAAACCTACAACACTTACATCACAGTAGGTCATAGACCCCAACACCGTTGGCTGTTTCTGCACCCCCCCCCCCACCTCCTCCCTTTGGCTATTCCAAGATTAAAGCCTAGGGCTGTGTGTTTTGTGAATGGCCAGGAATATAGTGATGCAGAAACCCAAGCGTAGAAATGGGGTCTATGAAACCTACAACACTTACATCACAGTAGGTCATAGACCGCAACACCGTTGGCTGTTTCTGCACCCCCCCCCTCCCCCTCCTTTTTGCCATCCCCAGATTGAAGCCTAGGTCTGTGTGTTTTGTGAATGGCCAGGAATATAGTGATGCAGAAACCCAGCCATAGCAATGGGGTCTATGAAACCTACAACACTTACATCAAAGTAGGTCATAGACCCCAACACCGTTGGCTGTTTCTGCACCCCTCCCCCTCCTTTTGGCCATCCCCAGATTGAAGCCTAGGTCTGTGTGTTTTGTGAATGGCCAAGAATATAGTGATGCAGAAACCCAGGCATGGCAATGGGGTCTATGAAATCTACAACACTTACATCAAAGTAGGTCATAGACCCCAACACCGTTGGCTGTTTCTGCACCCCCCCCCCTCCTTTTGGCCATCCCCAGATTGAAGCCTAGGTCTGTGTGTTTTGTGAATGGCCAAGAATATAGTGATGCAGAAACCCAGGCATAGCAATGGGGTCTATGAAATCTACAACACTTACATCAAAGTAGGTCATAGACCCCAACACCGTTGGCTGTTTCTGCACCCCCCCCCCCTCCTTTTGGCCATCCCCAGATTTAAGCCTAGGGCTGTGTGTTTTGTGAATGGCCAGGAATATAGTGATGCAGAAACCCAGCCATAGCAATGGGGTCTATGAAACCTACAACACTTACATCAAAGTAGGTTATAGACCCCAACACCGTTGGCTGTTTCTGCACCCCCCCCTCCTTTTGGCCATTCTAAGATTGAAGCCTAGGGCTGTGTGTTTTGTGAATGGCCGGGAATATAGTGACGCGGAAACCCAACCGTAGCAATGGGGTCTATGAGACCTACAACACTTACATCACAGTGGGTCAGAGGTACAGCGGGAGCTCTAATAATTCCGGGATGTAAAAAAAAAAAAAAAAAAGATTTTCCGAATGTAGAAAAAAGGGGGCAGAATGTGGGTGTTGGGGGTAGACACGTGCACTGCCGGAAAATATTTGTTCATTTTCGTTTTCGTTTCATTTGTTTTTTTAGCTTTTTTCAGAAATTCTGAACATTTTTTAATTTCCGAAATGCCAATTTCTCGAATTTTCTCATTTCCAAATTTCCAAAAATTTTGATTTTCCGAAATCTGGAATTTTCCCGTTTCCGAAATTCAGATTTTCCGAATTTCGGAAATTCGTCATTTTGGAAATTTGTCATTTCTGAAAATTCTGAAATTAAAAAATTCTGGTAATTAACGAATTAAACACATTTGGAACTAAATGAATTGCAAATGTCTAGTTGGGGAGCTGGTTTTGTGGCAAGGTAAAGTAAACCTGCCTTCCTGTGAAAGGACTTACAGGAATAAAGAGTAAAAGTGTCTCTAAAGCCAATTTTCTTTAGAGAAGAGAAGAGTTGTTATTTTTTGGCCATCTGTGTCTCATTAGGGCAGTGCTTCTCAAATAGTGGGGCGGGCCCCCCTGGGGGGGCCCGAGGCTCCATGAAGGGGGGCTCGAGCCTTATTCCGGACTGCAGCGATCGCGCCATTTAGAAGCCGCTGTCCCCAGCCTCCTGCGCTAGTTAGAGGAGCGGGAGGCGGGACATTGTTGAACTGACAGGTGGGACCAGAGAGGTAGCAGCCTATCATGTTGGACGGCAGGTGATTGGCTGCTAGGAGGTGGTCCTAGCAGCCAATCACCAGTTCGCCCAAAAGTCTCCCCGCTCCGCCCAGTGCTGCTGCGGCTTCACTTGACGAATGTCTCGCCTCCTGCTCTCCGTGCTGAAACGTTACAGGTAGGAGTGGAGAGGGAAGGGAGGAAAAATATATGGAAATGTTAAGGACGAGAAATGGGGGCTGTGCTGTGGGGGGTTATGTGATGGGGCAAACTGTGTGCAGGATATGTGATGGGGGTCATGTAAAGGGGGAAATACTGTGTGGGGGGATATGTGATGGGACAATACTGTGTGGGGGGATATGTGATGGGACAATACTGTGTGGGGGGATATGTGATGGGACAATACTGTGTGGGGGGATTTGTGATGGGACAATACTGTGTGGGGGGATATGTGATGGGGCAATACTGTGTGAGGGGATATGTGATGGGGCAATAATGTGTGGGGGGGATATGTGAAGAAGGGCAATACTGTGTGTGGGGGGGATATGTGAAGAAGGGCAATACTGTGTGTGGGGGGATATGTGAAGAAGGGCAATACTGTGTGGGGGGGATATGTGAAGAAGGGCAATACTGTGTGGGGGATATGTGGATACAGTGTTATGCAGAGTTGTACTTATAACAATTTTATAGACAAATGATACTATTTACAGTCGCGCGGGGGGGGGGGGCGCGAAATGTTTTCTTCTTCCTAGGGGGGGCATGACAGAAAATAATTGAGAAGCACTGCATTAGGGAGACTTCTCTTAAAGGGGAGTTCCACCCACAATTTCACTTTTTAAATATAAATACCCCTGTAATACACAAGCTTAATGTATTCTAGTAAAGTTAGTCTGTAAACTAAGGTCCGTTTTGTTAGGTTATTACAGCATTTAGATAGTTTATAATCTAGAAATAGACCGTGGCCATCTTAAGTGTGGGCATCATGAAGCCAGACTGTATAACTTCCTGGATTTCAGCTTTGCATATCTCGCACATGCTCAGTGCTGCACAAGCAATGTAATAGGTTTCAGTCAGGTTTGCAAGGACTACTGGGAAACATGATGCCTATCCCAGAAACCCTTGCAAATAGCCATGTGACCTAATAGCCTAGGCTAATAAGGAGGAGGAAGTAATGAAGGACTACAAAATAAAGGTATTTACAAGCAACAAAATAAATAAAAATTGTCCATTCTGAACACTATGATATTAGGGCATGCAGCACAGACAAACATAAAAAAATGGGTGGAACTCCACTTTAACGTCCCATCTTGTAGATACCTCAAGTGAGAGGAAATCTCTCCAAACCTTGGGGAAGTCCTCTCAAAACAGGTAATATTAGAAAAAGATGGCCATTTTTGTAAATTTTCAATCCTGGTGACAATGGTCACCAGGATTCCTCACCAATATCCAAAACGTAAAAAAGAAGATTGGGCTTCATGGACACTTCAGCATCAACCTCCCAAAAATACTTTTCAGTCCTGGTGACATTGGTCACTAAAGACAAATGGTGAAAAATCTCCTAACCCTTCACCAGTATGCAAGACCTTGGTTATTAGAACAACGGGATCTGTAGTGGCCTCTGCTGTCCTCCTCCATTATACAGAGCCACAGATGGGACCAGGGCCGTTTGAAGGAATTTGGGGGCCCCAAGCAAAATGGGAGGAAGTGAGCACTCAGTGAGCACTTCCTGTCAGTCCGGCCAGGAACTGGAAACTGAATCTGCTGTACCACGCGTGGTACCCAGCCGGACTGACAGGCTTCCAGGAGGAAGGAAAAGGAGCTCGGCCACGCTACAGCCTGGGAAGGGGAAGTTGGGGGCCCCAGGTCAGCTGGGGGCCTCAAGCAATTGTTTGTTTTGCCTGTCCTGTAGCGACTTTACAGTAGACCCACCAACCAGCAAAGGCAAGACATATTCTGGGTTTTGCTGAAAATGACACGCACACGATCGGACTTCCATCTGACTTTTTCGTGGATTTTGGTCCAAATGAGCGTTGGCCGTGAACTTGTTCTGCATACACACAGCACAACATTTTCAGCCAACTTTCACCAAATCACATGTGGCCAGATTCACGTAGAGTCGCGTAATTTTGTGCGGGCGTAGCGTATCTCAGATACGCTACGTCGCCGTAAATTAGAGAGGCAAGTGCTGTATTCACCAAGCTAAGTTACGGCGGCTTAGCGTAAATGGGCCGGCGTAAGCCCGCCAAATTCAAACGTGTTTGATGTGGGCGTGTTTTATTTAAATTAAGTGTGACCCCACGTAAATGACGTTTTTTACTAACGGCGCATGCGCCGTCCGTGGACGTATCCCAGTGCGCACGCTCCAAATTACGCCGCTAAGACTCATTGGTTTCGACTTGAACGTAATTTACGTCCAGCCCCATTCACGGACGAGTTACGCAAACAACGTACAATTTGAAAAATTTGACGCGGTCCCGACGTCCATACTTAACAATGGCTGCGTCATCTTTTTGGTGGTTTATCTTTACGCCTGAAAACGCCTTACGTAAACGGCGTATCTTTACTGCGACGGCCGGGCGTATGTTCGTGAATAGGCGTATCTCGCTGATTTACATATTCTAGGCGTAAATCAGCGTACACGCCCCTAGCGGCCAGCGTAAATAGGCAGCTAAGATACGACGGCGTAGGAGACTTACGCCGGTCGTATCTTAGCAACATTTAGGCGTATCTCACTTTGAGAATACGCTTAGGCCCCATACACACGATCGGATATATCCGATGAAAACGGTCCGCGGACCATTTCCATCGGATATGTCTGATCGGGAGTTTGATCCGATGGCGTGTACACACCATCGGATCAAATTCCCCGCCGCCGGACGGCGCGGTGACGTGGCGATGACGCGGCGGTGACGTTGACGCCGCCGCGTCACCGCTACGTCACCGCACCAGGAAGTAAAACACTTCCGCGCATGCGCCGAATCCATTCGGCAGCGGCGCGGCGGCGGTGGGAGCCGACATGTCTGCTGGTAAGTGTACTAACCAGCAGACATGTCGGGCGGACAGATTCCCACCGGATAGATTTCAAAGCTTGCTTTGAAATCTGTCGGGTGGAGAAATCTGTCCGCTAGCCCATACACACGAGCGGAGATGTCTGCTGAAACGGTCCATCGGACCGTTTTCAGCGGACATATCCCCTCGTGTGTACGCGGCCTTAAAGATACAACGGCGCAGATTCTGAGTTACGACAGCATATCTACTGATACGCCGTTGTAACTCTTTCTGAATCTGGCTAATGGTTTTTCAGCTCTTTACCGCCACCCTTTGGGCAACTTCTGCTATTGTTGTCTGACCTTTAGCATTGGTTCGTAGCATTCGTGTTTGTACTTTGGATTTTAGTCTGATGGACTTCTGTACACATGATCGGATTATCCTCCATTCGTTGCGGCCCATATACGCGATAGGACTTTTTGACAACAATTGTCCAACGAACTTGTTTGATCGGACAATTTGACCGTGTGTACGCTCACATCGGACAATTGTTTTTCGCTTTTTCATCGGACAAATGTTCGCTGTGAATGCTCTCAAACTTTTCCGATGGAGGATCATCTCACAAGCAGGGGGCGGGGATTGTGCTCCTCCAGGCATTCCCGGCCAGGAGAAGTACTGTCAGTGAGTAAAGCGGTGATGCGGCGGCCTTTTTTGGGGGCATCAGATTGGTCCAGGGGGTGGCTGTGTCGGTTTCATTCTGGGACACTGTATTGTCCTGGAATGAATGTGCCCGGGACAGACCTGCAAAATGCGGGAACACGTGGTCACCCTATGGGACATCCTTCGGACCAAAATCCACGGAAAAGTCAGATGGAAGTCTGATCGTGTGTATGAGGCTTTAAGAATGCAGCCTGTTGGTTTGTGCCGTACTGGCAGCTATGATTTAGCAAGAGAAAAAAAAACGTCATCTAGACATAACAACAGAGGAGGCCATTCATTAGATCTGGATGATATCATCTGTTACAGACGAGGGAACAGAACAATCTGGAACATAAACCCGACATCTGACGTGCTGCTTCATTCGAATACAAAGCAAGAGAAGGGCGCACAGACCTAGTGCACTAAAAGACGTTCATATGTAAAAGCAGGACACGGGTCACAAAAATCCTGTATCTAAGGCCCAATAGTGCAACAGCCACAACCCACCCACCGAGGCTAATGGTGGCCACCCATAGGAATGCGTGGAGGCCCTGGTCACTTAGGAAGCCCCTTCAGAAGGAGGCGCACTGCTTTCGGGGTGGGTTGGGACTCCTTTTCTTGCTTTTATTGATTAACCCCCTTCCTGCCCTTTAACTGGGTGTTAATGCCCGGAGATGGAGGTGGCGACCCAATCACTGGCTCTCACAGCAGGCAGAAGATCAAGAGCATGGCCGCTGGCTCTCAATCCCCAACACGAGACTGAGAGCCATCAGTCGCTGTGTTGCAAGTGCCCAGTTAGCCCAATGTATGCGTATGTGTGGCGTTGGTTGGTGAAGGTTGGTTGAAGTTGCCTTTTAATGCAGGTCCATGCTACCTTCTAATGCAATCTTATCATTTCTACGGGGATAGGACACTAGGGTGACCACTGACCACATTTCTAAACTACTATTCAGGGACACCCCTCCCTTCCCAAAAATCAGCTTGTGCTGTAACGAATCACAGCACAGTGATTGGACACAAGAGGCGGGATTTATGATTTCTCCAATGCTCTCAAACTTTTCAGCAACAAATGTCCAATGGAGGATCATCTCACAAACAGGGGGCGGGATTGTGCTCCTCCAGGCATTCCCAGCCAGGAGAAGTACTGTCAGTGAGTAAAGCGTTGATGTGGCGCCTTTTTTGGGGGCATCAGATTGGCCCGGGGGGTGGCTGTGTCAGTTTCATTCCGGGACACTGTATTGTCCTGGAATGAATGTGCCCGGGACAGACCTGCAAAATGCGGGACACGTGGTCACCCTATGGGACACCCTTGACCATGAGGAGCAGCGGGACATGTGGTCCCCTATGGGACACCCTTGACCACGAGAAGCAGCAGGACACGTGGTCACTCTATGGGACACCCTTGACCAGGAGGAGCAGCGGGACACATGGTCACCCTATGGGACACCCTTAACCATGAGGAGCAGCGGGACTCGTGGTCACCCTATGGGACACTCTTGACCACGAGGAGCAGCGGGACACGTGGTCACCCTATGGGACACCCTTAACCATGAGGAGCAGCAGGACACATGGTCACCCTATGGGACACCCTTGACCATGAGGAGCAGCGGGACACGTGGTCACCCTATGGGACACCCTTAACCATGAGAAGCAGCGGGACACGTGGTCACCCTATGAGACACCCTTGACCACGAGGAGCAGCGGGACACGTGGTCACCCTATGGGACACTCTTGACCACGAGGAGCAGCAGGACACGTGGTCACCCTATGGGACATGCTTGACCATGACGAGCAGCGGGACACGTGGTCACTCTATGGGACACCCTTGACCATGAGGAGCAGCAGGACACGTGGTCACCCTATGGGAATACCCTTGACCACGACGAGCAGCGGGACACGTGGTCACCCTATGGGACACTCTTGACCACGAGGAGCAGCAGGACCAACTGCTATCAAGTTTGAACAGACAGCATACTTTTTAAAAAGACTTCTGAGATAGATTGCTCTTTGTTTCTGGTTATACACAGCAAAGTGTTCCTGTGCCCAATTTATTATTTCTTTCCTGTGATTGGTTACACCTACATCCCTTATTTGAACCCTTTCCAGCACATAATGGAAAATGTTCCCTACTTTTCGTAGCCACGTTGTCTAAAAAGAAGGACCCTTCCTGCTCCTAACATGACTTGGTGGACTGACGTTTGGCTGGTAGGGTTCATAGAGAGCCATGTTATGGTCATCCTACAATACAACATTTTACCAGCAGATGGCGATACAAATGACAGATGTCCAAAGAACACTTGGGGGGTTTTATTATTATTAATTTGGAGAGCTATTTGTCCTGTGACACTGCATGGTCATTTTGTTCTGTGCGAATGAGGGGGCAAATGTTATTGGGATAAAACAGAATGGTTTGGGAAAGTACCACATAACGCCACTAGATGGAGCTGGTGGCATTATGTGGTACTTTCCCAAACCATTCTGTAGTGTGCCCCTAAGAACAGAATGAATGTACTGTACATGCAATTTTCCAAAAAGAACAGCTCTGTCAATTTTTTTTATAAATAGACCCCTTAAGAACAAAAATAGACTGCTAGGACCCCCTTTTTAAGGGGGGGGGGTTGCTCATCTCTACCATTAAGGCACCAGCTCCCATTCCAATAGCCAAACTCATTGATACAAGGTGATTAGTACACTGATACTTGCAGCATTTAAGTAAATAAAGTCTAGTCACTTATTGCAAAATTCATTACCCCCCGCCCCCCCAAAGAGACCCTACAGACCCACATGGGGGGACACTTGGGGGGGTCGATGCCCGGTATGCACTGTTCTCCTCCATAGTTAGGTTGCTGGAGTAGAAAATACTTTTCCTTCCTGCTATCTTCTACCTCTGACATGATCAGAAAATTTGACGGGAGGCCACCAATCGCTTCCGTTGTGTTCACACTCCTTTCCTAATGGCCTTCACCCGGGCGTTGAGTTCCGACAGCTGCTGCGGAGTAGCCAGCGTCCTCAAAAGACTATTTTCGTGTTCCAGGTGGCTGTTCCGTTCGGAAAGGTCCTTAATTTGTTCCTTTAAAGCCTCGACTTCCTCGCGTACGGCAAACAAGAGGTGAGTTTTCACCAGGTCCTGAGAGAAAGTACAGTCAATGAATTTGTGATGTCATAGTAGAGAAATATAGGACAGGATGAGATTGAGGTGAGGTGACCATGTTGTGTGAGGGGTAAGTACAGGAATATACAGGACAGGATGGAGTTGAGGTGACCACGTTGTGTGTGTGTGTGTGTGGGGGGGGGGGGGGGGCAGGGATGGACTGGCCATTGGGACTACAGGGAGTTTCCCGGTGGGCCGATGGCTCAGTGGGCCGGCTTCAGTGACAGCGGACCGCCGCCCCCCTCCGCTCCTCTGTCTCTTCCTCCCTGCAGCACTCACCTGGGGGGAACAGAGAAGCAGGGGGAGGACCAGAGGAGCATGGGGGGACGACAGAGGAGCATGGGGGAGGGGACAGACAGCTGACTCAACAGCTATGGCCTGGGAGTTTCTCACTTCTGCCTAATCTTGTCCCGGGGGGGGGGGGGGGG
Organism: Rana kukunoris; assembly: GCA_029574335.1. NCBI lineage: Eukaryota > Metazoa > Chordata > Amphibia > Anura > Ranidae > Rana > Rana kukunoris. Next base: position 539,907,407 of record CM056051.1, read on the forward strand.
GTGGGAGTTGTCAAGCCGCCATGGGAGAGACCTGTCAAAGTGGGCCAGTCTGGATGAAGTCCAGGTAGGGTTGCCACCTCATCCCTTTAAAACAGAACACATATGAATTACACAGGTTCTGAGGCTTAGGCTAATGCAGATTAGGCACCAAGTGAGTTTAATTACCACCATAATCAGCCACAGAACCTGTGTAATTCATATGTGTTCTGTTTTAAAGGGATGAGGTGGCAACCCTAAGTCCAGGGCCAAATTTTTGTCCCAGTCCAGCCCGGGGGGGGGGGGGTCAGTACAGGAATATACAGGACAGGATGGAGGTGAGGTGACCACATTGTGTGAGGGGTCAGTACAGGAAAATACAGGACAGGATGGAGGTGAGGTGACCACGTTGTGTGAGGGGTCAGTATAGGAATATACAGGATGGGATGGAGGTGAGGTGACCACATTGTGTGAGGGGTCAGTACAGTAATATACATGACAGGATGGAGGTGAGGTGACCACGCTGTGTGAGGGGTCAGTACATGAATATACAGAACAGGATGGAGGTGAGGTGACCCCGTTGTGTGAGGGGTCAGTACAGGAATATACAGGACAGGATGGAGGTGTGGTGACCACGTTGTGTGAGGGGTCAGTATGGGAATATACAGGATGGGATGGAGGTGAGGTGACCACATTGTGTGAGGGGTCAGTACAGGAAAATACAGGATGGGATGGAGGTGAGGTGACCACACCATGTGAGGGGTCAGTACAGGAATATACAGGACAGGATGGAGGTGTGGTGACCACGTTGTGTGAGGGGTCAGTACAGGAATATACAGGACGGGATGGAGGTGAGATGACCACGTTGTGTGAGGGGTCAGTACAGGAATATACAGGACGGGATGGAGGTGAGGTGACCGCGTTGTGTCAGGGGTCAGTACAGGAATATACAGGACGGGGTGGAGGTGAGGTGACCATGTTGTGTGAGGGGTCAGTACAGGAATATACAGGACAGGATGGAGGTGTGGTGACCACGTTGTGTGAGGGGTCAGTACAGGAATATACAGGACGGGATGGAGGTGAGGTGACCACATTGTGTGAGGGGTCAGTACAGGAATATACAGGACAGGATGGAGGTGTGGTGACCACGTTGTGTGAGGGGTCAGTACAGGAATATACAGGACAGGATGGAGGTGAGGTGACCACGTTGTGTGAGGGGTCAGTATAGGAATATACAGGATGGGATGGAGGTGAGGTGACCACATTGTGTGAGGGGTCAGTACAGTAATATACATGACAGGATGGAGGTGAGGTGACCACGCTGTGTGAGGGGTCAGTACATGAATATACAGAACAGGATGGAGGTGAGGTGACCCCGTTGTGTGAGGGGTCAGTATGGGAATATACAGGATGGGATGGAGGTGAGGTGACCACATTGTGTGAGGGGTCAGTACAGGAAAATACAGGATGGGATGGAGGTGAGGTGACCACACCATGTGAGGGGTCAGTACAGGAATATACAGGACAGGATGGAGGTGTGGTGACCACGTTGTGTGAGGGGTCAGTACAGGAATATACAGGACGGGATGGAGGTGAGGTGACCACGTTGTGTGAGGGGTCAGTACAGGAATATACAGGACGGGATGGAGGTGAGGTGACCGCGTTGTGTCAGGGGTCAGTACAGGAATATACAGGACGGGGTGGAGGTGAGGTGACCATGTTGTGTGGGGGGTCAGTACAGGAATATACAGGACAGGATGGAGGTGAGGTGACCACGCTGTGTGAGGGGTCAGTACAGGAATATACAGGACAGGATGGAGGTGAGGTGACCACGTTGTGTGAGGGGTCAGTACAGGAATATACAGGACAGGATGGAGGTGAGGTGACCACGTTGTGTGAGGGGTCAGTACAGGAATATACAGGACAGGATGGAGGTGAGGTGACCAGGTTGTTTGAAGGGTCAGTACAGGAATATACAGGACGGGATGGAGGTGAGGTGACCACGTTGTGTGAGGGGTCAGTACAGGAATATACAGGACAGGATGGAGGTGAGGTGACCACGTTGTGTGAGGGGTCAGTACAGGAATATACAGGACGGGATGGAGGTGTGGTGACCACGCTGTGTCAGGGGTCAGTACAGGAATATACAGGACAGGATGGAGGTGAGGTGACCACGTTGTTTGAAGGGTCAGTACAGGAATATACAGGACAGGATGGAGGTGAGGTGACCACGTTGTTTGAAGGGTCAGTACAGGAATATACAGGACGGGATGGAGGTGAGGTGACCACGTTGTGTGAGGGGTCAGTACAGGAATATACAGGACGGGATGGAGGTGAGGTGACCACGTTGTGTGAGGGGTCAGTACAGGAATATACAGGACAGGATGGAGGTGAGGTGACCACGTTGTGTGAGGGGTCAGTACAGGAATATACTGTACAGTACAGGATGGAGGTGAGGTGACCACGTTGTGTGAGGGGTCAGTACAGGAATATACAGGACAGGATGGAGGTGTGGTGACCACGCTGTGTCAGGGGTCAGTACAGGAATATACAGGACAGGATGGAGGTGAGGTGACCACGTTGTTTGAAGGGTCAGTACAGGAATATACAGGACAGGATGGAGAAGAGGTGACCACGTTGTGTCAGGGGTAAGTACAGGAATATACAGGACAGGAAAGAGGTGAGGTGACCACGTTGTGTGGGGGGTAAGTACAGGAATATACAGGACAGGATGGAGGTGAGGTGACCACGTTGTGTGAGGGGTCAGTATAGGAATATACAGGATGGGATGGAGGTGAGGTGACCACATTGTGTGAGGGGTCAGTACAGTAATATACATGACAGGATGGAGGTGAGGTGACCACGCTGTGTGAGGGGTCAGTACATGAATATACAGAACAGGATGGAGGTGAGGTGACCCCGTTGTGTGAGGGGTCAGTATGGGAATATACAGGATGGGATGGAGGTGAGGTGACCACATTGTGTGAGGGGTCAGTACAGGAAAATACAGGATGGGATGGAGGTGAGGTGACCACACCATGTGAGGGGTCAGTACAGGAATATACAGGACAGGATGGAGGTGTGGTGACCACGTTGTGTGAGGGGTCAGTACAGGAATATACAGGACGGGATGGAGGTGAGGTGACCACGTTGTGTGAGGGGTCAGTACAGGAATATACAGGACGGGATGGAGGTGAGGTGACCGCGTTGTGTCAGGGGTCAGTACAGGAATATACAGGACGGGGTGGAGGTGAGGTGACCATGTTGTGTGGGGGGTCAGTACAGGAATATACAGGACAGGATGGAGGTGAGGTGACCACGCTGTGTGAGGGGTCAGTACAGGAATATACAGGACAGGATGGAGGTGAGGTGACCACGTTGTGTGAGGGGTCAGTACAGGAATATACAGGACAGGATGGAGGTGAGGTGACCACGTTGTGTGAGGGGTCAGTACAGGAATATACAGGACAGGATGGAGGTGAGGTGACCACGTTGTGTGAGGGGTCAGTACAGGAATATACAGGACAGGATGGAGGTGAGGTGACCAGGTTGTTTGAAGGGTCAGTACAGGAATATACAGGACGGGATGGAGGTGAGGTGACCACGTTGTGTGAGGGGTCAGTACAGGAATATACAGGACAGGATGGAGGTGAGGTGACCACGTTGTGTGAGGGGTCAGTACAGGAATATACAGGACGGGATGGAGGTGTGGTGACCACGCTGTGTCAGGGGTCAGTACAGGAATATACAGGACAGGATGGAGGTGAGGTGACCACGTTGTTTGAAGGGTCAGTACAGGAATATACAGGACAGGATGGAGGTGAGGTGACCACGTTGTTTGAAGGGTCAGTACAGGAATATACAGGACGGGATGGAGGTGAGGTGACCACGTTGTGTGAGGGGTCAGTACAGGAATATACAGGACGGGATGGAGGTGAGGTGACCACGTTGTGTGAGGGGTCAGTACAGGAATATACAGGACAGGATGGAGGTGAGGTGACCACGTTGTGTGAGGGGTCAGTACAGGAATATACTGTACAGTACAGGATGGAGGTGAGGTGACCACGTTGTGTGAGGGGTCAGTACAGGAATATACAGGACAGGATGGAGGTGTGGTGACCACGCTGTGTCAGGGGTCAGTACAGGAATATACAGGACAGGATGGAGGTGAGGTGACCACGTTGTTTGAAGGGTCAGTACAGGAATATACAGGACAGGATGGAGAAGAGGTGACCACGTTGTGTCAGGGGTAAGTACAGGAATATACAGGACAGGAAAGAGGTGAGGTGACCACGTTGTGTGGGGGGTAAGTACAGGAATATACAGGACAGGATGGAGGTGAGGTGACCACGTTGTGTGAGGGGTCAGTACAGGAATATACAGGATGGGATGGAGGTGAGGTGACCACGTTGTGTGGGGGGTAAGTACAGGAATATACAGGACAGGATGGAGGTGAGGTGACCACGTTGTGTGGGGGGTAAGTACAGGAATATACAGGACAGGATGGAGGTGAGGTGACCACGTTGTGTGAGGGGTCAGTACAGGAATATACAGGATGAGATGGAGGTGAGGTGACCATGTTGTGTGGGGGGTAAGTACAGGAATATACAGGACAGGATGGAGGTGAGGTGACCACGTTGTGTGAGGGGTCAGTACAGGAATATACAGGACAGGATGGAGGTGAGGTGACCACGTTGTGTGAGGGGTCAGTACAGGAATATACAGGACAGGATGGAGGTGAGGTGACCACGTTGTGTGAGGGGTCAGTACAGGAATATACAGGACGGGATGGAGGTGAGGTGACCACGCTGTGTCAGGGGTCAGTACAGGAATATACAGGACAGGATGGAGGTGAGGTGACCACGTTGTTTGAAGGGTCAGTACAGGAATATACAGGACGGGATGGAGGTGAGGTGACCACGCTCTTTGGTGGTGGTCCAGTTCCTTACCATAGCCTGTTCTATCTTGTTGTCGATGGCTCCGGTACTGTTTGGCGCACTGTGAAGAGGGAAAGAGACAGAGGCGTCAACACCGGAATGATGACTCTGGTATAGTTGTGTTGTGTATTTATGTCAACCTCAGATTCTTCTGCCTATGTGTGAAATTCGCACCTCACATTCCTAAAAAATCTTCCTTTCTGTGTCTCCCACCCACAGACATCAGCATCCTCAGGATTGGAGGCACCGTGATGGAAAAACACTCATATCGGGCTATGTTTGTGCACTAACAGGTCCTCTTTACTCAGGTAATCTCAGTTATTTCACTGACCCATTATCTTCTCGTAGGTTTGCTATTTTTCCACCGAGGAAAAAGTGTCTCTACCATGAGTTCCTCGTACTGCAATGGAGGAGATCCTCCAGCGTTTGGCTATCATGCTGTTTTCTAATTTGGCCGGGTAAATAGTGTCTCACCTGTCCTGATCGGTCCCCTCTCCAATCCGGAACACGGTCTGGGCCAGCAGAAGCCTCTCGTTGAAGATGTCGGACTTTGGGCGGCTTGGGCTTTTGTCACTCTGTATGGTGATGATGGGTGACATTGGCAGTGAAGAGAGCTACCGAAGAAAAAAAGAGAGAGACTGAAACTGTTTTCTGAATTTTTCTTAACGCACCTTGGTATTCGAATATCTGGCCAAAAATTGGTGACGCTTGACCATCGTATCCACTACATGACCAAATGTATGAGGACAACTCCTACAAAAGAGGAGGTCCAAACACCTCCAGTGATGGGTAATAATATTACCGAAGGAGTACCTGACCTTCATGAATACCTGACCTACACGAGTATCTCACCTGCACGAGTATCTGACCTACATAAACACCTACCTGATCTTCATGAGTACCCGACCTACGCAAGTACCGGATTTTCATGAATACCTGACCTACATGAGTATCTGATTTACATGAGTACCTGACCTTCATGAGTGCCCAACCTACTTGAGTACCTGACATTCATGAGTACCTGACCTACATGAGTACCTGACCTACATGAGTACCTGACCTTCATGAGAACTTGGCCTTTATAAGTACCTAAACCTTTTGAGTACTTGACCTACATAAGTACCCAACCTTCATGAGTACTTGACCTACATGAGTACCTGACCTACATGAGTACCCGACCTACATGAGTACCTGACCTATATGAGTACCCGACCTTCATGAGTACCCAACCTACATGAGTATCTGCCCTTCATAAGTACCTGACCTTCATGAGTACCTGATCTACATAAGTACACAACCTTCATAAGTACCCGACCTACATGAGTACCTGACCTACATGAGTACCCGACCTACATGAGTACCTGACCTTCACGAGTACCTGACCTTCATGAGCACCTGACCTACATAAGTACCCGACCTACATGAGTACACAACCTTCATAAGTACCCGACCTACATGAGTACACAACCTTCATAAGTACCCGACCTACATGAGTACCTGACCTACATGAGTACACAACCTTCATAAGTACCCGACCTACATGAGTACCTGACCTACATGAGTACCTGACCTACATGAGTACCCGACCTTCATGAGCACCTGACCTTCACGAGTACCTGACCTTCATGAGCACCTGACCTTCACGAGTACCCGACCTACATGAGTACCCGACCTACATGAGTACCTGACCTACATGAGTACCCGACCTACATGAGTATCTGCCCTTCATGAGTACCTGACCTTCATAAGTACCTGATCTACATAAGTACACAACCTTCATAAGTACCCGACCTACATGAGTACCTGACCTACATGAGTACCCGACCTACATGAGTACCTGACCTTCACGAGTACCTGACCTTCATGAGCACCTGACCTACATAAGTACCCGACCTACATGAGTACACAACCTTCATAAGTACCCGACCTACATGAGTACACAACCTTCATAAGTACCCGACCTACATGAGTACCTGACCTACATGAGTACACAACCTTCATGAGCACCTGACCTACATAAGTACCCGACCTACATGAGTACACAACCTTCATAAGTACCCGACCTACATGAGTACACAACCTTCATAAGTACCCGACCTACATGAGTACCTGACCTACATGAGTACACAACCTACATGAGTACCCGACCTACATGAGTACCCGACCTACATGAGTACCCGACCTACATGAGTACACAACCTTCATGAGAACCCAACCTTCATAAATACATGAACTACATGAGTACCCAACCTTCATGTGTTCCTGACCATCACGAGAACCAGACCTACATGAGTACCCCACCTCACAAATGTTCTCTTGGCTAAATGTCTACTACACTGTAGACAACTGAGCTCTTCGAAACTTGTGGTAACAGTTTGGTGAAGGCCCTTTTCTGTTCCACCATGACTGTGCCCCCCCCTCCAGTGTACAAAGCCAGCCCCGTAAAGACATGAACTATTGAGTTTGATGTGGAGGAACACAGGATATGTTTTTTTTTTTTATATAACCACTTGACTTTTGGAAGATTTACCCCCCCCTCATGACCAGGTCATGACCTTCATGAGCAGAGTCCTCCAGCAGTGCAGAGTATTTCAGGAGAGGAGAGTTATAGAGGAAGGAGAAGAGTCCTCCAGCAGTGCAGAGTATTTCAGGAGAGGAGATTATACAGGAAGGAGCAGAGTCCTCCAGCAGAGTATTTCAGGAGAGGAGAGTTATAGAGGAAGGAGAAGAGTCCTCCAGCAGTGCAGAGTATTTCAGGAGAGGAGAGTTATACAGGAAGGAGCAGAGTCCTCCAGCAGAGTATTTCAGGAGAGGAGAGTTATAGAGGAAGGAGCAGAGTCCCCCAGCAGTGCAGAGTATTTCAGGAGAGGAGAGTTATAGAGGAAGGAGAAGAGTCCTCCAGCAGTGCAGAGTATTTCAGGAGAGGAGATTATACAGGAAGGAGCAGAGTCCTCCAGCAGAATATTTCAGGAGAGGAGAGTTATAGAGGAAGGAGCAGAGTCCTCCAGCAGAGCAGAGTATTTCAGGAGAGGAGAGTTATAGAGGAAGGAGCAGAGTCCTCCAGCAGTGCAGAGTATTTCAGGAGAAGAGAGATATAGAGGAAGGAGGAGAGTCCTCCAGCAGTGCAGAGTATTTCAGGAGAGGAGAGTTATAGAGGAAGGAGAAGAGTCCTGGAGCAGTGCAGAGTATTTCAGGAGAGGAGAGTTATAGAGGAAGGAGCAGAGTCCTCCAGCAGAATATTTCAGGAGAGGAGAGTTATAGAGGAAGGAGCAGAGTCCTCCAGCAGAGCAGAGTATTTCAGGAGAGGAGAGTTATAGAGGAAGGAGCAGAGTCATCCAGCAGTGCAGAGTATTTCAGGAGAAGAGAGTTATAGAGGAAGGAGGAGAGTCCTCCAGCAGTGCAGAGTATTTCAGGAGAGGAGAGTTATAGAGGAAGGAGAAGAGTCCTGCAGCAGTGCAGAGTATTTCAGGAGAGGAGAGTTATAGAGGAAGGAGCAGAGTCCTCCAGCAGAGCAGAGTATTTCAGGAGAGGAGAGTTATACAGAAAGGAGCAGAGTCCTCCAGCAGAGCAGAGTATTTCAGAAGAGGAGAGTTATAGAGGAAGGAGCAGAGTCCTCCAGCAGTATTTCGGGAGAGAAGAGTTATAGAGGAAGGAGCCAAGTCCTGTAGCAGAGCAGAGTATTTCAGGAGAGGAGAGTTATAGAGGAAGGAGCAGAGTCCTCCAGCAGAGCAGAGTATTTCAGGAGAGGAGAGTTATAGAGGAAGGAGGAGAGTCCTCCAGCAGTGCAGAGTATTTCAGGAGAGGAGAGTTATAGAGGAAGGAGCAGAGTCCTCCAGCAGAGTATTTCAGGAGAGGAGAGTTATAGAGGAAGGAGCAGAGTCCTCCAGCAGTGCAGAGTATTTCAGGAGAGGAGAGTTATAGAGGAAGGAGAAGAGTCCTGCAGCAGTGCAGAGTATTTCAGGAGAGGAGAGTTATAGAGGAAGGAGCAGAGTCCTCCAGCAGAGCAGAGTATTTCAGGAGAGGAGAGTTATACAGAAAGGAGCAGAGTCCTCCAGCAGAGCAGAGTATTTCAGAAGAGGAGAGTTATAGAGGAAGGAGCAGAGTCCTCCAGCAGAGCAGAGTATTTCAGGAGAAGAGAGTTATAGAGGAAGGAGGAGAGTCCTCCAGCAGTGCAGAGTATTTCAGGAGAGGAGAGTTATAGAGGAAGGAGCAGAGTCCTCCAGCAGAGCAAAGTAATTCAGAAGAGGAGAGTTATAGAGGAAGGAGCAGAGTCCTCCAGCAGTATTTCGGGAGAGGAGAGTTATAGAGGAAGGAGGAGAGTCCTCCAGCAGTGCAGAGTATTTCAGGAGAGGAGAGTTATACAGGAAGGAGCAGAGTCCTCCAGCAGTGCAGAGTATTTCAGGAGAGGAGAGTTATACAGGAAGGAGCAGAGTCCTCCAGCAGTGCAGAGTATTTCAGGAGAGGAGAGTTATACAGGAAGGAGCAGAGTCCTCCAGCAGTGCAGAGTATTTCAGGAGAGGAGAGTTATACAGGAAGGAGCAGAGTCCTCCAGCAGTGCAGAGTATTTCAGGAGAGGAGAGTTATAGAGGAAGGAGCACAGTCCTCCAGCAGTGCAGAGTATTTCAGGAGAGGAGAGTTATACAGGAAGGAGCAGAGTCCCCCAGCAGTGCAGAGTATTTCAGAAGAGGAGAGTTATAGAGGAAGGAGAAGAGTCCTCCAGCAGAGCAGAGTATTTCAGAAGAGGAGAGTTATAGAGGAAGGAGCAGAGTCCTCCAGCAGTATTTCGGGAGAGGAGAGTTATAGAGGAAGGAGCAGAGTCCTCCAGCAGAGCAGAGTATTTCAGGAGAGGAGAGTTATAGAGGAAGGAGCAGAGTCCTCCAGCAATGCAGAGTATCTCAGGAGAGGAGAGTTATAGAGGAAGGAGCAGAGTCCTCCAGCAGTGCAGAGTATTTCAGAAGAGGAGAGTTATAGAGGAAGGAGCAGAGTCCCCCAGCAGTGCAGAGTATTTCAGGAGAGGAGATTATAGAGGAAGAAGCAGAGTCCTCCAGCAGAGCAGAGTATTTCAGGAGAGGAGAGTTATAGAGGAAGGAGCAGAGTCCTCCAGCAGTGCAGAGTATCTCAGGAGAGGAGAGTTATAGAGGAAGGAGCAGAGTCCCCCAGCAGTGCAGAGTATTTCAGGAGAGGAGATTATAGAGGAAGAAGCAGAGTCCTCCAGCAGAGCAGAGTATTTCAGGAGAGGAGAGTTATAGAGGAAGGAGCAGAGTCCCCCAGCAGTGCAGAGTATTTCAGGAGAGGAGAGTTATAGAGGAAGGAGCAGAGTCCTCCAGCAGTATTTCGGGAGAGGAGAGTTATAGAGGAAGGAGCAGAGTCCTCTAGCAGAGCAGAGTATTTCAGGAGAGGAGAGTTATAGATTAAGGAGCAGAGTCCTCCAGCAGAGCAGAGTATTTCAGGAGAGGAGAGTCCTAAAGGAAGGAGCAGAGTCCTCCAGCAGTGCAGAGTATTTCAGGAGAGGAGAGTTATACAGAAAGGAGCAGAGTCCTCCAGCAGAGCAGAGTATTTCAGAAGAGGAGAGTTATAGAGGAAGGAGCAGAGTCCTCCAGCAGTATTTCGGGAGAGGAGAGTTATAGAGGAAGGAGCCGAGTCCTGCAGCAGAGCAGAGTATTTCAGGAGAGGAGAGTTATAGAGGAAGGAGGAGAGTCCTCCAGCAGAGCAGAGTATTTCAGGAGAGGAGAGTTATAGAGGAAGGAGGAGAGTCCTCCAGCAGTGCAGAGTATCTCAGGAGAGGAGAGTTATAGAGGAAGGAGCAGAGTCCTCCAGCAGTGCAGAGTATTTCAGGAGAGGAGAGTTATAGAGGAAGGAGCAGAGTCCTCCAGCAGAGCAGAGTATTTCAGGAGAGGAGATTATAGAGGAAGGAGCAGAGTCCTCCAGCAGTGCAGAGTATTTCAGGAGAGGAGAGTTATAGAGGAAGGAGCAGAGTCCCCCAGCAGTGCAGAGTGTCTCAGGAGAGGAGAGTTATAGAGGAAGGAGCAGAGTCCTCCAGCAAAGTATTTCAGGAGAGGAGATTATAGAGGAAGGAGCAGAGTCCTCCAGCAGTGCAGAGTATTTCAGGAGAGGAGAGTTATAGAGGAAGGAGGAGAGTCCTCTAGCAGTATTTCGGGAGAGGAGAGTTATAGAGGAAGGAGCAGAGTCCTGCAGCAGTGCAGAGTATTTCAGGGGAGGAGATTATAGAGGAAGGGAGCATAGTCCTCCAGCAGTGCAGAGTATTTCAAGAGAGGAGAGTTCTGGAGGAAGGAGCAGAGTCCCCCAGCAGAGCAGAGTATTTCAGGAGAGGAGAGTTATAGAGGAAGGAGCAGAGTCCTGCAGCAGTGCAGAGTATTTCAGGGGAGGAGATTATAGAGGAAGGAGCAGAGTCCTCCAGCAGTGCAGAGTATTTCAGGAGAGGAGAGTTATAGAGGAAGGAGCAGAGTCCTCCAGCAGAGTATTTCAGGAGAGGAGAGTTCTGGAGGAAGGAGCAGAGTCCTCCAGCAGAGCAGAGTATTTCAGGAGAGGAGAGTTATAGAGGAAGGAGCAGAGTCCTCCAGCAAAGCAGAGTATTTCAGGAGAAGAGTCCTCCAGCAGTGCAGAGTATTTCAGGAGCAGAGTATTTCAGAAGAGGAGAGTTCTGGAGGAAGGAGCAGAGTCCTGCAGCAGTGCAGAGTATTTCAGGAGAGGAGAGTTATAGAGGAAGGAGCAGAGTCCTCCAGCAGTGCAGAGTATTTCAGGAGAGGAGAGTTATAGAGGAAGGAGCAGAGTCCTCCAGCAGTGCAGAGTATTTCAGGAGAGGAGAGTTATAGAGGAAGGAGCAGAGTCCTCCAGCAAAGCAGAGTATTTCAGGAGAAGAGTCCTCCAGCAGTGCAGAGTATTTCAGGAGCAGAGTATTTCAGAAGAGGAGAGTTCTGGAGGAAGGAGCAGAGTCCTCCTGCAGTGCAGAGTATTTCAGGAGAGGAGAGTTATAGAGGAAGGAGCAGAGTCCTCCAGCAGTGCAGAGTATTTCAGGAGAGGAGAGTTATAGAGGAAGGAGCAGAGTCCTCCTGCAGTGCAGAGTATTTCAGGAGAGGAGAGTTCTGGAGGAAGGAGCAGAGTCCTCCAGCAGTGCAGAGTATTTCAGGAGAGGAGAGTTATAGAGGAAGGAGCAGAGTCCTCCTGCAGTGCAGAGTATTTCAGGAGAGGAGAGTTATAGAGGAAGGAGCAGAGTCCTCCTGCAGTGCAGAGTATTTCAGAAGAGGAGAGTTATAGAGGAAGGAGCAGAGTCCCCCAGCAGTGCAGAGTGTCTCAGGAGAGGAGAGTTATAGAGGAAGGAGCAGAGTCCTCCAGCAAAGTATTTCGGGAGAGGAGATTATAGAGGAAGGAGCAGAGTCCTCCAGCAGTGCAGAGTATTTCAGGAGAGGAGAGTTATAGAGGAAGGAGGAGAGTCCTCTAGCAGTATTTCGGGAGAGGAGAGTTATAGAGGAAGGAGCAGAGTCCTGCAGCAGTGCAGAGTATTTCAGGGGAGGAGATTATAGAGGAAGGAGCAGAGTCCCCCAGCAGTGCAGAGTATTTCAAGAGAGGAGAGTTCTGGAGGAAGGAGCAGAGTCCCCCAGCAGAGCAGAGTATTTCAGGAGAGGAGAGTTATAGAGGAAGGAGCAGAGTCCTCCAGCAGTGCAGAGTATTTCAGGAGAGGAGAGTTATAGAGGAAGGAGCAGAGTCCTCCTGCAGTGCAGAGTATTTCAGGAGAGGAGAGTTCTGGAGGAAGGAGCAGAGTCCTCCAGCAGAGTATTTCAGGAGAGGAGAGTTCGGGAGGAAGGAGCAGAGTCCTCCAGCAGTGCAGAGTATTTCAGGAGAGGAGAGTTCTGGAGGAAGGAGCAGAGTCCTCCGGCAGTGTTTCAGGAGATGGTTTTATGGTTGAGGGTCTCGATGGGGTTTCGTCTCGCAGATGAAGGAATGATCTGATTGGTTGCTGGAGGACACGAAGGCCGCACGTTGGCTCCGGCCTTGTTTTCTGTCTTCTCAGGGCCGCGTGACGCTGATCTTTTATAGTCAGGTAATTAAACAAAGAACACAGCGAAGGGCACGGTGACAAAAGAGACGGATCCGGTTTTTAGAGCCAAGATTAATATAGAGGAGATGAGCGAGGAGGAGGAGGAGGGGAAGTCCCACACCTCTGGCTTTCTCAGGGACGCCTGCAGAGAAAGTATTTTGGACGATCGGTCACGCCCCCCCCCCCCCCCTCCGATCACACCCCCCTCCGATCACGCTTCTATGAATTCCTCAGAGACAGATCCTGAGTGCTGACATGTCTCCGAGACTCGTCTCTACACCATAAAAAAAGGGGAACTGCTAAAGCACACAAAACCAACCCCCCCCCCTCCCGGGCCTACGAGGAGGAGGAGCTGGGAACTCATCTCTTTATCTTTATTGGTCGAAAAAAAAAAAACATTAGATTGATGTATTTTATACTGAGCATCCATTATTATGACCGATCGCAATAACGAATGTTCTGTAGGCTATTCTCTCTTCTGAAGGAATGTTCTATTATTTGTAAAATACTGCATTATGGCCACCAGATGGAGCCGAGGAGTACAGGAAAAAAAAACATACAGTATATCCTTGTAACAAGAGATACAACGTAACTTTTCTAGAGAACACTAGAGGGAATTAGCAAATAAATGTAACCAGTAGTTACTAAGATACAATGTAACAATTTTAGAGAACGCTAGAGGGAATTAGCAAATAAATGTAACTACTGGTCACAGAGATACAGCGTTACAGTCCTTGAGAACACTAGAGGGAATTAGCAAATTCATGTAACCAATAGTTACTGAGATACAATGTACCAATTCTAGAGAACACTAGAGGGAATAAGCAAATAAATGTAACCGATAGTTATTGAGATATAATGTAACAATTTTAGAGAATGCTAGAGGGAATTAGCAAATTCATGTAACCAATAGTTACTGAGATACAATGTAACAATTTTAGAGAACGCTAGAGGGAATTAGCAAATTCATGTAACCAATAGTTACTGAGATACAATGTACCAATTCTAGAGAACGCTGGAGGGAATTAGCAAATAAATGTAACCAGTAGTTACTGAGATATAATGTAACAATTCTAGAGAACACTAGAGGGAATTAGCAAATAAATGTAACCAGTAGTTACTGAGATATAATGTAACAATTCTAGAGAACGCTAGAGGGAATTAGGAAATAAATGTAACCAATAAATACTGAGATATAATGTAACAATTCTAGAGAGCGCTAGAGGGAATTAGCAAATAAATGTAACCAATAAATACTGAGATATAATGTAACAATTCTAGAGAACGCTAGAGGGAATTAGCAAATAAATGTAACCAATAAATACTGAGATATAATGTAACAATTCTAGAGAGCGCTAGAAGGAATTAGCAATTTCATATAACCGATAGTTACTGAGATATAATGTAACAATTTTAGAGAATGCTAGAGGGAATTAGCATATAAATGTAACTACTGGTTACCAGGGCCGCCATCAGGAATTATGGGGCCCCTTACACAGCTTCAGGCTGGAGAAGAAAACCAGGGGGGGGGGCGGGTGCTGCCGCCGCAAATTGGGGTCGGGGGGCTTTGGGTGCTGACAAAAAAAAGAAAGAAGGGGGGTTGCTCTGGGGACCTCTGGGTCCCTTACAAAAAAAAATAAAAAATAATATGTAAAAAAAATTATTAAAAAAGGGGGGGGGGGGTAGCCATCTGGGACCCTGGGGCCCTTTAGGCCCCCTACAAAAAAAAGAAATAAAACAAATTATATATAAAAAAAAGTATTTAAAAAAGGGGGAGTAGCCATCCAGGACCCTGGGGACCTCTGGGCCCCTTACAAAAAAAAAGAAATACAAAAAATAATATATAAAAAAATATATAAAAAAGGGGGGTTAGCCATCTGAGACCCTGGGGCCCTTTAATAAAAAGAAAAAAATATATATAAAAAAAAATTGTTTTACAAAAAAAAGGGGGGTTGCCATCTGGGCCCATGGGGACCTTTAGGCCCCCTACAAAAAAAAGAAATAAAACAAATTATATATAAAAAAAAGTATTTAAAAAAGGGGGAGTAGCAATCCAGGACCCTGGGGACCTCTGGGCCCCTTACAAAAAAAAGAAATAAAAAAAATAATATATAAAAATATATATAAATAAAAGGGGGGTTAGCCATCTGAGACCCTGGGGCCCTTTAATAAAAGGAAAAAAATAATATATCATTTTTATTTTAATTTTATTTTTTACAAAAAAAAAAGGGGGGGTTGCCATCCGGGCCCCTGGAGACCTCCGGGCCCCTTAAAAAAAGGGGGTTGCCATCCGGGCCCCTTACAGGTGCACTGCCTGTACCCCCCCCCCCCCCTGATGGCGGCCCTGCTGGTTACATAGATACAATGTTACAGTCCTAGAGAACACTAGAGGGAATTAGAAAATAAATGTAACCAATGGTTACAGAGATACAATATAACAATTCTAGAGGATGCTAGAGGAAATTAGAAAGTATATGTAACCGTCTACATTTATTTGCTAGCATTCTTTAGAATTGTTATATTAAATCTCTTGTTACAAAGACATATATATATATATTCTATGCTCCTCAATACAAGAAATACATTTGTTCAGATGAAATAATAACCTAAAGTACTTTCAGTGTTTTTTTTTGCCCACAGAATGAATGTACATTCACTGGACGAATGTAATTTTATTGTAAATGGACCCCTTTGTCTATCATAAAGACTTTTGACTTCCATTCTCAGTCTACCGCATCAGAGATATTCAAAACTTAACTTTAATTCATGATATAAATATATATATATATTTTTTTAATTACACTTTATTTACATTGTCATTATTACTTATGAAGAGAGACCATATTTAGAATCCTTTTTATAGCACTTCTTCTTTCTCGGGTCTAATATAACTTTACTGTCTCTCTAATCAGTATTTCCTATTTTTCTAGAACCTGTTGCTACCTTGTTATCTCTCTTTAGCCATTTGAAGAGGACTGACATGTTGCACCCCCTTCATATGACAATTACTCTGCTGACATACCTTACAGTGATAAATGAATTTCATTTGTAGATTGGCCAGGCCTGGGCTAGGGAGAAACCTGAGCAATCAAGCCCAGAGGAGCAGTAGATCGGCCACACCAGAGCCGTAGAGAAACCTGAGCAATCAAGCCCAGAGGAGCAGTAGATTGGCCAGGCCAGAGCCGTAGAGAAACCTGAGCAATCAAGCCCAGAGGAGCAGTAGATCGGCCAGAACAGAGCAGTAGAGAAACCTGAGCAATCAAGCCCAGAGGAGCAGTAGATCGGCCAGACCAGAGCAGTAGAGAAACCTGAGCAATCAAGCCCAGAGGAGCAGTTGATCGGCCAGACCAGAGCAGTAGAGAAACCTGAGCAATCAAGCCCAGAGGAGCAGTAGATCGGCCACACCAGAGCCGTAGAGAAACCTGAGCAATCAAGCCCAGAGGAGCAGTAGATCGGCCACACCAGAGCCGTAGAGAAACCTGAGCAATCAAGCCCAGAGGAGCAGTAGATCGGCCAGAACAGAGCAGTAGAGAAACCTGAGCAATCAAGCCCAGAGGAGCAGTGGATCGGCCAGACCAGAGCAGTAGAGAAACCTGAGCAATCAAGCCCAGAGGAGCAGTAGATCGGCCAGAACAGAGCAGTAGAGAAACCTGAGCAATCAAGCCCAGAGGAGCAGTAGATCGGCCAGACCAGAGCAGTAGAGAAACCTGAGCAATCAAGCCCAGAGGAGCAGTAGATCGGCCAGAACAGAGCAGTAGAGAAACCTGAGCAATCAAGCCCAGAGGAGCAGTAGATCGGCCAGACCAGAGCAGTAGAGAAACCTGAGCAATCAAGCCCAGAGGAGCAGTAGATCGGCCAGACCAGAGCAGTAGAGAAACCTGAGCAATCAAGCCCAGAGAAGCAGTAGATCGGCCAGGCCAGAGCCGTAGAGAAACCTGAGCAATCAAGCCCAGAGGAGCAGTAGATCGGCCACACCAGAGCCGTAGAGAAACCTGAGCAATCAAGCCCAGAGGAGCAGTAGATTGGCCAGGCCAGAGCCGTAGAGAAACCTGAGAAATCAAGCCCAGAGGAGCAGTAGATTGGCCAAGCCTTGGTTTTGGAGAAACCTGAGCAATCAAGCCCAGAGGAGCTGTAGATTGGCTGGGCCTTGGAGAAACCTGAGCAATCAAGCCCAGAGGAGCAGTAGATTGGCCAGGCCTTGGTTTGGGAGAAACCTGAGCAATCAAGCCCAGAGGAGCAGTAGATTGGCCAGGCCTTGGTTTTGGAGAAACCTAAGCAATCAAGCCCAGAGGAGCTGTAGATTGGCCAGGCCCAGGAGAAACCTGAGCAATCCAGCCAAGAGGAGCTGTAGATTGGCCAGGCATGGGAGAAACCTGAGTAATCAATCCCAGAGGAGCTGTAGATTGGCCAGGCCCGGGAGAAACCTGTGCAATCAAGTAAAGAGGAGCTGTAGATTGACCAGCCCCTGGAGAAACCTGAGCAATCAAGCAAAGAGGAGCCGTAGATTGGCCAGGCCCAGGAGAAACCTGAGCATTTCAGCCAAGAGGAGCTGTAGATTGGCCAGGCCAAGAAAAAATTGTGAGCAATCAAGCAAAGAGGAGCCATAGATTGCCCAGGCCCAGAAGAAACCTGAGCAATCAAGCCCAGAGGAGCAGTAGATTGGCCAGGCCTTGGTTTTGGAGAAACCTGAGCAATCAAGCCCTGAGGAGTTGAGGATTGGCCTAAGCCCAGGAGATACGTGAGCAATTTAGCCCAGAGGAGCAGTAGATTGGCCAGGCCCTGGAGAAACCTGAGCAATCAAGTCTAGAGGAGCTGTAGATTGACCAGGCCTTGGTTTGGGAGAAACCTGAGCAATCAAGCTTAGAGGAGCAGTAGATTGGCCAGGCCTTGGCTTTGGAGAAACCTGAGCAATCAAGCCCTGAGGAGTTGAGGATTGGCCTAAGCCCAGGAGATACGTGAGCAATTTAGCCCAGAGGAGCAGTAGATTGGCCAGGCCCTGGAGAAACCTGAGCAATCAAGCCCAGAGGAGCTGTAGATTGACCAGGCCTTGGTTTGGGAGAAACCTGAGCAATCAAGCAAAGAGGAGCTGTAGATTGGTCGGGCTCGGGAGAAACATGAGCAATCAAGCAAAGAGGAGCCGTAGATTGGCCAGGCCCAGGAGAAACCTGAGCAATCAAGCCAAGAGGAGCTGTAGATTGGCCAGGCCCAGGAGAAACCTGAGCAATCAAGTAAAGAGGGGCTGTTGATTGGCCAGTTCCGGGAGAAACCTGAGCAATCAAGAGGAGCTGTATACAGATCTAACTGTGTCCAATGAGGGTGAACTTCTGTATTAAATGACACTGGAGATGTATAAATAGACCCCTGAGCACACCATTGATGAAAGGGGAAACAAAACCAGGGGGGATGTTACAGACTCCCACTTCCTTCCTTTTTTCCTTCTATTCATATACACAAAGATGTTCATGTCAGGAATATTTATTTCATGTGATAACACTTTGTTGGAAACATATGAGCTCCGTTCAGTTAAGCTATGCAGTCTCTAATGACATGAATCACCCAATTTTTTTACGCAAGCCATGTTGGGTATCTTACTCTGACCTGGTATCAGCCTGTTGTAGTCCATGTACAGCAGAGTTCAGACTAAGGGAAGGAGGAGCAGCGCAATGTTCTCAGACTCTTTATTCTCCAGGTCAAATGTTATTTATACATACTGATTGGAGTGGTTTGGGAAAATACTCCATTATGGCCACTAGATGGAGCTGAGTATTTGTTTCCTATCAGCTTCTTCTAGTGGCCGTATTTTCCTGTCTATTCTGTACTAAAAATAGCATCCGACCTTTCGAGGAAATAGACTGATGGGCTACACATCACAGTGCTTAAATAATTGTGCAGCCCCAACACTCTCGGATTTCGGCACCAAAAGATGCAGGTTGAGGATTGGCACTATTCTTCAGACAGCTGGTAGAACCTGATGGCCTCCAGCCACCAAACTCCCAACAAACGATAACTATAATCCAATAATAGAATTATTGGGAAGCAAGATGGCATAGTGGTTAGCTCCTGCCTTGCAGCACTGGGGTCCTTGGATTGAACCCCAGCCAGAGCATTGTCTGCATGGAGTTTGCGCGTTGTTCTCTGGATTTCCTACCACACCCCCGAACACAACATGCTGGCGAGGTAAATGGTTGCTTACTAAATTGTGAGATGAGTTTTAAACTCCTCCCTCCTCCTCTTCTTCAGGACCAAAAACCCATTGCAAAAAGCAGCCTTTAGGGGGTAAATTAAAGCAGACCTCCAGTCAAAATTAACAAAATCAAGGCTAAAATTATACCAGCTTTTGCTTCACTATTCCTCTTCAAGCCAGAGATTTTCCCTGCAGTACTTTTTCCTGCCACTAGATGTCCTCCCTCATCATTTAACTCATCCTAGGCCATCCCGGACGAGCCCCCAACCTGTGACTGGGCAGTGAAAGGAGAAGCAGCACAGCGATGAGTTTATCTCTATGTCACCGTTCTTTCCACCGATCAACCCGTAAACTGATTGGCTCCTTCTGCTGCTTCTTCCTCTAATTGGATGGGGTAGAGAGGAAGGATGTATGACGCAGATTGCCAGCCAAAAATAACAAGATCAAAATTAATAGCCAATTCAAAGATAAAATTACACCAGATTTGCTGCACTATACACCTTCAAGCCAGGGTTTTTACCTGCAGTACTTTTTCCTGCCACTAGATGTCCCTCATCATTCAACCCACTTCCTCTAAGCCTAGCCAACCCCCGGACGAGCCCCCAACCTGTGACTGGGCAGTGAAAGAAGAAGCAGCGCAGTGATGAGCTCATCTCTCTTTCCACCTATCAACTCATAATTTGATTGGCTCCTTCTGCTGCTGCTTCTTCCTCTGATTGGATGAGGTAGAGAGGAGGGATGCATGACGCAGATTGCCAGCCAAAATTAACAAAATCAAAATAAATAGCCAAATTCAAAGATAAAATTACATCAGCTTTTGCTGCATGATTCACCTTCAAGCCAGAGATTTTCCATGCAGTACTTTTTGCTGCCACTAGATGTCCTCCCTCATCATTTAACTCATCCTAGGCCATCCCGGACGAGCCCCCTTCCTGTGACAGGGCAGTGAAAGGAGAAGCAGCACAGCGATGAGTTTATCTCTCTGTCACTCTGTTCTTTACACCTAACAACCAATAAACTGATTGGCTCCTTCTCTGCTTCTTCCTCTGATTGGACGAGGTAGAGAGGAGGGATGCATGACGCAGATTGCCAGCCAAAAATAGCAAAATCAAAATAAATAGCCAAATTCAAAGATAAAATTACACCAGCTTTTGCTGCATGATTCACCTTCAAGCCAGAGATTTTCGATTTTCCCTGCAGTAATTTTTGCTGCCACTAGATGTCCTCCGTCATCATCTAACTCGCCCTAGGCCATCCCGGACAAGCCCCCATAAGCTCCTCATAATTTGATTGGCTCCTTCTGCTGCTTCTTCCTCTGATTGGATGAGGTAGAGAGGAAGGATGTATGACGCAGATTGCCAGCCAAAATTAACAAAATCAAAATGAATAGCCAATTCAAAGATAAAATTACACCAGCTTTTGCAGCACTATTCACCTTTAAACCAGAATTTTACCCTGCAGTACTTTTTCCTGCCACTAGATGTCCTCCCTCATCATTCAACCCACTCCCTCGAAGCCTAGGCCATCCCGAACGAGCCCCCAACCTGTGACTGGGCAGTGAAGTGAGAAGCAGCACAGCGATGAGCTCATCTCTCTGTCACTCTGTTCTTTCCACCCATAAACTGATTGGCTCCTCCTGATACTTCTTCCTCTGATTGGGTGAGCCGGAGCGGATTGGTGGAAGAATCCACGATCAGTACCTTGTCCAATAAAAGAATGCCTTGTACTTTTTGAAAAAAATACAAGATGTTCTGTAAATGAGGGGGATTACCGAGTGAGCAATGGCAAGTTGCTCCGGCAGGACCCGGAAGAAACCAGCTGAAAAAACTGCCCAGTTGGAGCTTCAGCTTTGCCGCCTCCCAACGCGTTTCGACCCACTCACGGGCTTAACTGCTTAACCACTTAAGGACCGCCTACTGCACATATACGTCGGCAGAATGGCACGGCTGGGCACATCAACGTATATATACGTTGGTTTTAGTACCCAGCCGTGGGTCACGGCGCGCGCCCGTGGCGCGCTCCCGTGACCCGGTCCGAAGCTCCGGGACCGTGGGACTTGCGGACCCGATCACCGCTGCAGTGCGGCGATCGGTCCCCGGAGCTGAAGAACGGGGAGAGCCGTGTGTAAACACGGCTTCCCCGTGCTTCACTGTGGCCGCAGCATCGATCGCGTCATCCCTGTTATAGGGGGACGTGATCGATGACGTCACACCTACAGCCACTCCCCCTACAGTTGTAAACACACACAGGGAACACTCAAATCCTACAGCGCCCCCTTGTGGTTAACTCCCAAACTGCAACTGTCATTTTCACAGTAAACAATGCAATTTAAATGCATTTTTTGCTGTGAAAATGACAATTGTCCCAAAAATGTGTCAAAATTGTCCGAAGTGTCCGCCATAATGTCGCAGTCACGAAAAAAATCGCTGATCGCCGCCATTAGTTGTAAAAAAAAAAAAAATTATAAAAATGCAATAAAACTATCCCTTATTTTGTAAACGCTATAAATTTTGCGAAAACCAACCGATAAACGCTTATTGCGTTTTTTTTTTACCAAAAATACGTAGAAGAATTTAAATTTAAAATTGTCGCTCTATTTTTGTTTATAGCACAAAAAATAAAAACCGCAGAGGTGATGAAATACCACCAAAAGAAAGCTCTATTTGTGGGGAAAAAAGGACGCCAATTTTGTTTGGGAGCCGCGTCGCACGTTAAAACGACGCAGTGCCGAATCGCAAAAAGGGGCAAGGTCCTTTACCTGCATTTTGGTCCGGGTCTTAAGTGGTTAATCACAACTAATTACGACTTCTACGAATGGTCCTATGAGCGGGTGAAATGAGTTAAAGGGGCGTGGCTTGGGAGGAGGCAGTGCTGAAATGGATCCCTGCTGGTGGGTGCCGTGGGAGCACAGTAGGACGTCATATGAAGGCCTCCTTTCTGATACACTTAGATGCCGGCAAGCTTTTTCAGTGTGTACTTCTACTTCCACTTCTTCATGACCCGGGCAAGACGGGCCCTCGCCCCAGGCAAGGTGGGGACCACCAGGTTGATTTTGATGGAGCTCGGAGGGGGCGCTTTGGTATATTTTGGGTCTCGGTGATATTATGGTGTTGCACTCCGGAAGGAAAATCTCAAAGTCTAGTGGTTTGCCGGCGGTGGGGTATCAAACTTTGGATACGTCCATCACTCCAGCTTGGGGGTTGATTTTGAGTCATGTTGAGTGGCATCTCGATATAGCCCGGTCATTAACCCCGTAGGATCCCGACGCGCTTGGACCTTAGTTTACAACCCAAGGTCCCTAACACACATTGGCACTGATGGGTACTGATGGGCACTGATAGGCGGCACTGAGGAGGCGGCAATTATGTGCACTTGATGAGGAGGCACTGATATGTAGCACTAGTGGGTGGCACAGATGGGCACTGATAGCTGGCACTGATGAGTACTGATAGGCATCACTGAGAAGGTGGCAATGATGTGCACTTGATGAGGAGGCACTGATTAGGCTGCACTGATATGTGGCACTAGTGGGCGGCACACATGGGCACTGATAGCTGGTACTGATAGGCATCACTGATAGGCAGCACTGATAGGCGGCACTAAGAAGGTGGCAATGAACTGCACTTGATGAGGCTGCAGTGATATGTGGCACTAGAGGGCGGCACTGATTGGTGGAACAGATGGGCACTGATAGCTGGCACTGATGGGTACTGATAGGCATCACTGATAGGCGGCACTGAGAAGGCGGCAATGATGTGCACTTGATGAGGAGGCACTGATGAGGCTGCACTGATATGTGGCACTAGTGAGCATCACAGATGGGCACTGATAGCTGGTACTGATAGGCATCACTGATAGGAAGCACTGATGGGCACTGATAGGTGGCACTGAGAAGGCAGGAATGATGTGCGGGCACCGATTGGTGGCACAGATGGGCACTGATAGCTGGCACTGATGGGTACTGATAGGCATCACTGAGAAGGTGGCAATGATGTGCACTTGATGAGGAGGCACTGATGAGGCTGCACTGATATGTGGCACTAGTGGGCGGCACACATGGGCACTGATAGCTGGTACTGATAGGATGCACTGATAGGCGGCAATAATGTGCACTTGATGATGAGGCACTGATGAGGCTGCACTGATATGTGGCACTAGTGAGCAGCACAGATGGGCACTGATAGCTGGTACTGATAGGCATCACTGATAGGAAGCACTGATAGGTGGCACTGAGAAGGCAGGAATGATGTGCAGGCACTGATTGGTGGCACAGATGGGCACTGATAGCTGGCACTGATGGGTACCGATAGGCAGCACTGATAGGCGGCACTGAGAAGGCGGAAATGATGTGCACTTGAGGAGGAGGCACTGATGAGGCTGCACTGATATGTGGCACTAGTGAGCAGCACAGATGGGCACTGATAGCTGGTACTGATAGGCATCACTGATAGGCTGCACTGATAGGCAGCACTGAGAAGGCAGGAATGATGTGCAAGCACTGATTGGTGGCACAGATGGGCACTGATAGCTGGCACTGATAGGTACTGATAGGCATCACTGATAGGCGGCACTGATTGGCACTGGACCCTGATTGCCAACGATTGGCAGCACTAGTGGGCACAGATTGGCAGCACTGGTGGGCCCTGATGATTAAAGAGTAAAGAGCCGCCATTCTTGGCTTTTTACACCGATCCCTGCCGGTGGGCGCCGTGTGAGCACAGGGGGACGTCATATGAAGGCCTCCCGGCAAAGTGCGGCCGCGCTGTTGAGATCTTTCGGCTATAAACCGGTCGCGAAGGGGTTAAGGTTTGACAAGAACAACCTGGAAGCTGATTGGTTTCTGTGTAGAGCGGCACCAGATTTTGCACCCTCCAGTCTTAGTAAACCTCCCCCTCTGTGTTTATCCTCAGGATTGCGACATCGTCATATCATCTTACATGTATGGCCGGGATCCAAAGGGGTGGGCAGGATCTTCGGAGTTCGCTCACCTTCCATCAACTTACCCTTTAACCGCTTTCTGCCCGCGCCGAAAGACGCCTACAGCGCGGGCCTCCAGTGCCGGGGGGCGTCAATAGACATCCTCCCGCGATCGATCTGCTTGCACGCCCCCCTGCGGCGAGTTGGTGGTGCGCTCTGTGATTGTCAAGTCCGTCGGACTCGGCTGGTCACAGAACAGGCGAGGGCCAATGACAGCGGCCCTTTACCACGGGATCAGCTGCCAGCCAATGACAGCTGATCATGGAAAGAAAAAGAAGTCGGATATCATTTTGTTGTCTCCTCACGATCAGCGCAAGGAGAATAGAATAAAGCCGGTGACCAGCTTCTGACCACCAGTGCTGCTAATCAGTGCCAATCAGTGCCACCTATTAGTGCCCACCAGTGCCACCTATCAGTGCCCATCAGTGCTGGCAATCAGTGCCCATCATTGCTGCCAATCATCAGTGTCAACTATCAGTGCCCATCAGTGCTGCCAATCAGTGCCCATCATTGCTGGCAATCATCAGTGTCAACTATCAGTGCCGCCTGTCAGTGCCCATCAGTGCCACCTCTCAGTGCCCTTCAGTGCCACCTATCAGAGCCCATCAGTGCCACCTTATCTGTGACCACAAGTGCTGCTAATCGGTGCCCACCAGTGTCACCTATCGGTGCCCATCAGTGCTCACCAGTGTCACTTACCAGTACCCACCAGTGCCATCAATCAGTGCCCACCAGTGCCACCTATCAGTGCCTCCTTTCAGTGCCACTTCTCAGTGCCCTTAATTGCAGATGGTAACCTATATTATCTACAAAAACGAATAAAATGCAATAAAACTAATAAAAAATGGTTGGTACTGATAGGTGGCACTGGTGAGAACTGATAGGTGGCACTGGTGGGCACCGATTAGCAGCTCTTGTGGTCACAGATAAGGTGGCACTCATGGGCTCTGATAGGCGGCACTGAAAGGCATGATCAGAGCCCATCTTTGCAGCCTCATCAGTAACTCCACATCAGTGCCCACCAGTGCCTCCTCATCAGTGCCCACCAGTGCCACCTTATCAGTGCCCATCAGTTCCGCCTATCAGTGCTCACCACTGCTACCTATCAGTGCCCACCAGTGTCGCCAATCAGTGCCCACCAATGCCACCTATCAGTGGCCATCAGTGCTGCCAATAAGTGCCTATCAGTGACTCATCATCAGTGTCACCTATGAGTGCCCATCAGTGTCACCTATCAGTGCTACCTATTAGTGCCCACCAGTGTCGCCAATCAGTGCCCACCAATGCCACCTATCAGTGCCCATCAGTGCTGCCAATAAGTGCCTATCAGTGACTCATCATCAGTGTCACCTATCAGTGCCCATCAGTGTGACCTACAAATTCCCGTGAGTGCCACCTCTCAGTGCCATCTATCAGAGCCCATGAGTGCCACCTATGCCACCTAAAAATGTTTTATTGTTTTCTGAAATACCACATTTGGGCCACTAGATGGAGCTGACGATACAATCATTAATCTCTTAGACTGAACACGGGACATTTCATAAAATTTGCACAAGTACTTCTGACATTCGTGCAACGAATGTTTAATAAATAGCCCCCTTAGGGTTAACTCATGTTTTCATCATGGGGGGGGGGGGGGGTGGTGGTCTAGGTTTTTCCACTCCCTATATTATGGTGTTGGTTTATTCCCCTTCAGTAGTGACTTGAAAAAGACCCAGATCTGGTCGAAATGCGTCGTTGCTGCCAGGGGGTAGCACACGTTGGTTTGTCGGGGGATGGGATATCCATCTTTGGACACGAACATGGCTCCGGCTAAGTGCTATACTTGGTGTTTCTTCTCAGCATTGCAGCGCCATTATATCATCTTATGTCCATGGCTTGGATTCCAGGACTCATTGGCTGCCAAGGCTTATTATGTTACCGGTGAGTATTTACATTGACAAAGTGCGTGTGTTATACCCGTGTGGTATTCTGATTGATGTCTACTCGTCTACCGGCGCCATTCATAAACAGTAGATGGTAGCGAAGACTTCACATCCCCACCCCCCCACCTCGTTACCCAACTGCCATGTCTCCTGTCACTTCTGTGTGCCCAGCCCTGGCATGGTGAGTGTTGGGCAGTAGAGCGGAGGGAGATCAGAGAACATTAATTTGCTGCCCCCCCCCCTCAGTAGTTGAACATGGAGGTAACGTGTATAAACTTCCGGGTATTCACCAGAGCCTCTAGTGGTGAGGATGGCCTTCGCTGCAGCTGGATCCAGGTCGCGGCCCCCGGAGTCCCCTAGGTCATGCTCCATAGGGAGAGAAGAGAAGCAGCACACAGGACACAAGGGATAGTGGAGGGTAAGCTGAGGTCGGGGCAACAAGCAGACGAGGATAACCAAGGGAAAGGCAAAGGGTCAGGGTCACAGGCAAACAGGAGTAGTCGGAGACAAGCCAGAGTCGTACCGAGATAACATAGCACATGGCAAGCAGGAACACAATACTAACAAACAACGTTGATCAGCAATGCAGACCTGCGGTGCACTGGTTAACCACTTGCCCACCGGGCCTGTTTTTCAGATTCGGTGTTTACGAGACTAAAACTGTTTTTTTTTTGCTAGAAAATTACTTAAACCCCCCAAACATTATATTTTTTTTTTTCTAACACCCTAGAGAATAAAATGGCAGCCATTGCAATACTTTTTGTAACACCGTATTTGCGCAGCGGTCTTACAAGCGCACTTTTTTTGAAAAAAAATCACTTTTTTGAATAAAAAAATAAGACAACAATAAATTTGGCCTAATTTTTTTTACATATTGTGAAAGATAATGTTACGCCGAGTAAAATGATACCCAACATGTCACGCTTAAAAATTGCGCCCGCTCGTGGCATGGCGTCAAACTTTTACCCTTAAAAATCTCGATAGGCGACGTTTAAAAAATTCTACAGGTTGCATTTTTTGAGATACAGAGGAGGTCTAGGGCTAGAATTATTGCTCTCGCTCTAACGATCGCGGCGATACCTCACTTGTGTGGTTTGAACACCGTTTTCATATGCGGGCGCTACTCGCGTACGCGTTCGCTTCTGTGCGCGAGCTCGTCGGGATGGGGCGTTTTAAATTTTTTTTTTTGTTTTCTTATTTATTTTGAATTAGTTTATAATTTTATACACCGAAATAAATAAAAAAAAAAAAATTATCACTTTTATTCCTATTACAAGGAATGTAAACATCCCTTGTAATAGAAAAAAAGCATGACAGGTCCTCTTATATATGAGATCTGGGGTCAAAAAGACCTCACATCTCATATTTAGGCTTAAATGCAAAAAAAAAAAAAATGTCATTTTTCAAATGTCAGAAAAAAAAAATGTTTCTTTAAGACGCTGGGCGGGACTGACGTTTTGACGTCACTTCCGCCCAGCAGAGCTATGGGGGACGGGTGGGGGGCGATTTTTCCCTCACTCGTATCCCAACACAGCGGCCGACAGGACCCGATCCCCTGGTCCCCAGGTCTTCTTAGTATGGACCTCTTTCCTCTGTAACTGGCAGTGCCATGGATGGTGTTGGCGGTAGAGTGGAGGAAGATCAGAGTGGAGGAAGATCAGAGAACATCCATTTGTGGATCTCTCCAAAGGTTGATGAGCACGGAAGCGATGTGTATTACGTCACTTCCGAGTTCAGAACTGTCATTTTCTAGCTGTTGTGGCTGCGGATGAAGCTGATTAAGCATGATATGTGCTTGGTCAGCATCAGTAGGGTCCATAACTGACATTAGGGGTCTAATAGACTCCTGATGTCTCCTTAAATTGAACCTACGCTATCACGTAGAGAGCTTGTGGGGTTGTATTATTTAATAAAGCTAGGTCTTCTGAATCAGGGCTTATCAGTGACTCATCATCGGTGTCATCTATCAGTGCTGCCTATCAGTGCCACCTTTTAGCACTGCCTATCAGAGCCCATCAGTGTCACCATATCAGTGCCCATCAGTGCAAGTTCACCAGTTCCCAACAGTGCTACCTAACAGTGCCCATCAGTGCTCACCAGTGCCACCTATTCCACCAGTGCCGCCACCTATCTTCTGTGACTGGTAGTGTCCCCGGGTAGATGCCCAGAGAATAGAGCTGAACAATGCCAGTGGAGCCGCCCAGAAGTGGAAGAAGGATGGACAGAGAGTTATGGGATTGTGAAAATAATAATACCCGTACAACCTGTCCTTACCTGATCTATCTTCTCCTTTTCTGTCACTCCTGTGAGTATGGGTGCTCCTTGAGACCTGGGAGCCTGCTGACCTTTTGCCCCTGGTGAAAGCAGTAAGGGTGGTAGGACTGGGGCAGCTCGAGGGAGTCCAGAGTCCAGGGAGTGCCCGGCCCCTGCTCTGTGCTGGGCCTCCCCCTCTAGCTGGTAAAAGTCCACGCAAGTCCATCGTCCTTTCTGGTACTTCCGACCTCCACTGAGAGAGGCCTGGTCCAGGCGTACTAGGCGGAAGCGGGAAGTGGGAGGCGAGCGAGGACCATTAGGCGGTGTCGGGGATGGAGAGCGTGCAGAGGGGTTCGGAGAGATCGGTGATAATGGCGAGGATGGTTGGTAGTCACTGGTGACGCTGGTAATCTGAAAGCCACTCCGTTTCTTCCCGAAGCTCATTGTAGATGGCACCTGAGAAGGAGAGAGGATCACTACACATCCATTGAGAGCAGCCATTCATCCTTGGCTACCAGCTACATGTACTAGAGGTGCAGTGTACTGGGGTTGTAAGTGTAGGTGTACTGTCGAAACTTGGAACCCCTAACAACCTCTGGAGGAACCCAAGGGTTGCCTGGAACCCTGGTTGAGAAACCATGGTGTAGTAGGTGTAGTGTAGTATACACGGTAGTTGTTCTAGTTATGTTCTTTATTGGGGAAATTAGCGTAGGTGTAGTATACTGGAGTAACCCGTCCTGGTGCTGTGTAGATTAAACTAGTTGGTGTAGTTATAATTTCGTACATTGTAGTGGACAGTGTAGGTGTAGTATAGTATATTGGAGATTTTGGTGTAGGCATAGCATAGTGTAATAGGGTAGCTGGTGGAGATGTATTGTAGTATATTGGGGTAGTCAGTGTTAGGGTTGAGCTTACTGAATATGTAAGCCAGGGTTGTGGGGAAGAGGCCCTTGTCCTCATTAACAAGTTTGGACTGAACCTTGGTTGTTCGGGCAAACTATGTACCCATTACCGATTCACATGGGGGTGTTATCTGACATCTCACATGGGGTGTCTCCCTATTGTTAAAGGGGCTTCCAGAATGTCATAAACCCCCTGTATGCAGACCCCCATAACAACTGGGCCAGGGTTGTGGGGAAGAGGCCCTTGTCCTCATTAACATGTTGAGGTCATGTGGCCCCATTTGAGGGCATGTGGCCTGGTATGATTCGGAAGAGAGGGACCAAACATCCCCCCCTTTCCTCTCTGGCATGCAGGGAGTCTGCATGCTCACATAAGTGTCTGGTAAGCCCCCTGCCTGCAAAACCCCATAACTACTGGGCCATGGTTGTGGGAAGAGGCCTGTGTCTTCATCAACATGTTGAGGGCATGTAGCCCCATGTTGAGGGCATGTAGCCCCATGTTGAGGGGATGTAGCCCCATTTTGAGGGCATGTAGCCCCATTTTGAGGGCATGTAGCCCCATGTTGAGGAGATGTAGCCCCATTTTGAGGGCATGTAGCCCTATGTTGAGGGCTTGTGGCCTTATATAGTTGAGGAGGAAGCACCGCACATCCCCCACCTTTCCTTCCTGGCCTGCCTGGAGACTGCATGCTCGGATAAATGTCCAGTAGGCCCACTGCCTTTTGTCCTATTGTTAAAGAGGCTTCTAGATTGCCATAAACCCCCTGTCTGCAGACCCCCATAACAACTGGGCCAGGGTTGTGGGGGAGAGGCCCTTGTATTCATTAACATGTTGAGGGCATGTGGCCTGATATGGTTGAGGAGGAAGGGAGCACACATTCCCACCTTTCCTCTCTGGCCTGCAGGGAGTCTGCATGCTCAGATAAGGGTCTGGGAAGCCCCCTGCCTGCAAACCCCCATAACCACTGGGCCATGGTTGTGGGAAGAGGCCGTGTTTTCATCAACATGTTGAGGGCATGTAGCCCCATGTTGAGGGGATGTAGCCCCATGTTGAGGGCATGTAGCCCCATGTTGAGGACTTGTGGCCTTATATGGTTGAGGAGGAAGCACCGCACATCCCCCACCTTTCCTTCCTGGCCTGCCAGGAGACTGCATCCTCGGATAAGGGTCCGGTAGGCCCACTGCCTTTTGTCCTTTTGTTAAAGAGGCTTCTAGTTTGCCATAAACCCCCTGTCTGCAGACCCCCATAACAACTTGGCCAGGGTTGTGGGGGAGAGGCCTTGTATTCATTAACATGTTAAGAGCATGTGGCCCCATTTTGAGGGCATGTGGCCTGATATGGTTGAGGAGGAAGGGAGCACACATTTCCCACCTTTCCTCTCTGGCCTGCAGGGAGTCTGCATGCTCACATAAGGGTCTGGGAAGCCCCCTGCCTGCAAACCCCCATAGCCACAGGGACATGGTTGTGGGAAGAGGCCTGTGTCCTCATTAACATGTTGAGGGCATGTAGCCCCATGCTGAAGGCATGTAGCCCAATGTTAAGGGCTTGGGGCCTGATATGGTTGAAGAGGAAGGGACCGCACATTCCTCACCTTTCCTTCCTGGCCTGCCAGGAGGCTACATGCTCGGATAAGGGTCTGGTAAGCCCACTGCCTTTTGTCCTATTGTTAAAGAGGCTTCCAGATTGCCATAAACCCCCTGTCTGCAGACCCCCAAAACAACTGGGCCAGGGTTGTGGGGAAGAGGCCCTTGTCCCCATCAGCATGTTGAGGGCATGTGGCCCCATTCCGAAGGCATGTGGCCTGGTATGGTTCAGGAGGGAGGAACTGCACACCCCCCGCCCCCCTTTTGCTCCGTGGCCTCGCAGGAGGCTGCATGCTTGGATAAATATCCACTAATCCCCTTTCCTACAGAACCCCATAAACAGTGGAGCAGGGTTGTGGGAAGAAGGCACTTGTCTTTATCAACATGGAGACAAGTTGCTTTGCCAGGGGCCCCCTATAAACACTATGCCACTGGGAAAGAGGCCCTTTTCCTCATCAACATGTTGAGGGCATGTGGCCCCATGCTAAAGGCATGTGGCCTGGTATGGTTCAGGAGGCAGGGACCATATACGCCCCCCTTTTCCTACCTGCCCTGCCAGGAGGCTGAATGCTCGGAAAAGGATCCGGTATGCCCCCTGCCTGCAGACCCCCATAACAACTGAACCAGGGTTGTGGGGAGGAGGCCCTTGTTCTCATCAGCATAGAGACACATTCCTTTGCCAGGGGATCCCCATAACCATTGGGCCAGGGTTTTGGTGAAGAGGTCCTTGTCCTCATCAACATGTTGAGGACATGTGGCCTAATGTTGAAGGCATGTGTCCTGATATGGTTTTGAATGGAGAAACCGCATATTCCTCCTCCTTCCTCCCTTGCCTACCAGGAGGCTGCATGTTCAGATAAAGGTCTGGTTTTGATTTTTGGTGGACATGTGGCCTGGTAGGATCCCGTAGAGATGGACTGTGCATTCCACCCCCCCTTCCCCTTGGCCTGCCAGGAGGCTGCATGCTCAAATATGGATCCGTTAAGCCCCCTGCTCTCAGAACCCCATAAACACTGAACCAGGGTTGTGGGGAGGAGGCCCTTGTCCTCATCAACTTGGAAACAAGTTTTTTTGCCAGGAGACCCCCATAACCATTGGGGCAGGGATTTGGGGAAGAGGTCTATGTCCTCATCAACATGTTGTGTTGAGGGCACGTGGCCCCATGTTGAAGTCGTATGGCCTGATATGGTTCAGGAGAACCACATATTCCTCCTCATTCCTCCCTTGCCTACCAGGAGGCTGCGTGTTCAGATAAGGCTCTGCTTTTGATTTTTGGGGGGACCATATTCCTTTTTTTATTGATTTTTACTTGGTGCCCCCCCCCCCCTTAAAATCCATAACACCAGACCCTTATCTAGGACAGTGGTCTGGTATAGATGAATGGAAACCTAGGTTGTTTGTTTGCAAACAGAATGAAGCAGCTGGGAAATGTAATTTTGTTTGCGATGTAAACACACTGTTTTCTTTGTAAATATCAGTGTTACTGTAATAGGTTGTCTACATCACACAGATGGGCCACTTCCCAGGCAGGGCCAGGGCACCCCCCCCCCAGACTGCCCCCTCCCCCCTCCTAACACCTATACTAACTAACCTGTGCAGAAAAAGATGTATATACTTACCTATTTACTAGTCTGCTCAGGTCCAGTCATGTGATCCCCTGTGTCAGCCAGCGGCAGCTGCAGGGGAGATGAATGAACGCTGCGCCAATGGCTAATAAAGTCTGAAGCGGTGTTGTCACCTATAGGTTTCAAAGGTACATTGGCTGACACTTTGAATGTAGTATATAGTATATTGGGATAGTTGGTGTAGGGAGTACTGTAGTATATTGGGGTAGTTGGTGCAGGGGTACTGTAGTATATTGGGGTAGTTGTTGTAGGCGTACTGTAGTATATTGGGGTAGTTGGTGTAGGAGTACTGTAGTATATTGGGGTAGTTGGTGTAGGGGTACTGTAGTATATTGGGGTAGTTGGTATATTGGGGTAGTTGGAGTGGGGGTACTATAGTATATTGGGGTACTGTACTATATTGGGGTAGTTGGTGTGGGGTACTGTACTATATTGGTGTAGGTGCAGTCTAGTAAATTGGGGCGGTTAGTATAGGGGTAATGTAGTATATTGGGGTAATGTAGTATAGGGGTAGGTAGAGAGTAGTAGGTAGAGAGTAGTAGGTAGAGAGTAGTAGGTACAGAGTAGTAGGTACAGAGTAGTAGATTGGAGTAGTAGGTAGAGAGTAGTAGATTGGAGTCGTAGGTACAGAGTAGTAGGTACAGAGTAGTAGATTGGAGTCGTAGGTACAGAGTAGTAGATTGGAGTAGTAGATTGAAGTAGTAGGTACAGAGTAGTAGATTGGAGTAGTAGGTACGGAGTAGTAGGTAGAGAGTAGTAGATTGGAATAGTAGGTAGAGAGTAGTAGATTGGAATAGTAGGTAGAGAGTAGTAGTTTGGAATAGTAGGTAGAGAGTAGTAGATTGGAATAGTAGGTAGAGAGTAGTAGATTGGAGTAGTAGGTATAGAGCAGGGCTTTCTTAATGAGAGGGCACACCTGGGCACTGCCCCAGGGGTCCCAGCTGCATGGGGGGCCCTGCACTTTCCCCAAAGCAGCTGGCCCTTGAGCCCACACTGCCCTGAAATTGGGGGCCCCCATGATGGCACTGAGATTGATAGATACACAGGGGAGGCAGTCTGCCTCCTACCTACTTAATGTCTGTTTACCTGCACTGTCATCATTGTAGGGGCCCCAGAGCATTACTTTGCCCAGGGGCCCATGATGCTATTAAGACAGCCCTGGTAGAGAGTAGTAGATACGGAGTAGTAGGTTGTTGATCTATAATAATATAGAACACCCCTCCTGCACTTCCCTCTCCCGCCTGTGTGGGGCGCTCTTCTATTGCTGGGGGGGTATCAGAGTTGGGCTCCCCCAGACATAGGAAGTGATGAGTGTGTAGTGTTGGCTCTCATGTAGCAGCATGTGCACACATGTCACCTGTCAGGAGGAGGAATGATCTATCACCCCGCCGTGTGTCTCCTGACACGGCCCCCAGCTCCCTTCTGTCTCCATATATAGACTGGGCTACAGAGCTGACACTTCATGTGTGCTCATAGCCCAGCACAGCACAAGAAAAGGACTTACCTGCTGAAGATCGGAGGGTGGGAGAAGTGTTGGGTGAATCGCTCTTCTCTTCCAGCCTCTCCCTCCTAATTCTCCCCGCCGTCACTCTCCCCTCTCAGGAAACTTGTGTGTCCCGTGAGCTGACACTTCATACGTGTTGCGTCCCTCATCTTCCCCGGGCACTGCGCTGCCCTCCGCTCTCCTCTACTCTACTGCCTGTTGACATCTCTCCCCTGTCAGGAAGTCCTGCCTCTGCTGTCTGTCTGTCCCCTTCCTTCTGCCCCCCTCTCTCTCTCTCCTCCCATTCCTTCCCTCTATCTCACCCCTCCTTTCTGGGTGTCTCATTCTTCTCACCCTCCTTCCCCTTTCTGGGTGTCTCATTCTTCTCACCCTCCTTCCCCTTTCTGGGTGTCTCATTCTTCTCACCCTCCTTCCCCTTTCTGGGTGTCTCATTCTTCTCACCCTCCTTCCCCTTTCTGGGTGTCTCATTCTTCTCACCCTCCTTCCCCTTTCTGCCTCATCTGACACTCTTCTCCTGACTCACAGACAAACTCTCTTCTCCACTCCCTCCTTCCTTCCCTCCTTTCTTCCCTCCTTCCTTCCCTCCTTCCCTCCTTCCTTCCCTCCTTCTCTCCTTCCCTCCTTCCTCCCTCCTTCTCTCCTTCCTTCCCTCCTTTCACACTTACCCTATTCTCCACTCTCTCCTTCCTTCCCTCCTTTCTTCCCTCCTTCCTCCCTCCTTCTCTCCTTCCTTCCCTCCTTTCACACTTACCCTATTCTCCACTCTCTCCTTCCTTCCCTCCTTTCTTCCCTCCTTCCTTCCCTCCTTCTCTCCTTCCTTCCCTCCTTTCACACTTACCCTATTCTCCACTCTCTCCCTCCTTCTCTCCTTCCTTCCCTCCTTTCACACTTACCCTATTCTCCACTCTCTCCCTCCTTCTCTCCTTCCTTCCCTCCTTCTCTCCCTCCTTCCCCTTTCTGGGTGTCTCATTCTTCTCACCCTCCTTCCCCTTTCTGGGTGTCTCATTCTTCTCACCCTCCTTCCCCTTTCTGGGTGTCTCATTCTTCTCACCCTCCTTCCCCTTTCTGCCTCATCTGACACTCTTCTCCTGACTCACAGCCAAACTCTCTTCTCCACTCCCTCCTTCCTTCCCTCCTTTCTTCCCTCCTTCCTTCCCTCCTTCTCTCCTTCCTCCCCTCCTTCTCTCCTTCCCTCCTTCCTCCCTCCTTCTCTCCTTCCTTCCCTCCTTTCACACTTACCCTATTCTCCACTCTCTCCCTCCTTCTCTCCTTCCTTCCCTCCTTTCACACTTACCCTATTCTCCACTCTCTCCCTCCTTCTCTCCTTCCTTCCCTCCTTCTCTCCCTCCTTCCCCTTTCTGGGTGTCTCATTCTTCTCACCCTCCTTCCCCTTTCTGGGTGTCTCATTCTTCTCACCCTCCTTCCCCTTTCTGCCTCATCTGACACTCTTCTCCTGACTCACAGCCACACTCTCCCTCTTCTCCACTCCCTCCTTCCTTCTCTCCTTCCCTCCTTCCTTCCCTCTTTCTCTCCTTCCTTCCCTCCTTCTCTCCTTCCTTTCCTCCTTCCTTCCCTCCTTCCACACTCTCCCTTCTTCTCTCCCTCCTTCCCTCCTTCCACACTTACCCTCTTCTCCACTCTCTCCCTCCTTCCCTCCTTCCTTTACTCCTTCCCTCCTTCTCACCCTCCTTCCCTCCTGCTTTCACTCCTTCCCTCCTTCCTTCTCTCCCTCCTTCCCTCCTTCCACACTCTCCCTCTTCTCCACTCCCTCCCTCCTTCCCTCCTTCTCTCCCTCCTTCCACATTCTCCCTCGTGTCCACTCTCTCCCTCCTTCCCTCCTTCTCTCCCTCCTTCCTTCCCACCTTTCACACTCTTCTCCACTCCCTCCCTCCTTCCCTCCTTCCTTCTCTCCTTCCTTCCCTCCTTCCACACTCTCCCTCTTCTCCACTTCCTCCCTCCTTCCCTCCTTCTCTCCCTCCTTCCACACTCTCACTCTTCTCCACTCCCTCCCTCCTTCCCTCCTTCCTTCTCTCCTTCCTTCCCTCCTTCCACACTCCCCCTCTTCTCCACTCCCTCCCTCCTTCCCTCCTTCTCTCCCTCCTTCCACACTCCCCCTCTTCTCCACTTCCTCCCTCCTTCCCTCCTTCTCTCCCTCCTTCCACACTCTCACTCTTCTCCACTCCCTCCCTCCTTCCCTCCTTCCTTCTCTCCTTCCTTCCCTCCTTCCACACTCCCCCTCTTCTCCACTCCCTCCCTCCTTCCCTCCTTCTCTCCCTCCTTCCACACTCCCCCTCTTCTCCACTCCCTCCCTCCTTCCCTCCTTCTCTCCCTCCTTCCACACTCTCCCTAGTGTCCACTCTCTCCCTCCTTCCCTCCTTCTCTCCTTCTCTCCCTCCTTCCCTCACTTTCTCCAATTTATTAAAGTTTTCAACGAGCAGATCTGATACATTGTACCATTATCAGTCAACAGGGAGCTCCTCTCCCCTCTCATCCTTCATTGGCAGGATCAACACACATTCCAGCATTGCCAAACCATTGAGGAGATATTATGGGGGGGGGGGGGGGACCTTCGAAATTCAACTTCTGTACAACCGGGCTTCATAGTCTCTCTCCTTTCTGTTTTTTCTCTTTTTTTTCTCTACCCTCGTGTCTCTCTTTCTCCTCTTTCTCCTTCCCTCCCTATCCAACCTTTCTCTTTTTAGTCTTTCTCCTCCCTGTCCTCTCTCCTTCCCTTCCTCTCCAATCTCTCTCTTTTTAGTCTTTCTCTCTTCTCCTCTCCTTCCCGCCATATCCCATTTCCACCTCTTCATCTCTCTCTCTCTCTAGGTCCTTCCCCCCCTATTCCATCTCTTTCTCCCCTCTTCCATGTCTCTCTCTTTCTCCTCTCTCTCTACTATCTTTCCCTCCCCATCCCATCTCTCTCCCCCCCCCCTCTACTTTCCCTTACTCCTCCCTACCCTCTCTCCTTTTCTACCTTTCCCATCTCTCTTTCCTTTCCGTCCCTCCCTCTCCCATCTCTCTCTCTCCTTTCCATCCCTCCCTCCCTCTCCCATCTCTCTCTCTCTCCCATCTCTCTCTCTCCTCCCCCTCTCCCACCTCTCTCTCTCCCCCTCCCCCTCCCATCTCTCTTTCCCTCCCCTCCCATCTATCTCTCTCTCTCCTCCCCCTCTCCCATCTCTCTCCCCCGTCTACCATCTATATCTCTCCCCCTCCTATCTCTCTCTCTCCCCCCTCCCATCTCTCTCTTTCTCCCTCCTATCTTTCTCTCTCCTCTGCCTCTCCCATCTCTCTCTCTCTCCCCTCTCCTATCTCTCTCTCTCTGGCCCTCCCATGTCTCTCTCTCTCTATCTTTCCCTCCCTCCCATCTTTCTCTCCCCCTCTCCCATCTCTCTCTCTTCCCTTTCCATCCCTCCCTCTCTCACCTCTCTCTCCCCCCTCCTATCTCTCCCTCTCCCATTTCTCTCTCTCTCTCCATCCCTCTCCCACCTCTCTCTCTCTCCTTTCCGTCCCTCCCTCTCCCATCTCTTTCTCTCTCTCTCTCCCATCTCTCTTTCTCCTTTCTGTCCTTCCCTCCCTCTCCCATCTCTCTCTCTCTCTCCCCCTCTTCCATCCCTCTCTCCCCCTTCTCTCCTTTCTGTCCCCCCTCTCCCATCACTCTCTCTCCCTCTCCCATCTCTTTCTCTCTCCCCCTCTCACTTTCTCCTTTCCCTTCCTCCCTCTCCCATCTCTCTCTCCTATCTGTCCCTCTCTCCCTCTCCCATCTCTCTCTCCCCCCTCTCCTATCTCTCTCTCCCACCTCTCTCTCTCCTTTCTGTCCCTCCCTCCCTCTCCCATCTCTCTCTCTCCTTTCCGTCCCTCCTTCTCCCATCTCTTTCTCTCTCTACCCCTCTCCCATCTCTCTCTCTCCCCTCTCTCATCTCTCTTTCTCTCTTGCCCTCCCTCTCCCATCTCTTTCTCCTTTCCGTCCCTCCCTCTGCCATCTCTTTCTCTCTCTCTCCCCTCTCCCATCTCTCTCTCTCTTTTTCCTTTCTGTCCCTCCCTCCCTCTCCCATCTCTCTCTCCCCCCTCTCCCATCTCTCTCTCCCCTTTCTGTCCCCCCTCTCCCATCACTCTCTCCCCTTTCTGTCCCCCCTCTCCTATCACTCTCTCTCTCCCTCCCCATCTCATCTCTCTCTCTCTCTCTCTCCCCCCTGTTT
Organism: Rana kukunoris; assembly: GCA_029574335.1. NCBI lineage: Eukaryota > Metazoa > Chordata > Amphibia > Anura > Ranidae > Rana > Rana kukunoris. Next base: position 539,945,526 of record CM056051.1, read on the forward strand.
TCCTTTCTCCTCCCTATCCTCTCTCTTTTCATCCTCCTCCCATCTCTTTCACTTTCTCAACTCCCTCTCTCTCCTCTTTTTTTCTCCCTCTCCCATCTCTCTCTCCCCCTCTCTTTTCTATCTCTCTCTCTGTTCCTCCCTCTCCCCCCTCTCTCCCCCCTTTCTCCACCCTATTCTCTCTTATTTCCTCCCTCTTTCTTGTCTCTATTTTCCTCCCCTCTCTCTCTCTCTCTTCCTCCCTCCCTATCCCATTTCTCTCTGTCCTCTCCTCCCTCTCCCAACTCTCTTTTTCGCCTCTCTATCCTCTCATTTCCACCCTTGCCCATCTCTCTCTCCCCCTCCTTTACCATCTGCCCTCTCCTGTCAATCTTTTTCCTCTCTTTTTCTCTCCTCTTCTTAATTTCCTATATCGCTCCTTCCCTTCTCTCTCTCTCTCTCTCTCTCTCTCTGTCTCTCCTCTCCCTCTCTCTTTCTTTCTCTCTCCTTCCCTTCTCTTGCTCGCTCTCTCTCTCTCTCTGTCTCTCCTCTCCTCTCCCCTCTCTCTCCTTTCCTCAGTCTTGCCCCCCCCCCCCATACACACACTCTCTCTCTGTCCTCACTCTGTATATATTGGCACCTACACAGCCCCATGACTGTCAGGGTGTTAACCCTTCCCGGGGCCCGCTGTGCGCATGTGATCCACGTTTCTGGAATATCTAACATTGGAGAGACCCCCGTGTCTTCCATCCAGGACTGTGTGTGTGGGGTCACATCAGAGATCAGCCAATCCCTCTTTGCCGGTCGGTGTCAGAGCGATTATCAGGCGGCACTCCCAGGTGGAATCGTCTTATCAATCGCTGACCCTTGTCCTGTGCACTGCGCTCAATATACGGGCGTGACAGCGAGACATTATATAACATATATACAGAGCAGAAACCGACAAGTCCAATATACTGTGTATACACTCTATTACCAAAAGTATTGGGACACCTGACCTTACACATGAACTTTAATGGCCTCCCAGTCTTAGCCCGTAGGGTTCAATATTGAGTTGGCCCCGCCCTTCGCAGCTATAACAGCTCCAACTCTTCTGGGAAGGCCGTCTACAAAGCTTAGGTGTGTGTCTATGGGGAATGTTTGACCATTCTTCCAGAAGAGCATTATTGAGGTCAGGCACTGATGTTGGATGAGAAGGCCTGGCTCGCAGTCTCCGCTCTAATTCAGGTGTTCTGTCAGGTTGAGGTCAGGACTCTGTGCAGGCCAGTCAAGTTCCTCCACCTAAAACTCGCTCATCCATGGTTTTGTGCACTGGTCCAAATCATTTGGTGGAGGGGGGGATTGTGGTGGGGGTTTGTTTTTCAGGGGTCGGTCTTGGCCCCCTTAGTTCCAGTGAAGGGAACACTTAAGTCACCCGACACTTCCATGTTTTTTTCTTTCTCCTCTCTCTTCTATCTTTCCCTCCCCATTCCATCTCTCTCTTTCCCTCTCCTTTCCCTTTCTCCTCCCTTCCCACTCCCTCTCCCATCTCTCTCCCATCTTCCATCTCTCTCTCTCTCTCTCTCTCTCCTCTCTCTCCCCCTCTCCCATCTCTCTCTCTCTTCTCCCCCTTTCCCTCTCCCATCTCTCCCTCTCCCATCTCTCTCTCTCCCTTCTGTCCCTCCCTCTCCCCCTCTCTCATCTCTTTCTCTCCTTTCTGTCCCTCCCTCCCTCTCTTATCTCTCTCTCCCCCTCTCCCATCTCTCTCTCCCTCCCTCTCCCATCTCTCTCTCTTATCTCTCTCTCCCTCTCTTATCTCTCTCTCCCTCTCCCATCTCTCTCTCTCCCTCTCTTATCTTTCTCTCCCATCTCTCTCTCCTCCCCCTCTCCCACCTCTCTCTCCCCCCTCCCATCTCCCTCTCTCCCCCTCCCATCTCTCTCTCCTCCCCCTCTCCCACCTCTCTCTCTCCCCCTCCCATCTCCCTCTCTCCCCCTCCCATCTCTCTCTCCTCCCCCTCTCCCATCTCTCTCTCTCTCTCTCCTCCCCCTCTCCCATATCTCTCTCTCTCTCTCCTCCCCCTTTCCCTCTCCCATCTCTCCCTCTCCCATCTCTCTCCATTCTGTCCCTCCCTCTCCCCCTCTCTCATCTCTTTCTCTCCTTTCTGTCCCTCCCTCTCTTATCTCTCTCTCCCCCTCTCCCATCTCTCTCTCTCTCTCTCTCCTCCCCCTCTCCCTCTCCCATCTCTCCCTCTCCCATCTCTCTCTCCTTTCCGTCCCTCCCTCTCCCATCTCTCTCTCCCAACCTCTCTCTCGCAGTCTCTGCTCTAATTCATCCCAAAGGTGTTCTGTCAGGTTGAGGTCAGGACTCTGTGCAGGCCAGTCAAGTTCCGCCACCTAAAACTCGCTCATCCATGGCTTTGTGCACTGGTACAAATCATTTGGCGGAGGGTGATTATGGTGTGGGGGGGAGGGGCAGATTATGGTGTGGGGGTTGTTTTTCAGGGGTCGGGCTTGGCCCCCTTAGTTCCAGTGAAGGGAACTCTTAAGTCACCCGACACTTCCATGTCTATCTCTTTCTCCTCTCTCTCCTATCTTTCCCTCCCCATCTCATCTCTCTCTTTTTCTCTCCCTCTCTCCTTTCCCTTTCTCCTCCCTATGTTCTCTTCCTTTCTCCCTCTCCCATCTCTCTCTCTCCTTTCCATCCCTCCCTCCCTCTCAGATTTCTGGGGAAGGGAACTCTTAAGGCACTCGACACTTTGGTCAATTTCATGCTCCCAACTTTGTGGGAGGAGTTTTTGGGGGACAGCCCCTTCCTGTTCCAACATGACTGCCCACCAGTGCACAAAGCAAGGTCCATAAAAATATAGATGGGCGAGTTTGTGGTGGAGGAACTTAACTGGCCTGTACAGAGTCCTGACCTCATCCTGATAGAAGACATAAAGGGGGGAAGGTTGGAACTTTGTGTGAGGTGTATGTGGTTTGCATACGATCTAAAAAAATTCATTACGCTGATAACATTATATAGCAATACAGCGCATGGTTACAGGAGATTTTTTTTTTACAAACATAGTCCCCCATATAGTGGATAAAAGAGGTCACAGTATGGAATCTAACAACATGGTTAAACCATCTAAAATTATTGAAATATATTAGATGCATCTGAAAAAATCTTGACGCGTTTCGTGGGCTTCTACCCACTCATCAGGAGCACGGTGCCTCAAATTCTAAAAGAAAGGGAATAGAAGTAACCCATGATACAATGTGACCACCCATATGGGGAAGATAGGGATGAATAAGAATGATGACTGTCCATGCCTACTCAATACTCACTAGGATGACTGACTACGTGTCCCCGGATTACCCGGGACAGTCCTGCATTTTGCAGGTCTGTCCCGGCCACATTAATTCCAGGACAATACAGTGTCCCGGAATGAAACTGACACAGCCACCGGGCCAATCTGATGACCCCAAAAAAGGCCGCCTTATCAGCGCTTTACTCACTGACAGTACTCGTCCTGTCCGGGAATGCCTGGAGGAGCACAATCCCTGCCCCCTGCTTGTGATTGGAGAAATCATAAATCCCGCCTCTTGTGTCCAATCACTGTGCTGTGATTCGTTACAGCACAAGCTGATTTTTGGGAAGGGGGGTGTCCCTGAATGGTAGTTTGGAAATGTGGTCACCCTAATACTCACGTATGAATCAATGTGGGGGGGGGGGGGGCTGTGTGAAACCATATGCCAGTGATCGGCCAGAGAAGCCAGCAGCTCTCATGTAAGGATCGGTGGGATCGCACACTGGAGATCGCTGTAGCAGTGAGGAAGCGTGTGTGTGTAGCCAGATTGGACTCCAGTCAGAGGGGTATAATACAGGCGTGGGCATAGGAAAGAGAGATGGCTGCTCCAGGTGGAGACCTTGGCAATCATCAGTCGTGGGCATATATATATATATATATATATATATATAAAAAAAGGGGGGTAGCCATCCGGGGCCCCTGGGGACCTTTGTGGCCTTTAATAAAAATAAAATAAAAATAAAATAAATAAATAAATATATATATATATATATATATATATATATATATATAAAAAAGGGGGGGTTGCCACCCAGGGGCCTTGGGGACACATAAAAAAAAAAAAAAGAAAAATATATACATTAAAAAAAAAAGATTTTATAAAAAAAAAAGGGGGGTTGCTATCCAGGGCCTTGGGGACCTCTGGGCCCTTTAATAAAAATAATATTTTTTTTTTTAAATATATAAAAAAAGAAAAAAAAAGGAGTGGTTGCCACCCGGGGCCCTGGGGACTACGGGGCCACCTGGGGACCTCTGGGCCCTTAAATAAAAGAAAAATAGAAAAAAAATATATATAAACAAATAAAAAAAATAAGATTTTATAAAAAAAAGGGGGGGTTGCCATCCGGGCCCCTGGGGACCTCCAGGCCCCTTACAGGTGTACTGCCTGTACCCCCCTGATGGCGGCCCTGCCTACCAGTGAGATGGTCACCTTGCACCACGTGTAGTGTTACTATGTGTGCCGTGGCAAACAGTGGTTGTGGAAGCCTGGGGAGGGGGGCACAGGCAGCGGGGGAATCCGATATTGGACAGGAGGTAGGTGATCAGTGGGGGGAAATAACTGGAATTAATCTTTTGTGGCTCACCTTGCAGCAGCTGAAATCCGGAGAGGAGAGGAGAGGAGAGGAGAGGAGAGGAGAGGAGGGAAGCCTGCAGCGCTGGAGAATGGGGGAACACAAGGGGGGCCCAAGCAGCGGGGGAATCCGATAGTGGACAGGAGGTGGGTGATCAGTGTGGCAGGTGTGGAATATAACTGGAGCCAACCTTTTTGGCTCACCCTGCAGCAGCTGAAATCCAGAGGGAGAGGAGAGGAGGGAAGCCTGCAGCGCTGGGGAATGGGGGAACACAGGGGGGCCCAATCAGCAGGGGAAGCTGATAGTGGACAGGAGGTGGGTGATCAGTGTGGCAGGTGTGGAATATAACTTGAGCCAACCTTTTTGGCTCACCCTGCAGCAGCTGAAAGCCGGAGGGAGAGGAGAGAAGGGAAGCCTCCAGCGCTGGAGAATGGGGGAACACAGGGGGGCCCAAGCAGCAGGGGAATACGATAGTGGACAGAAGGTGGATGATCAGTGTGACCGGTGGGGTAAATAACCAAAACCAATCTTTTGTTGCTCACCCTGCAGCAGCTGAAAGCCAGTGGGAGAGTAAAGGAGAGAAGCCTGCAGTGCTGGGGAGGGGGGCACACAGGGGGCCCAGATAGTGGACAGGAGGTGGGTGAACAGTGTGGCAAGTTGGGAAAAATCTTAAATCAATCTTTTGTTGCTCACCCTGCAGCAGCTGAAAGCCGGCAGGAGAGTAGAGGATCCTGCAGCGCTGGGGAGGGGGGCACACCAGGTGGCGGGGGGAATCCGATAGTGGACAGGAGGAGGGAGGCCAGTGTGGCATGTGGGGGAAATAACTGGGACTGGTCTTTTGTGGCTCACCCTGCAGCAGCTGAAAGCCTCTCAGCATGCATACCAGACCCTCATCAAGGATAAGGATGTGTAGGGGGAACCCCCACACCACTTTTTTTGTGTGTAGGATCCCCCATTAATATCTATAGGAGACTCTCCTCTAGGATAAGGGCCCGGTACACATTCCTGGAATTCCCCTCCTCTTTGTTTACAAACAGAAGTAAGTGGCCTGGAAATGTCATTTACCAGCCAGTTTTACAACATTTCTCTCTATTATACATGTCTTGCTTTAGGGAATTGTATACATCACACAGATGTGTCATTTCACAGGTGGGGGCAGGGCACCCCCCCCCCAGGGTCAGGGGCCCCCGACCCCCCCCCCACTCCAGGGTCAGGGGCCTCCAACCCCCCCCCCCCAGACATGTTATTTAACCAGTTGCCGTCCAGGCATATTATGACATTCTTCTATTCTTCTGTAAAAATCACACAAATGTTTGGGAAAAAATTTACTTTATTTAATTTGAATGCACAAAAACACAACACAATACCCAATTGTTTGGTAAAATATAAAATAAAAATAAAGTATAAATACCTGATATTGTTTTGAAATTGCCGGTCACACTGCCCCCTCCTTTCAAACTGCCCCCCCTCCTGTCACACTACTGCCCCTCGGGTCATACTTCCCTCCCTCCTGTCTCACTGCCCCCCTCCTGTCACACTGCCCCCCTCCTGTCACACTGCCCCCCTCCTGTCACACTGCCCCCTCCTGTCACACTGCCTCCCTCCTGTCACACTGCCCCCCTCCTGTCACACTGTCCCCCTCCTGTCACATTGCCCTCCCTCCTGTCACATTGCCCTCCCTCCTATTGCCCTCCCTCCTGTCACATTGCCTCCCTCCTGTCCCATTGCCCTCCCTCCTGTCACACTGCCCCCCTCCTGTCACATTGCCCCCCTCCTGTCACACTGCCCCTCCTCCTGTCACACTCCCTCCCTCCTGTAACACTGCCCCCTCCTTTAACACTGCCTCCCTCCTGTCACACTGCCCCCTCCTGTCACACTGCCCCCCCCCCTGTCTAATTGCCCTCTCTCCTGTCACACTGTCCCCCTCCTGTCACACTACCGCCCCTCGGGTCATACTTCCCCCCTCCTGTCACACTGTTCCTCCTCCTGTCACACTGCCCCCTCCTTTTACACTGTCCCCTTCTGTCACATTGCCCTCCCTCCTGTCACACTGCCCCCCTCCTGTCACATTGCACCCCTCCTTTTACACTGCCCCCTCCTGTTACACCGCCCCCTCCTTTCACACTGCCCCCCTTCTGTCACATTGCCCTCCCTCCTTTAACACTGCCCCCTCCTTTCACACTGCCCCCTTCTGTCACATTGCCCCCTCTTGTCACACTGCCCCCTGCTGTTACATTGCCCCCCTTCCTGTTACACTGTCCCCTCCTGTCACACTGCCCCCTCCTTTCACAACGTCTCCCCTCCTGTCACACTATAACCCCTCATATCATACTGCCCCCCCTCGTGTCATACTGTCCCCCTCCTGTCATACTTCCCCCCCTCCTCCAGTCACACTGACCCTCCACCTGTTACACTGCCCCCCATCCTTCTGTCGAGTGGTGGTTTCTTGCACTGGAGCCCTGAAGGTTCTAGTTACGCCTCCGCTTGTCGCTTCCGGTTTCTGACATCACACAGTGGAAGGCGCAACATCAGTTCCTCTTACTGCGTCCCAGGAAGCCGATGCTGCCAGTCGCTTCCTTACTGGGCACCCCGATTGCATGGGAGAGCCCAGAAAAGGTGTAAAGGTGATCCAGTGGCTCTATAGCCGCTTGGATCACTTTTACATAGAAGAAAATCCTCCTGATCCTGTCAGCAGGCCCGTCTTAATAGCATCATGGGCCCCTGGGCAAAGTGATGCTATGGGGCCCCTACAATGATGACAGTGCAGGTAAACAGACATCAAGTACGTAGGAGGTAGACTGCCTCCCCTGTGTATCTATCACTCGAGTCAGGGCCATCATGGGGCAGCGGGGCTCAAGGGCCAGCTGCTTTGGGGAAAGTGCAGGGGCCTTCCATGCAGCTAGGGCCGCTGGGCAGTGCCCACCCAGGTGTGCCCTCTCATTAAGACAGCCCTGCCTGGCAGTCAAATAAGGAATAAGTTGAGGGGGTTAGGGTTAGGTGCTTAGGGTTAGGTGCGTACAACTGTGCTGGACTGTTTGGGCCGGATCCACAAAGCATTACGACGGTGTATCCAGATACGCCGCCATAATTTCAAATTTGCGCCGGCGTATCTTTGTTTTGTATCCACAAGACAAAATACGCGGGAATTACGCTAAGATACGACTGACGTAAGTCTATTACGCCGTCGTATCTTATTTGCATATTTATGCTGGCCGCTAGGGGCGCTTCCGTAGATGTTCAGAGTAAAATATGCAAATGAGATAGATACGCCAATCCACGAACGTACGTACGCCCCGCGCATTCTTTTTACGTCGTTTGCGTAAGTCCGGCGTAAAGTTACCCCTGCTCTACAGAGGCGTACGCAATGTTAAGTATGGACGTTGGGACAGCGTCGAATTTTACGCCGTTTGCGTAAAACGTTCGCGAATAGGGCTTTGCGTAAGTTACGTTCACGTCAAAAGCATTGACTATTTGCGACGTGATTTCACGCAGTGGGATACCTCCACGGACGGCTCATGCGTAGTTAAAAAAAAAAACGTAATTTACGTCGGGTCACGAATAATTTAAATAAAACACGCCCACCTCTTCCACATTTGAATTAGACGCGCATACGCCGGCCCATTTACGCTACGCCGCCGTAACTTAGGACGCAAGTGCTTTGTGCATACGGCACTTGCGTTCCTAAGTTACGGCGGCGTAGCGTAAAGAAGATACGCTACGCCGGAAAAAAGTTACGCCGGCCTTTGTGGATCCAGCCCTTTGTGTCTATAGATGCATGAAGACCAGCTGGGGAGCGCGCACGAACGAGTCTCCCCTCAGTTTTTTTAATGGGGCACCCAAAAAAGAAGAGGAGGAGGGGACAGTGCCGGCGAGGGACTCCAGAAGTGGAGGGTTCGGGGACTGCTCTGTTGGCCAACTTGCCTCAAATCCAGGCCCTCACCAGAGAGAATCCATTGGCTGCTGTATTGAGGGAACATAAACAAGAGATGCAATCACCTATCTTTGGATCTTTCCGACAACGCAGATCTGGCAGTGTGACGTAACAGTCACTGAAATATGACACTATCTGATCTGCTTTGCGGGAGACCCGATTGGACTTTAGCAGCACTGCAGAAAGGGTTCAGGCAGATGTTATAGATAAAGGAAATGAAGGAACTAGGAGTCTCATTCATCTTGCTGAAGCAGCCCGGTGGGAAAAGGGACAATAAATGAAGCAAGGGCGGGCTGCAGAGAGAAATAAATAAATAGAGTATCCTAAATTTTATCAGAAATTATTATTTTTTTGATCATTTTAATTCCCCCTCCTACCACCTGTCAGAACTCAGAGAGGGGCAGCAGCAGTTCACAGAGAGAGATCCCCCCCCCCCACTCTAAAATACCTGGCCTGGTGAGTGGATTGCATGGAGGGGGAGAGCTGTACTGGAGGGGAACTGTACTCTTGGGGGAGGAGCTCTGTACTGGGGGGATCTGTACTGGTGCTTGGGGGGTGTACAGATGGTAGGGAGTTCTATACTGGGGGAGAGACCTGTACTGGGGGGGGTGGGGGTTGTACTGGTGCTTGGGGGTGGGGGGATGCACAGGTGGTATGGGGTTCTATACTGGGGGAGAGGCCTGTACTAGGGGAGAGAATCTGTACTTGGGGGGACTGTGCAGTGGGGAGCTGTACTTAGAGGGGAGATCTGTAGTGGTGGGTAACAATCCTAACAATATTGGGGGAGATCTGTACTGGGGGCGAGAGGGAACTGCATGAGGGGGGTAACTGTACTTGGGGGGGGGGGGTTGTACAATGTACAATACGAAGCTGTACTGAGAGGGAAGATCTGTATTGGTGGGTAACAATCCTAACAATATTGGGGGAGATCTGTACTGGGGGTGGGAGGGAAATGCATGAGGGGGGTATCTGTACTTGGGGGGGGGGGGGACTGTACAATAGGGAGCTGTACTGAGAGGGGAGATCTGTATTGGTGGGTAACAATATTGGGGGAGATCTGTACTGGGGGCATGGGGGGGAACTGCATGGGGGGTGCCTGTACTTGGGGGGGCACTGTACAATAGGGAGCTGTACTGAGATGGGAGATCTGTATTGGTGGGTAACAATCCTAAAAATACTGGGGGAGATCTGTACTGGGGGCGGGAGGGAATTGCATGGGGGTGGGGGGGGTATCTGTTATTGGGAGGGAGGATTATACAATAGGGAACTGTACTGAGAGGGGAGATCTGTATTGGTGGGTAACAATCCTAACAATGCTGGGGGCAGGAGGGAACTGCACTTGGGGGGGGGGGGGCTGTACAATGGGGAGCTGTACTGAGAGGGGAGATCTGTTTTACAGTACAACAATACTGGAGGACATATGTACTGGGTGGGGGGAGAGGTGTCTGTACTGTGAGAGCAATTCTTAACTGGGTGGAAATATACTGAGGGGAGAGATTTGTACTGGGGAAGGAGTAATCTGTATTGGGAGAAGCTGCACAATATACTGGGAGGGGAGGAGTCTGTACTTGAGGGAGGGGGGGGGGGCTGTACAAAGAGGACCTGTACAGAGAGACTGAAGATCTGTATCAGTGGGTACCAATACTGGGGAGATCTGTACTGGGGGGGGGGTCTTTACTGTGGGAGGGATTCTAAACGGGGAAGAAATATATTGAGGGGGGAGATCTGTACTGGGAAAGTTATAATCTGTATTGGGAGAAGCTGCACTTGGGGGGGGGTTTGTACTGGGGAAAGAACTATACTGGGAAAGGGGGGGCTGTACAAAGAGGAGCTGTATTGAGAGGAAAGATCTGTATTAGTGAGTAATAATACTCGGGGAGATCTGTACTGGGGGCAGAGATAACCTTTACTGGGAGGGGGGTGTACTTTCAGGGGGGGGGGGGGGGGTTGAGAAATCAACTGAGGGGGAGATTTGTACTGGGGAAGGGGTAATCTAAACTGGGAGAACCTGCACTTGGGGGGGTGGGAGTCTGTACTGGGGGGTGGGCGCTATGGGAACTGTACAAAGAGGAGCTGTACTAACAGGGAAGATCTGTATTAGTGGGTAACAATACAGGGGGAAATCTGTACTGGGGGGTGTCTGTACAGTGGGAGGACTCTAAGCTGGGAAGAAATATACTGAGGGAGGAAGATCTGCACTGGGAAAGGGGTAATCTGTACTGGGAGGAGCTGCACTTGTTGGGGGGGGGGGATTGTACTGGGAAAATAACTATACTAGGAGGGGAGGAGTCGGGGGCAGGGGACTGTACAAAAAGAAGCTGTACTGAGAGGGAAGATCTGTATTAATGGGTAGCAATACTGGGGGAGAACTGTAAGGGAGGCTGTACTGGGTTGGGGGGATTCTAAACTGGGGGAAATGTACCGAAAGGAAATATCTGTACTGGGGAAGGGGTGATCTGCACTGGGAGGAGCTGCACTTGGGGGGGGGGGTTGTCCTGGGAAAAGAACTATACTGGGAGGGGAGAAGTCGGGGGGAATATACAAATAGGAGCTGTACTGAGAGGGAAGATCTGTATTAATGGGTAGCAATACTGGGGGAGAACTGTAAGGGGGGCTGTACTGGGTTAAGGGGATTCTAAACTGGGGGAAATGTACTGAGAGGAAAGATCTGTACTGGGGAAGGGGTGATCTGCACTGGGAGGGGAGATCTGTATTTGGAAGGGACTCTTTAGTAATAGGAGATCTGAGGTTGACCCCCCCCCCCCACGGTTGGTTGGGGCAGACCACTCAGGTACTCTGCACTGAGACCCCATAGGAAATACTGCCAGACGATCAGCTTTCAGTATGTAGGGGCCGTCCCTAAGCTGGGGTGTACCTAGACTAAATTTAGTGTTTGCTACTGGGCCTGTAGCCAGCCTGAGCTTTGTTTCAGTTATCTGGGCTGGTTGGGTTTGTCCTAGACCCAAGAACGTGGTCTGCTTCTCTTCTCTGCTGAGCGATCTCCAGTAGATAAGAGTGAGAAGATACAATGTATCGGGCGGTGAATATTTATTCTGCCTTGGCCAATCACTGAGAGGTTTAGGTGGTGGGCAGGCAAAGAAGATACTGTAAGTTCTGTGGCAGAGGCTAGAGCATCCAAACAAGCCTAAAAGGGTACTAAGCTGATTTTTGGTAGATGCTGACGGAACTGAGAGGAAGTCCTATTTGGACCTACAGAATCCAGACTGGTCCTTAAAAAATTCTACAGCTGACCTGTGGAAGAAGTCCAAAGATACTGGAAGATAATTGCTCATCCGGGCCCGAGAGAGTCCCCTGAGTAGAGAGGACTTCTCACCAAACTTCAATAGGCCCAAAGAGGGGATTACATTCCAGTATCTTTGGACTTCTGTAGAACCTTTTAAAGCTTCTGCCCCAGGCCAGTGTAGATTCTGTGGGCCCTGTTGATATAGTGGTAGTTTAGATGGGGACCTGGTCCTCATGTGTAGCATTTGTTGTCCACGGCTATCCAGAAGTCAATGTTTTATGGGCACAGCAGACCTGTTGTAATGCTGGCCAACCCTTCTTAGATGTTCTTCACCTTCTGAGATGTTCTGAGATGTTATCCACCTTCTGAGATGTTCTCCACCTTCTGAGATGTTCTCCACCTTCTGAGATGTTCTGAGATGTCCTTTACCTTCTGAGATGTTCTGAGATGTCCTTTACCTTCTGAGATGTTCTGAGATGTTATCCACCTTCTGAGATGTTCTTCACCTTCTGAGATGTTCTTCACCTTCTGAGATGTTCTTCACCTTCTGAGATGTTCTTCACCTTCTGAGATGTTCTTCACCTTCTGAGATGTTCTTCACCTTCTGAGATGTTCTCCACCTTCTGAGATGTTCTTCACCTTCTGAGATGTTCTTCACCTTCTGAGATGTTCTCCACCTTCTGAGATGTTCTTCACCTTCTGAGATGTTCTTCACCTTCTGAGATGTTCTTCACCTTCTGAGATGTTCTTCACCTTCTGAGATATTCTCCACCATCTGAAAACTTCCTCTTTTGTTACTGATCGCCACATGGTCAGCCTCATCCTCAGGATGCCGTGTCTGAAGTACATTCTCCTCCTCCTCATACATGATGAATGAGATGAGATGTTCTCCACCTTCTGAGATGTTCTCTGCCTTCTGAGATTTTCTCCACCTTCTGAAAACTTCCTCTTTTGTTACTGTTGCCTGCAAGACATGGATTGCCACGTGGTCAGCCTCATCCTCAGGATGCCGTGTCTGAAGTACATTCTCCTCCTCCTCATACATGATGAATGAGAGGAGATGTTCTCCACCTTCTGAGATGTTCCGAGATGTTCTCCACCTTCTGAGATGTTCTCCACCTTCTGAGATGTTCTCCACCTTCTGAGATGTTCTCCACCTTCTGAGATGTTCTCCACCTTCTGAGATGTTCTCCACCTTCTGAGATGTTCTCCACCTTCTGAGATGTTCTCCACCTTCTGAGATGTTCTTCACCTTCTGAGATGTTCTCCACCTTCTGAGATGTTCTCCACCTTCTGAGATGTTCTCCACCTTCTGAGATGTTCTGAGATGTCCTTTACCTTCTGAGATGTTCTGAGATGTTATCCACCTTCTGAGATGTTCTTCACCTTCTGAGATGTTCTTCACCTTCTGAGATGTTCTTCACCTTCTGAGATGTTCTTCACCTTCTGAGATGTTCTCCACCTTCTGAGATGTTCTCCACCTTCTGAGATGTTCTCCACCTTCTGAGATGTTCTCCACCTTCTGAGATGTTCTCTGAGATGTTCACCTTCTGAGATGTTCTGAGATGTTCACCTTCTGAGATGTTCTCCACCTCAGATGTTCCTTCTGAGATGTTCTCCACCTCAGATGTTCCTTCTGAGATGTTCTTCACCTTCTGAGATGTTCTTCACCTTCTGAGATGTTCTTCACCTTCTGAGATGTTCTTCACCTTCTGAGATGTTCTCCACCTTCTGAGATGTTCTTCACCTTCTGAGATGTTCTCCACCTTCTGAGATGTTCTCCACCTTCTGAGATATTCTCCACCATCTGAAAACTTCCTCTTTTGTTACTGATCGCCACATGGTCAGCCTCATCCTCAGGATGCCGTGTCTGAAGTACATTCTCCTCCTCCTCATACATGATGAATGAGATGAGATGTTCTCCACCTTCTGAGATGTTCTCTGCCTTCTGAGATTTTCTCCACCTTCTGAAAACTTCCTCTTTTGTTACTGTTGCCTGCAAGACATGGATTGCCACGTGGTCAGCCTCATCCTCAGGATGCCGTGTCTGAAGTACATTCTCCTCCTCCTCATACATGATGAATGAGAGGAGATGTTCTCCACCTTCTGAGATGTTCCGAGATGTTCTCCACCTTCTGAGATGTTCCGAGATGTTCTCCACCTTCTGAGATGTTCTCCACCTTCTGAGATGTTCTGAGATGTTCTCCACCTTCTGAGATGTTCCGAGATGTTCTCCACCTTCTGAGATGTTTCTGAGATGTCCTCTACCTTCTGAGATGTTCCGAGATGTTCTCCACCTTCTGAGATGTTCTGAGATGTTCTCCACCTTCTGAGATATTCTCAGATTTTCTCCACCTTCTGAGATGTCCTCTACCCTCTGAGATGTTCTCCACCTTCTGAAAACTTCCTCTTTTGTTACTGTTGCCTACAGGACATGGACCGCCACGTGGTCAGCCTCATCCTCAGGATGCCGTGTCTGAAGTACATTCTCCTCCTCCTCATACATGATGAAGAACATAATGACTGCCCTGCTGGCCACCTCCACCTATACTGGTCCTGACTGGTTCTCATTTTTTTCAGCCTGCAGCAGCAAGAGGTCATTGATTCCTGATATTTTTTTGCGTGTTTTTCACCATTTTTTATCCTTTGTTTTATCTCACTGTGGTTGATCTTATGCAGCCTCCATGTAGCCACCTTGTGGCTCTAGCAATGGGTGGCCAGCATTTATCAGGGTGGATTTTATAATGTAACATCAGTGGACCACCACGGCTGGTGTAATGGGTATTGAAATTTACTGTTAATTTTTCTAATTTTTTTTTTTTACATAATTTTTTTCAACTCTTCAATGTTTTTACATTCTCTTTTCTACCCTTGATTATTTTGGATCATTTATTTATTTTGCTTTTGATTGGTTTTGGATTGTCTTTTTTACTTTTAATGTTTTTTTTTTTTTTTACTTTTGATTGTTTTCCATTTTCTTTTCCCTTTTGGTTGCTTTTGGATTTTTTTTAATTTTATTAAAAAAAAAAAATACTCTTTTTTGCTTTTATTTTTTGTTGTTGTTTTTTTAAATTTTGTTTAGATTTTCTTACTTTGATTGATTTGGAATTAAATTTTTTTTTTTACGTTTGATTGGTTTTTGATTTTTCTATTAACTTTTAATTTTTCAAGAATATTTTTACTTTTAATTTCTCAATTTTTTTCAACTCTTGATTGTTTTTGGATTTTCTTTTCTACCTTTGATTTTTTTTTGTATCATTTATTTATTTTGCTTTTGATTGGTTTTGGAGTTTCTTTTTTACTTTTAATGTTATTTTTTGTTTGTTTGTTTTTCACTTATGATTTTTTTTCATTTTCTTTTCACTTTTGGTTGTTTTTGTTTTTTTTTTACTTTTTAGTTGTTTTTTTTTATTTTGTTTGGTTTTAGATTTGTTTTTACATTGATTGCTTTGCATTTGGTATTTGATTTATTTATTTTATGTTTGATTGTTTTTGGGTTTTCCTTTTAATTTTTTTATTCATTTACTTTTCATTGTTTGATTTTTCTTTATTTTTGGATTTTTTCTATTTACTTTAAAAATGTTTAGTTTTCTTTCTCTTCACTGTTTTTTTTTCCATTTTGATTGCTTTGGATTTTTTATTTACCTTAATTTTTTTCACTTTTGATTAGTTTTGGATTTTCTTATTTACTTTTTTATTTTGAGGATTTTTTTTAAATTTTGTTCTAGTTTTTCATTGGCTGCTTGTTTTGGATTTGGTATTTATTTTACTATTGATTGGTTTTATATTTAATTTTTTACTCTTCACTGCTTTTTTTTTTTTTTAAACTGATTGTTTTGGATTTTTTATTTACCTTATTTTTTTTTTGGTTGGATGTATTGACAGGTTTAGCCGTTCATGTGCAGTACATTTGAAGCTGGCCACACAAAATAAAAAAACAAAACAAACAATAAATGAATTAAAATAAAATAAATGAATATATAAACAATACAAATTTAAATATAAAAATGAAAAAAAAAAAAAAAAAAACAATATAAAAATAAAACAAAATATATATATTAAAAAAATATATAAAATGTAAAAAACTAAATAAAAGTATAAAAAATATTGAAAAAAGTAAAAAAAAAAAAATATATAAAAAAAAATATATATATATATATATATATATATATATATATATATATTATTTTTTTATATACTGCATTTAACTTTTTATTCTTAATACTTTATTTTACTTTTTATTTGTAATACTTTATTTATATATATATATATATATATAAAAAAAGTATAATTTTTTTAGATTTTATTTTTATTTAAAAAAAATGTATATATGTTTTAAATAAAGTATTAAAAATAAAATATTACAAGTAAAATAAAGTATAATTTTTTTTGCATATTGTTTTTAATACCTTTTATATATTACGTACAAAGAATAAAAATAAAATAAACATAGATATATATTTAAAGATCCAGGGTGATTATGCTCAAATGGTTTCAGGAACACCGGTCAGTCCAGACTGTGGGCCAGATTCAGATACACTTAATATTGCGCTGCGTAATCGAAATACTCTACGCTGCCATATTTTACCAGGCTCTACACCGAATCCTGGTAGATTTTTGCCCGTACGCTACGGCGGCGTAGTCTATTTCTCGCCGCGTATTCGAAATACGCGATTGGGGGGCATGAAGCATTTAAATTAGGCGCGTCCCCGCGGCGATCGAACTGCGCATGCTCCGTTCAGAAATTTCCCGCCGTGCATTGCGCGAAATCACGTCGTTACGTCATTGGTTGTTTGAGTAGCGGCGTTTACGAACATTCCTATTCCCGGACGACTTACGTAAAAAAATAATAAAAGACGTCGGAAAACGTAGAAATTCGACGCGGGAACGACGGCCATACTTAACATGGGCTGTCTAATATTAGACCAGCAAAAAGCTGGTATAGTGTTACGCAAAAAAAAGATGACTAAAGATGCCGTAAGAGATTGCGAATGAAGATCGTAACTTCTGGGATCGCCGGCAAAAGCTCATTTGCATACCCCGACGCGGAAAACGACGGGAAGTCCACCCAGCGGCCGCAATTTTATTGCAGCGTAGATCCGAAGGCGTACAAACACGTAATCCAGTCGAATTAAAGCCCGCATTCATGGTTTGAGGTTTCCGACTAGCTAGAAAACGCGCGTAATTTGAAATGACTCCAGTCTAACACCAGTTACACAGGCGTAAGGGCTCTCTGAATCTGGCCCAAAGCGTTATAAATAAAGTATAAAATATAAAAATACAAAATATATATAAAAAAAAAAAACCATTAGAATATATATGTTCTAATAGAACATAAAAAATCTAATTTAGATTTACCAAAAAAAAAAATTATAAAATAAAAATGTAAAAAAAAAAAAAATTATATATAAAAAATATAAAATTAAAAAAAAAAAATATAGAGAAAAGTATAAAAATAAAATGAAGTATTTATTTTGCTTTTGGATTTTTATTTACTTTAAAAACATCTTTTTTTTAATACTCTTTACTGCTTTTTGTTTTCTTAAATTTTGATTGTTTTGGATTTTTTATTTACATATTATTATTTTTTTACACTTTTGATTGTTTTTGGATATTCCTTTTTTTTATTATTTTAAATTTAGTTATATTTTACAATCGAACTCAAAGTGCTTGTGCAACTCTTTTTTTCATTTGTTCATTTTTATTTTTAATGTCAAATGAAACACTTTTTAAAATTTCTTTTTATTTCTCAGGTATGTAAAAACAGTTAAAAGTTTGAAGTTTAATCTTCCTGTATTTTATCTTACCTGCTCCCCCCTCCCCCCAATTAAAATGCTAATAAATGTTTTAAATACAATCTTTCTGTTTTTATTATCTACCTTATTCCGGTCTCTGTGCTTCTCTATGCAATGCAGGCAGATCATGGCTGATGGGCGGGGTCGGCAGATCATGGCTGGTGGGCGGGGTCAGCAGACCATGGCTGGTGGGCGGGCCATGGCTGGTGGGCGGGGTCGGCAGGGGGCTGTCCATCACAGCACTCTGCCTCAGTACTCCTCAAGACCGCTCAGTCCTGATGGAAGCAGTGGGAGGAGTTATGCAAATAGCAAAATGCCTTGATAAGTGGGTGGATATCAGTCTGGATAAGAGTGGGCGTTCCTAGGCAGGCCTCATTTGCATGCACACCGCCCCCCACAGGCTGAGCCTCCATGATTGAAAGAACTGAATTCCAATGGCTGAAAGGGGCGGGGCCAGAGACACTCAGCTTGGGGAGGAAATGGGCGGAGCTTTGTCTGACTTGCTGCAGCTTCTAATGCACATTGTGGGATCTGCATTGGCATTGGACAGCAGGAAAAAGGATTTTACAGGTAAGCTGTATTTAAAAATCCCTTTTTCTTTCTCGTACATCACGGGACACAGAGCGGCATATTCATTACTATGTGGGATGTCCGAAAGCAATGCTTTAATGAGGGGAGGGAGACATCTTCCAAAGAAGGATTCAATTTAGAGATAAACTCAAATAATAATAATAAATCCAACTTAGTCAAGAAAAAAACTTTTTTTTTTTTTTTTCTTTTACAACCAAGGGTGCCTCTGATCCCGAGGATCTTAAACTGCAGCCTGTAGTACTGCCTGTCCAAAGGCAGAATCCGCATTCCTTCTCACGTCTAGTTGATAAAACTTTGTAAACGTGTGGACTGATGACCACGTTGCCGCCTTGCATATCTGAGCCATAGAGATCTGATGGTGTGCTGCCCAGGAGGCGCCCATGGCCCTGGTAGAATGGGCCTTTACCGACAAAGGAGGAGGCAACCTCTTCAAACCGTAGGCTTGAATGATTAATTGTCTAATCCATCTCGAGATGGTGGATTTTGCAGCTGCCTGCCCCTTCTTGGGGCCATCTGGTAGAACGAACAACACATCTGTCTTCCGGATCTTTTCTGTAGCTTTAAGATAGGCCTTCATGGCCCGGACAATATCCAAGGTATGCAGCAACCCCTCCTTTCTAGATGTAGGTTTTGGAAAGAAGGATGGAAGTACCAAATCCTGGTTCAAGTGAAAATTGGATATAACCTTTGGTAGAAAGGAAGGATGGGGCCGGAGAACTGCCCTGTCCTTATGTAGAACGAGATATGGTTCCTTACACGATAAGGCTGCTAATTCTGACACTCTCCTGGCCGAAACTATGGCGACCAGAAATACCAACTTTCTTGTCAGTAAGACTAAAGGAATCTCAGCCAACGGCTCAAAAGGCTGTTTCTGTAGAGTGGACAGGACAAGATTTAAGTCCCATGGACAAATTGGTGACTTGACAGGAGGATTAATACGCAAGACCCCCTGTAAGAAGGTCTTTACCAGCGAGTGGGTGGCCAGCGGCCTCTGAAACCACACTGACAGAGCTGAAATCTGTCCCTTGATTGTGCTTAATGCCAGGCCTTTATCCACTCCTAGCTGGAGAAAACTTAACACCCTATCAATAGTATATTTGCGGGAATTCCATCTTTTGGATTCACACCAGCCTACGTAGTTCCTCCACACCCTGTAATAAATCACCCTGGAGGCCGGCTTTCTAGCCCTAATCAGGGTAGGAATTACCTGCCTAGACAGACCTCTACCCCTGAGAATCAGGGATTCAGCCTCCAGGCCGTCAAATTTAGACGCTGTAATGTAGGGTGGAGGATCGGGCCTTGTGAGAGTAGGTCTGGTTGTAGAGGAAGAGTCCAAGGGTCTCCCACTGCCATCTTCAGGACTAGTGAGTACCATGTCCTCCGGGGCCAAGCTGGAGCTACTAGAATGACTGGCTTGTGCTCCACTCTGATCCTGCGCAACAGGCGAGGAAGTAACTGTAGGGGAGGGAATGCATATAGAAGTTTGAATTGATGCCAAGGGCAAACCAACGCATCGGTTCCGCAGGCCATAGGGTCCCTCGCTCGAGACACGAACCTGTCTAGTTTCTTGTTGAACCTGGATGCCATTATATCTACGTCTGGCATTCCCCACTTCTGGCAGATTGTCTGAAAGACCTGGGGATGCAGAGACCACTCCCCCGGCGACAGAATCTGGCGACTTAAGAAGTCTGCCTGCAGGTTGTCCACTCCGGGAATGAATATCGCCGAAATGCAGGGTACATGAACCTCTGCCCACTAAAAAATCAAGCTCACCTCCCTCTGAGCGGCCTGACTCCTGGTTCCCCCTTGGTGGTTTATGTATGCCACCGCCGTGGCATTGTCTGACTGGATTCTCACCGGGAACCCCTTTAATCTGGAGGTCCATGCCAGAAGGGCTAGGCGAGCAGCTCTGATCTCCAAGATATTGATGGGGAGCTGCCTCTCTGCTTCCGCCCAAGTTCCCTGGCGAGAGAACCCCTCTAAGACCGCCCCCCAGCCTGCCAGGCTGGCGTCTGTGGTAACTACCTTCCAGACAACAGGGCTGAAGGATCTTCCCTTTAGAAGATTCTGAGGGTTCAACCACCAGGCCAGGCTTTGTCGGACCCTTGATGATAGCGTCAAAGGGGACTCCAAGGCATGTGCTCTCTTGCTCCAGGCTGCTAGAATGGCTGCCTGTAGGACGCGAGTGTGGTTCTGAGCGTATGGTACTGCCTCGAACGTGGCCACTAGCTTGCCTAGTAATCGCATACACAGGCGAATAGTTGGTTTTTTTCTTGCTTAGAACCAACTGAACCAACCCCTTAATAGCCTCGACCTTTACAAGGGGCAGGAACACCCTTTGCTGTTCTGTGTCTAACCTCATGCCGAGGTATTCCAACTGCTTTGTAGGCTGGAACGCTGACTTTTCCCGGTTTAGGACCCAGCCGAATCCTTCGAGGTACTGAACCGTGAGGTTTACTGCCTGTTGCAGACACGGCCGTGAGTGATCTATGATTAAAAGGTCGTCCAAGTATGCTAGGACTGTGACCCCTTGGATCCTTAGATTGGCCAGAACTGGGGCTAGGATCTTCGTGAATACCCGGGGGGCCGTGGCCAGCCCGAAGGGGAGCGCCCTGAATTGGAAGTGTCGCTGCCCCACTGCGAAGCGTAAAAATCTTTGATGCGACTGAAAGATTGGTACATGAAGGTAAGCATCCTTTATGTCTATGGAAGCCAGAAAATCGTCCCTCTGGAGCGTGGCGACTGCTGACTGGACGGATTCCATCCGGAAGGAACGAACCCTTAGGTAACCGTTTAAACTCTTTAGGTCCAAGATTGGCCTGACATCGCCGTTGGGCTTTGGTATGACAAAGAGATTGGAATAGAAACCTAGCCCTTGCTCTTGGGCTGGCACCTCTATTATCACGCCCTGGCAAAGCAGGTGATCCAAAGCTGCCAGCATCGAGGCCTTCTTTGCTGGATCCTTTGGTAGCCTTGACTCTTGAAAATGAGGCGGAGGAAACTTTAGAAACTCCAGTCTGTAGCCTGTGGTTACAGATGCCCGGACCCATTTGTCGGGGATCTTGGCTTCCCAAACTTCTGAGAAGAAACGAAGCCTTCCCCCCACCCGCGAGAGTGGGGGCGCCCCTTCATAAGGCAGACTTAGGGGCTGGTTTTGTCGGCTTGCGATACCATGGTCTCTTACCCCCAGGGGCCTGTCCCTGCGATCTACTGTTAAAGTTGGATCGTGCAGGCGGCCGTCGATACTGCCTGGAATTTGAGGGCCCTGAGACAGGAGAGAGCTGCCTTTTAAATGTAGGACCCCGGAATGTCTTTTTGACTGGTAAAAGGGTACTTTTGCCACTTGAAATAGTCTGAATGTATTTATCCAGATCCTCTCCGAAGAGTCGTCCTCCATGGAAGGGAAACCCTGCCAAAAGCTTTTTGCATGGGGGCTCCGCCGCCCAGTTCTTCAACCATAAGAGCCTTCTCTTGTGCACCAAAAATAGTGATAAACGAGAGGCCTGCTGGATGGAATCCTTTATAGCATCTACAGCAAAACACAGAGCTCTGGGAATGTCAGAAAACTCTTCTGCTTGTTGGGTAGGCATGTCTTTTAGCATTTCTTTTGTCTGGTCCTTTAATGCCTGACAAACTCCAATTGCAGCCACAGCTGGCTGTACCACTGCTCCTGCCGTAGCAAAGGATGCTTTTAAAAGTGTCTCTAACCGTTTATCGACCGGATCTTTAAACATTTGTATGTTTTCCACCGGGCAAGTTAGTGATTTATTCACACATGAGATGGCTGCATCCACTACTGGGAGCTTCCACCTCTTCGAGAATTTTTCCTCCATAGGGTAAATGACCGCAAATCTCTTCGGCGGTAGAAAAATCCTGTCCGGTCGTACCCAATCCTGAAAGATCAATTCCTCCAAGAGAGGATGGACCGGAAAAACTGCGTTGCTTAACGGAGCTTTCAAAGAGCCCAGAGAGGATACCGGAGGAACCTGAGGCTCTGGCAATGGTAAACTAAATGCCGAGCGGACCATGTCCGTCAAAGACTGTACCCACAGTCTTTCTGTCTGGGAGTCTGAAAATGGTTCCTCAGAGGCAGATCCCTCAATCCCTGAACCCTCTTGGTTCAGGTCTAGTTGATCCTCCTGTGATTCCAATTCCTCCGGAGAGAGAATCTCAGCATCTGAGGATACACCTCTTGGTGATGGGGATCTAACCCGTTTCTTACCAGGAATAGCTCTAGCGATCAATGCTGCCATTCTCTCTTCTAGCCCCCCTAGGGATACGGCTAGCATCTCCTCTGTGATAAACACAGGGCTGGGCTGATCTGGGCCAGCCTCCGCACCAGATCCCCCTAATGGCTCATCCAAGGCGCTCTTTATGTTAATAAGTTGCGGGGAAAGTATCGGCATATCATCAGAATCAGAAGGGGAACCCCTTTGTTTTTTGGTCTTTTTTGTACCCTTTGACCCCGAACTTTTGGAAGCCATAATACAAAATCGAGGGACTCCGCCTACAACAGCAGACTGTAGTGGCCAGGAGTACAAAACTAGGGTTTAGGGGACAATAGATCACTAATGCCCAAAAACTGATGGGGCCCCGTATGTTTTTTTTTTAAATATATAAGTCTTTTTTTTTTTTAAAACATACAGCGTCCCCAAACTTAGTTTGCCAGCCTCCAACCTGTTGCAAAAGGGGATTTTTTGGCTTAACAGAAAAGCATTGGACCAAGTCCAGCATGTACTACCCCTCTTCCGCCACCGGGAGTCACTGTTCTGCCTCTCTGCGTCCTCTCCCTTTCAGATCAGCCTCAGACTGAGCACTGACTATAGCCTGCTGATCTATAACAGCACACAAGGCGCGCCCCTGATGACGCTGCAGGCACGCCCCCCCCGCCCTCCCCTCCGAACGGCGCGAAAAACGTCTATAAGACGTGCGCGCGCGCGTATGCCGGAGAAGGAAGCACATGGAGGAGCCGCGCTGCTGGAGACCCAGGACTGCAGTACCAGGCGGCAGAATCAAACCCCCGGCCAGGTAGGACTCTCCAAAAGGCCCCATAGGGGTCCTTACTAGCCCTGGGAAGAAAGCAGCAGGTAGCTAGCAAACACAAATGTTTCTTAGACAGGGGAACCTAGTGATGGGGGAATAAGATCATCCTGTCTTCTCAGACATAGTGAGCAAGGTTGCCAATGCAGAGCATACTTAGGCTACCCCCCTTTTAGGTTACCCCGGAGAGCCTGCTGTCGAACCAAGTCCCGCAGGCTCCCCTCTTACCTGCTCCATGCTGCAGGATGTTTGTCTAGCAAAACGATCCAATCTTCTCCCATCTCCGTGGGTAGCGTAATAGACCTTCAGGCCCTGGGGTCCTATGAAGGTACCCACTGTCCTGGACCTATATAGCACCCTGGCAAACAGGAACTTATGGTCTTTACGAACTCCAAGTCCTGGGCCCAGGGTCCAGCCCTCCAAAGAGGAGCATTATAGGCAAAACCCCACGGTTTGGGGCCCGGGTACTGTCCACTTTGGCACTGAGGCTCCTTGGACACATCCGGTTAGCCCGCCCTTAATCCCAAGGATGTGGAGCAAAGCTATTCCGTGACCAACACCTAAGACACTGGCGAAAAAACTGAGGGACTCCCTCTAGGGGAGGGGGTTATATAGGGAGGGGACTTCCTGTTTGAGATTGCCAGTGTCCACACCTGAAGGTACTCCATATAACCCACATAGTAATGAATATGCCGCTCTGTGTCCCGTGATGTACGAGAAAGAAAACAGGAGAAATCTGAGCCAATCACATCTCTCTGGATACACAGCCCCGCCTCCCATACATGTGTGATCCAATCAGCAAGACCAGTAATAATAGAGTGTGACCACTAGAGGGCAGACCGTCCATATAGAAATGTATAATAATAGTGTGTGACTGGGGGGAGGGGACATTAGAGTGTAAGCTCCTCTGTACAGAGACTGATGTGACTGTGGGGGGGAGGGGACATTAGAGTGTAAGCTCCTCTGTACAGAGACTGATGTGACTGTGGGGGGGCATTAGAGTGTAAGCTTCTCTGTACAGAGACTGATGTGACTGTGGGGGGGGGGGGCATTAGGGTGTAAGCTCCTCTGTACAGAGACTGATGAAAATGTATGAGCAGCCTTCATTGGTTGTGCAGTCTGCCCGTAACATGCGGGGCCGGATTGACAAGGGCGTCCTGTGGGTGGCCGCGTGATTGGTTGGATGTATTGACAGGTTTAGCCGTTCATGTGCAGTACATTTGAAGCTGGCCACACAAAAAACAAAAAATGAATTAAAATAAAAAATTAATATATAAACAATAAAAATTTAAAACAAACAGTATAAAAATAAAACAACATATATATATAAAGTATTAAGAATAAAAAGTAAAATGCAGTATAAAAAATTATTATATATATACTTTTTACTTTTATATTTATATATATTTTTACTTTATTTAGTTTTTTACATTTTATATATATATATATATATATATATATATATATATATAAAATAAAATGTAAAAAAATATAATATATATATATATATATAATATATATATAAAAAAATGTAAAAAACTAAATAAAGTATAAAAAATATTGAAAAAAGTAAAAAAAATATATATAAATATAAAAGTAAAAAGTATATATATATATATAATAATTTTTTTATACTGCATTTTACTTTTTATTCTTAATACTTTATTTTAATATATTACACACACACACATATATATATATATATATATATATATATATATATATATATATATATATATATATATATATATATATATATATATAATATATATATATATATATATATATATATATTATATATATATATATAATATATATATATATATATATATATATATTATATATATATATAAAAAATGTGTACTTTATTTTTAATACTTTATTTTAACAATATATATTTAAAATAAAGTATAACAATTAAATATTAAAAATGAGAAACAAAATATAAAAATAAAACAAAATATATATAAAAAAATATCTTTAAAAATAAAATATAAATGTAAAAGGTAAAATAATGTATTACATATATATATTACATACATTAAACACATTAAAATAAAGTATACACATACATTAAAATTAGTATAAAGAATGAAAATAAAATATTAAAAATAAAATAAACATAGATATATATTTAAAGATCCAGGGTGATATATATATATATATATATATATATATATATATATATATATATATATATATATATATATATATATATATATATATATATATATATATATATTAAAAAAAATATATACAAATATACAAAAAAAATTATACTTCATTTTACTTTTAATACTTTATTTTAAATATATATCGTTAAAATAAAGTATAAAAATAAAATATTAAAAATGAGAAACAAAATATAAAAATAAAACAAAATATAAAAATGAAACAAAATAAATATAAAAATTAAATATAAATGTAAAAAGTAAAACAATGTATTAAATATATATATATTTAATTAAAATAAAGTATAAAGAATAAAAATAAAATATTAAAAATAAAATAAAAATAGATATATATTTAAAGATCCTGGGTGATTATGCTCAGGTGGTGCGTGCGGTTTCAGGAACACTGGTCAGTCCAGACAGTATATTTAAGGACAGCAGAATTTTATTCAAACGAAACGGAAAGTTCACACAAACAGAAATCTTCCCTCGCAGGGGGTTCCACCATCACTGCATAACACAAACTTCGGCCTCCTGGCTCACTCACTGTTACTTAATCAAACTCCCTCCTGGAGCTTATTTGCTCAGCTTGGTGCTGCTCAGTCCTCCTGCAGACGCACCACCCTTTGGGCCCCTTCGAGTAATTTCGTGTTTGGTGAGCATTGATTCCGAGCATGCGTGTTTGTACTTTCGACTTTTGTGTGGCAGACTTGTGTACTGACCAATACCAAAATCAGACGTCAAACCGCTGTCTGCTGAAAATTCACAAGCCTGCCATCCAACATTTGTTGGCTGAAAGTTGCACAACAATTGTCTGATGGAGCGCACTAACGGTCAGATTTTAGATGTTCTTCCGCGAGCACTTCTTCCTAATCTTTGGGGTCCTCCCTTTCTTTTCACCTCCCCTAGACCTACTCTCCCAGGACTGTAGGGGGCCCACTTCTACAACATCTGTCAGGAACGGACTTCTCTGTGTACCCGGCTCAACTTCAACCAGCACTTCTGTTTTTCTCGCAACCAAGAGACAAAGTGCTGTCTGGGTGGTGGGGCTGCTATGAGGAGGTAGCCCACCATTCATGCAAAGAGGGCTGGGATGCCAGAGAAGAGTCGTCTGGATGGTGGGGCTGCTATGAGGTGTAGCCCACTGTTCCCAAAAAGAAGGTTGAGATGCCAGAGAAGAGTCGTCTGGGTGGTGAGGCTGCTATGAGGAGGTAGCCCACTGCTCCCACAAAGAAGGCTGAGATGCCTGAGAAGAGTCGTCTGGGTGGTGAGGCTGCTATGAGGCGGTAGCCCACTGCTCCCACAAAGAAGGCTGAGATGCCTGAGAAGAGTCGTCTGGGTGGTGGGGCTGCTATGAGGAGGTAGCTCACTGCTCCCACAAAGAAGGCTGAGATGCCTGAGAAGAGTCGTCTGGATGGTGGGGCTGCTATGAGGAGGTAGCCCACTGCTCCCACAAAGAAGGCTGAGATGCCCGAGAAGAGTTGTCTGGATGGTGGGGCTGGTATGAGGAGGTAGCTCACCGTTCAGACAAAGAGGGCTTGGATGCCCGAGAAGAGGCATCTGGGTGGTGGGGCTGCTATGAGGAGGTAGCCCACCGTTCCTACAAAATAGGGCAGAGATACCCGAGAAGAGTCGTCTGGATGGTGGGGCTGATATGAGGATGTAGCCCACCGTTCCTACAAGAGGGCAGAGATACCTGAGAACAGGGCCATCTTAATAGCATCATGGGCCCCTGGGCAAAGTAATGCTATGGGGCCCCTACAAGCTTGCCCCAATTTACGCACCTACTCTCAAGAATGAAAGTACAATATTTATACTTTACAGCGTGTCACTTGTTACTGTCCCCTGCCACCAGATTTAGCATGTCACTTGCCACCGGTCTCTTGTCACCAGATTCAGCGTGTCACTTGCCACCCATCCCATCACCAGATTTAGCGTGACACTTGCCACCTATATCCTGGCTCTCTCTCCCTCCCCTTCAGCTGGGCATGCTGGGGGCTGCAGTTTCCCTCTTAGGATTGTTGGGGTTTGCCGGTCCTCGGGACTACATGTCCCATGATCCCCCTTTGTGCTCCTTTTTTTTTGGCCAATGGGAAGGAGAGGGCTCTGCTCTCGAGTCCAGGAGCATGAGGAGGAGAGGGGGGAGAAAGGCCTGCAGCTGCTCTCTCCAGAGACGCAGCCGCTCTCCCCACTGCTGACAGGAGGATGGGAATAGGCAAGAAATAGAGCCCCCTTCTGAAAGTGGCGGCTCAAGGGGGGAGGGGTAGCACAGATTCTTCTCTTCAGACCCGCTAGCCTTCGGCACTTAGCTCGCTCAGTCACTCAGGGAGGCTCAGGAGAGGTGGTGACAGCCCAGCTTGCAGGCGGAACCAAAGATGCCGCCGCATGCCAGGCTGCCTGTGCCCGCTCAACCCGACTCCCTTGTGCCAAAAAAAAAAAAAAAATTGAACATATTAAAACATCTAAAATATGAAACTACTACATTTATTTTAATTTGCAAAAATTCATGCCATAAAATGTCAAAAAGAGATAGCCTAATCCAGCAAATAGACAGCCCAATCCAAAGAGACAGCCACATCCAGCAAAGAGACATCCCTATATAACAAAAAGGCATTCAAATCCAGCAGTGTGACAGGAGGTGGTGGGCCAGTGGGATTGGTGTTGGTGTGGGGCCAGTGTGACAGGTGGGGGGGCCAGTGTGATAGGTGGTGGGCCAGTGGGATTGGTGTTGGTGTGGGGCCAGTGTGACAGGTGGGGGGCCAGTGTGATAGGTGGTGGCGGTGTGGGGCCAGTGTGACAGGTGGGGGGCCAGTGTGATAGGTGGTGGGCCAGTGGGATTGGTGTTGGTGTGGGGCCAGTGTGACAGGTGGGGGGCCAGTGTGATAGGTGGTGGCGGTGTGGGGCCAGTGTGACAGGTGGGGGGCCAGTGTGATAGGTGGTGGCGGTGTGGGGCCAGTGTGACAGGTGGGGGGCCAGTGTGATAGGTGGTGGGCCAGTGGGATTGGTGTTGGTGTGGGGCCAGTGTGACAGGTGGGGGGCCAGTGTGATAGGTGGTGGCGGTGTGGGGCCAGTGTGACAGGTGGGGGGCCAGTGTGATAGGTGGTGGCGGTGTGGGGCCAGTGTGACAGGTGGGGGGCCAGTGTGATAGGTGGTGGCGGTGTGGGGGCCAGTGTGATAGGTGGTGGGGTGCCAGTGTGATAGGTGGTGGCGGTGTGGGGCCAGTGTGACAGGTGGGGGGCCAGTGTGATAGGTGGTGGTGGTGGGGTGCCAGTGTGACAGGTGGGGGGCCAGTGTAATAGGTGGTGGTAGGGGGCGAGTGTAATTGGTGGTAGTGGGGGGCCAGTGCGACAGGTAGGGGGCCAGTATGATAGGTGGTGGTGGTGGGGGGCCAGTGTGACAGGTGGGGGGGCCAGTGTGATAGGTGGTGGTGGAAAACCAGTGTTACAGGTGGGGGCCAGTGTAATAGGTGGTGGTGGTGGGGGGCCAGTGTTACAGGTGGGGGGCCAGTGTAATAGGTGGTGGTGGTGGGGGGCCAGTGTGATAGGAGGTGGTGGTGGTGGATGCCAGTGTTACAGGTAGGGGGGCCAGTGTGACAGGTGGTGGCGGGTGGTGGGGGGGCAGTGTGATAGGTGGTGGTGGTGGGGGGCCAGTGTGATAAGTGGGGGGCAGTGTGACAGGTGGGGGCCAGTGTGATAGGTGGTGGTGGTGGGGGGCCAGTGTGATAGGTGGGGGGCCAGTGTGATAGGTGGGGGTGGTGGGGGGCCAGTGTTACAGGTGGGGGGGCCAGTGTAATAGGTGGTGGTAGGGGGCGAGTGTAATTGGTGGTGGTGGGGGGGCAGTGTGATAGGAGGTGGTGGTGGGGGGCCAGTGTTACAGGTGGGGGGCCAGTGTGATAGGTGGTGGTGGGGGGGGGGGGGGGCAGTGTAATTGGTGGTGGTGGGGGGGGGCAGTGTTAAGGAGGTGGTGGTGGGGGCAGTGTGGCAGGTGGGGGGCCAGTGTGATAGGTGGTGGGGGGTGGGGGGCCAGTGTGACAGGTGGGGGGGGGGGGCCAGTGTGATAGGTGGTGGTGGGAGGGGGGCCAGTGTAATTGGCCAGTGTGATAGGTGGTGGTGGGGGGGGGCCAGTGTGCTATTGTGGTGGTGGGGGGCCAGTGTAATTGGATCGCTAGTGTAATTGCTCCTTGATTGCTCCTTGATCGCTCGTACCTGGATCGCTCAGGGATTGCTCATATCTGGATTGCTCAGGGATCGCTCGGGGGAATCGCTCGTACCTGGATCGCTCGGGGGAATCGCTCGTACCTGGATCGCTCGGGGGAATCGCTCGTACCTGGATCGCTCGGGGGAATCGCTCGTACCTGGATCGCTCGGGGGAATCGCTCGTACCTGGATCGCTCGGGGGAATCGCTCGTACCTGGATCGCTCGGGGATCGCTCGTACCTGGATCTCTCGGGGGATCTCTCGTACCTGGATCTCTCGTACCTGGATCTCTCGTACCTGGATCTCTCGGGGATCGCTCGTACCTGGATCTCTCGGGGATCGCTTGTACCTGGATCGCTCGTACCTGGATCTCTCGGGGATCGCTCGTACCTGGATCGCTCGTACCTGGATCGCTCGTACCTGGATCGCTCGTACCTGGATCGCTCGTACCTGGATCTCTCGGGGATCGCTCGTACCTGGATCTCTCGGGGATCGCTCGTACCTGGATCTCTCGGGGATCGCTCGTACCTGGATCTCTCGGGGATCGCTCCTATCCGGATCTCTCGGGGATCGCTCCTATCCGGATCTCTCGGGGATCGCTCCTATCCGGATCTCTCGGGGATCGCTCCTATCCGGATCTCTCGGGGATCGCTCCTATCCGGATCTCTCGGGGATCGCTCCTATCCGGATCTCTCGGGGATCGCTCCTATCCGGATCTCTCGGGGATCGCTCCTATCCGGATCTCTCGGGGATCGCTCGTACCTGGATCTCTCAGGGATCGCTCGTACCTGGATCTCTCAGGGATCGCTCGTACCTGGATCTCTCAGGGATCGCTCGTACCTGGATCGCTCGTACCTGGATCTCTCGGGGATCGCTCATACCTGGATCGCTCATACGTACCTGGATCTCTCAGGGATCGCTCGCGGGTCGCTCGTACCTGGATCGCTCGTACCTGGATCGCTCATACGTACCTGGATCTCTCAGGGATCGCTCGTAACTGGATCTCTCAGGGATCGCTCGTACCTGGATCGCTTGTACCTGGATCGCTCATACGTACCTGGATCTCTCAGGGATCGCTCGCGGATCGCTCGTAACTGGGTCTCTCAGGGATCGCTCGTACCTGGATCGCTCGTACCTGGATCGTTTAGGGATCGCTCATACGTACCTGGATCGCTCGCGGATCGCTCGTAACTGGATCTCTCAGGGATCGCTCGTACCTGGATCGCTCATACGTACCTGGATCTCTCAGGGATCGCTCGTACCTGGATCGCTCATACGTACCTGGATCTCTCAGGGATCGCTCGTACCTGGATCGCTCATACGTACCTGGATCTCTCAGGGATCGCTCGCGGATCGCTCGTACCTGGATCGCTCATACGTACCTGGATCTCTCAGGGATCGCTCGCGGATCACTCGTAACTGGATCGCTTAGGGATCGCTCGTACCTGGATCGCTTGTACCTGGATCTCTCAGGGATCGCTCGCGGATCGCTCGTAACTGGATCTCTCAGGGATCGCTCGTACCTGGATCGCTTGTACCTGGATCGCTCATACGTACCTGGATCTCTCAGGGATCGCTCGTAACTGGATCTCTCAGGGATCGCTCGCGGATCGCTCGTACCTGGATCGCTCATACGTACCTGGATCTCTCAGGGATCGCTCGCGGATCGCTCGTAACGGGATCTCTCAGGGATCGCTCGCACCTGGATCGCTCATACGTACCTGGATCTCTCAGGGATCGCTCGTAACTGGATCTCTCATACGTACCTGGATCTCTCAGGGATCGCTCGTAACTGGATCTCTCAGGGATTGCTCGCGGATCGCTCGTACCTGGATCGCTCAGGGATCGCTCATACCTGGATCGCTCATACGTACCTGGATCTCTCAGGGATCGCTCGTAACTGGATCTCTCAGGGATCGCTCGCGGATCGCTCGTACCTGGATCGCTAATACGTACCTGGATCTCTCAGGGATCGCTCGTAACTGGATCTCTCAGGGATCGCTCGCGGATCGCTGGTACCTGGATCGCTCGTACCTGGATCGATCATACGTACCTGGATCTCTCAGGGATCGCTCGTAACTGGATCGTTCAGCGATTGCTCGTACCTGGATTGCTCATACGTACCTGGATCTCTCAGGGATCGCTCGTAACTGGATCTCTCAGGGATCGCTCGCGGATCGCTCGTACCTGGATCGCTCATACGTACCTGGATCTCTCAGGGATCGCTCGCGGATCGCTCGTACCTGGATCGCTCAGGGATCGCTCGTACCTGGATCTCTCAGGGATCGCTCGCGGATCGCTCGTACCTGGATCGCTCGTACCTGGATCACTTATACGTACCTGGATCTCTCTGAGATCGCTCGTAACTGGATCTCTCAGGGATCGCTCGCGGATCGCTTGTACCTGGATCGCTCATACGTACCTGGATCTCTCGCGGATCGCTCGTAACTGGGTCTCTCGGGGATCGCTCGTACCTGGATCGCTCGTACCTGGATCGTTTAGGGATCGCTCATACGTACCTGGATCGCTCGCGGATCGCTCGTAACTGGATCTCTCAGGGATCGCTCGTACCTGGATCGCTCATACGTACCTGGATCTCTCAGGGATCGCTCGTAACTGGATCTCTCAGGGAATCGCTCGCGGATCGCTCGTACCTGGATCGCTAATACGTACCTGGATCTCTCAGGGATCGCTCGTAACTGGATCTCTCAGGGATCGCTCGCGGATCGCTGGTACCTGGATCGCTCGTACCTGGATCGATCATACGTACCTGGATCTCTCAGGGATCGCTCGCGGATCGCTCATACGTACCTGGATCTCTCAGGGATCGCTCGCGGATCGCTCGTACCTGGATCGCTCAGGGATCGCTCGTACCTGGATCGCTCAGGGATCGCTCGTACCTGGATCGCTCATACGTACCTGGATCGCTCAGGGATCGCTTGTACCTGGATCGCTCATACGTACCTGGATCTCTCAGGGATCGCTCGTAACTGGATCGCTCGTACCTGGATCTCTCAGGGATCGCTCGCGGATCGCTCGTAACTGGATCTCTCAGGGATCGCTCGTACCTGGATCGCTTGTACCTGGATCTCTTAGGGATCGCTCGTACCTGGATCGCTTGTACCTGGAACGCTCATACGTACCTGGATCTCTCAGGGATCGCTCGTAACTGGATCTCTCAGGGATCGCTCGCGGATCGCTCGTACCTGGATCGCTCATACGTACCTGGATCTCTCAGGGATCGCTCGCGGATCGCTCGTACCTGGATCGCTCATACGTACCTGGATCTCTCAGGGATCGCTCGTAACTGGATCTCTCAGGGATCGCTCGTACCTGGATCGCTCATACGTACCTGGATCTCTCAGGGATCGCTCGTAACTGGATCTCTCAGGGATTGCTCGCGGATCGCTCGTACCTGGATCGCTCATACC
This sequence comes from Rana kukunoris, assembly GCA_029574335.1. NCBI lineage: Eukaryota > Metazoa > Chordata > Amphibia > Anura > Ranidae > Rana > Rana kukunoris. Next base: position 539,978,525 of record CM056051.1, read on the forward strand.
TGGATCGCTCATACGTACCTGGATCTCTCAGGGATCGCTCGTAACTGGATCTCTCAGGGATCGCTCGCGGATCGCTCGTACCTGGATCGCTCGTACCTGGATCGCTAATACGTACCTGGATCTCTCAGGGATCGCTCGTAACTGGATCTCTCAGGGATCGCTCGTACCTGGATCGCTCGTACCTGGATCGCTCGTACCTGGATCGCTAATACGTACCTGGATCTCTCAGGGATCGCTCGTAACTGGATCGCTCAGGGATCGCTCGTACCTGGATCGCTCATACGTACCTGGATCTCTCAGGGATCGCTCGCGGATCGCTCCTAACTGGATCTCTCAGGGATCGCTCGTACCTGGATCGCTCGTACCTGGATCGCTCATACGTACCTGGATCTCTCAGGGATCGCTCGTAACTGGATCTCTCAGGGATTGCTCGCGGATCGCTCGTACCTGGATCGCTCAGGGATCGCTCATACCTGGATCGCTCATACGTACCTGGATCTCTCAGGGATCGCTCGTAACTGGGTCTCTCAGGGATCGCTCGCACCTGGATCGCTCATACGTACCTGGATCTCTCAGGGATCGCTCGTACCTGGATCTCTCAGGGATCGCTCGCGGATCGCTCGTACCTGGATCTCTCAGGGATCGCTCGTACCTGGATCGCTTGTACCTGGATCACTTATACGTACCTGGATCTCTCTGAGATCGCTCGTACCTGGATCGCTCAGGGATCGCTCGTACCTGGATCGCTCGTACGTACCTGGATCGCTCAGGGATCGCTCACGGATCACTCGTAACTGGATCTCAGGGATCACTCGCGGATCGCTCGTACCTGGATCGCTCAGGGATCGTTCGTACCTGGATCGCTCGTACCTGGATCTCTCAGGGATTGCTCAGGGATCGCTCGTACCTGGATCGCTCATACGTACCTGGATCTCTCAGGGATCGCTCGCGGATCGCTCGTACCTGGATCTCTCAGGGATCGCTCAGGGATCGCTCGTACCTGGATCGCTCATACGTACCTGGATCTCTCAGGGATCGCTCGTACCTGGATCGCTCAGGGATCGCTCGTACCTGGATCGCTCAGGGATCGCTCGTACCTGGATCGCTCAGGGATCGCTCGTACCTGGATCGCTCAGGGATCGCTCGTACCTGGATCGCTCGTACCTGGATCACTCGTACCTGGATCACTCGTACCTGGATCACTCAGGGATCGCTCGTACCTGGATCTCTCAGGGATCGCTCGCGGATCACTCGTAACTGGATCTCTCAGGGATCGCTTGTACCTGGATCGCGCAGGGATCACTCAGGGATCGCTCGTACCTGGATCGCTCATACGTACCTGGATCTCTCAGGGATCGCTCGCGGATCGCTCGTACCTGGATCGCTCAGGGATCGCTCGTACCTGGATCGCTTGTACCTGGATCGCTCGTACCTGGATTGCTCGTAACTGGATCTCTCAGGGATCGCTCGCACCTGGATCGCTCGCGGATCGCTCGTACCTGGATCGCTCATACGTACCTGGATCTCTCTGGGATCGCTCGTAACTGGATCTCTCAGGGATCGCCCGTACCTGGATCGCTCGCGGATCGCTCAGACCTGGATCGCTCAGACCTGGATCGCTCATACGTACCTGGATCTCTCAGGGATTGCTTGCGGATCGCTCGTACCTGGATCGCTCGTACCTGGATCGCTCATACGTACCTGGATCTCTCAGGGATCGCTCGCAACTGGATCGCTCAGGGATCGCTCGTATCTGGATCGCTCAGGGATCGCTCGTATCTGGATCGCTCAGGGATCGCTCGTACCTGGATCGCTCAGGGATCGCTCGTACCTGGATCGCTCAGGGATCGCTCGTACCTGGATCGCTCAGGGATCGCTCGTACCTGGATCGCTCAGGGATCGCTCGTAACTGGATCGTTCAGGGATCGCTCGTACCTGGATCGCTCGTACGTACCTGGATCTCTCAGGGATCGCTCGTACCTGGATCGCTTGTACCTGGATCACTTATACGTACCTGGATCTCTCTGGGATCGCTCGCGGATCGCTCGTACCTGGATCGCTTGTACCTGGATCGCTCGTACGTACCTGGATCTCTCAGGGATCGCTCGCGGATCACTCGTACCTGGATCTCTCAGGGATCGCTCGTACCTGGATCGCTCGTACCTGGATCGCTCGTACGTACCTTGATCTCTCAGGGATCGCTCGCGGATCGCTCGTACCTGGATCGCTTGTACCTGTATCGCTCGTACGTACCTGGATCGCTCGTACCTGGATCGCTCAGGGATCCCTCGTACCTGGATCGCTCAGGGATCGCTCGTACCTGGATCGCTCATACGTACCTGGATCTCTCAGGGATCGCTCGCGGATCGCTCGTACCTGGATCGCTCAGGGATCGCTCGTACCTGGATCGCTCATACGTACCTGGATCTCTCAGGGATCGCTCGCGGATCACTCGTAACTGGATCTCTCAGGGATCGCTCGCGGATCGCTTGTACCTGGATCGCGCAGGGATCACTCAGGGATCGCTCGTACCTGGATCGCTCATACGTACCTGGATCTCTCAGGGATCGCTTGTAACTGGATCTCATAGGGATCGCTCGTACCTGGATCGCTCAGGGATTGCTCGTACCTGGATCGCTTGTACTTGGATCGCTCATACGTACCTAGATCTCTCAGTGATCGCTCGCGGATCGCTCGTAACTGGATCTCTCAGGGATCGCTCGTACCTGGATCGCTCGTACCTGGATCGTTTGTACCTGGATCGCTCATACGTACCTGGATCTCTCAGGGATTGCTCGTACCTGGATCGCTTGTACTTGGATCGCTCATACGTACCTGGATCTCTCAGTGACCGCTCGCGGATCGCTCGTAACTGGATCTCTCAGGGATCGCTCGTACCTGGATCGCTCGTACCTGGATCGCTCATACGTACCTGGATCTCTCAGGCCTCGTACACACGAGGGGATATGCCTGCTGAAAACGGTCCGATGGACCGTTTCAGCAGACATCTCCGCTCGTGTGTATGGGCTAGCGGACAGATTTCTCCACCCGACAGATTTCAAAGCATGCTTTGAAATCTATCGGGTGGAATCCGTCCGCCCGACATGTCTGCTGGTTAGTACACTTACCAGCAGACATGTCGTCCTCCACCGCCGCCGCGCCGCCGCCAAATGGATTCGGCGCATGCGCGGAAGTGTTTCACTTCCTGGTGCGGTGACGTGGCGGCGTCAACGTCACCGCCACGTCACCGCGCGGTCCACCAGCGGGGAATTTGATCCGATGGTGTGTACACGCCATCGGATCAAACTCCAGATCGGACATATCCGATGGAAACGGTCCGCGGACCGTTTTCATCGGATATGTCCGATCGTGTGTACGAGGCCTTAGGGATCGCTCGCGGATCGCTCGTACCTGGATCACTCAGGGATCGCTCGTACCTGGATCACTCAGGGATCGCTCGTACCTGGATCGCCCGTACCTGGATCGCTCATACGTACCTGGATCTCTCAGGGATCGCTCGCGGATCGCTCAGGGATCACTTGTACCTGGATCGCTCATACGTACCTGGATCTCTCAGGGATCGCTCGCGGATCGCTCGTACGTACCTGGATCTCTCAGGGATCGCTCGCGGATCGCTCGAACCTGGATCACTCATACATACCTGGATCTCTCAGGGATCGCTCGTACCTGGATCGCTCGTACCTGGATCGCTCGTACGTACCTGGATCTCTCAGGGATCGCTCGTAACTGGATCTCTCAGGGATCGCTCGTACCTGGATCGTTTAGGGATCGTTCATACATACCTGGATCTCTCTGGGATCGCTTGTTACTGGATCTCTCAGGGATCGCTCGCGGATCGCTCGTACCTGGATCGCTCAGGGATCGCTCGTACCTGGATCGCTCAGGGATCACTTGTACCTGGATCGCTCATACGTACCTGGATCTCTCAGGGATCGCTCGTACCTGGATCGCTCGTACGTACCTGGATCTCTCAGGGATCGCTCGCGGATCGCTCGAACCTGGATCGCTCATACGTACCTGGATCTCTCAGGGATCGCTCGTACCTGGATCGCTCATACGTACCTGGATCTCTCAGGGATCGCTCGTAACTGGATCTCTCAGGGATCGCTCATACCTGGATCGTTTAGGGATCGTTCATACATACCTGGATCTCTCTGGGATCGCTCGTAACTGGATCTCTCAGGGATCGCTTGCGGATCGCTCGTACCTGGATCGCTCATACGTACCTGGATCTCTCAGGGATCGCTCGTACCTGGATCGCTCATACGTACCTGGATCTCTCAGGGATCGCTCGTACCTGGATCTCTCTGGGATCGCTCGTAACTGGATCTCTCTGGGATCGCTCGCGGATCGCTCGTACCTGGATCGCTCGTACCTGGATCGCTCATACGTACCTGGATCTCTCAGGGATCGCTCGTACCTGGATCGCTCAGGGATCGCTTGTACCTGGATCGCTCATACGTACCTGGATCTCTCAGGGATCGCTCGTACCTGGATCGCTTGTACCTGGATCGCTCATACGTACCTGGATCTCTCAGGGATCGCTCGTACCTGGATCGCTTGTACCTGGATCGCTCATACGTACCTGGATCTCTCAGGGATCGCTCGTACCTGGATCGCTTGTACCTGGATCGCTCATACGTACCTGGATCTCTCTGGGATCGCTCGCGGATCGCTCGTAACTGGATCTCTCCTGGATCGCTCGTACCTGGATCGCTCATACGTACCTGGATCTCTCAGGGATCGTTCGCGGATCGCTCATACCTGCATCGCTCATACGTACCTGGATCTCTCAGGGATCGCTCGCGGATCGCTCGTAACTGGATCTCTCCTGGATCGCTCGTACCTGGATCGCTCGTACCTGGATCGCTCATACGTACCTGGATCTCTCAGGGATCGCTCGCGGATCGCTCATACCTGCATCGCTTATACGTACCTGGATCTCTCTGGGATCGCTCGCGGATCGCTCGTAACTGGATCTCTCAGGGATCGCTCGCGGATCGCTCGTACCTGGATCGCTCATACGTACCTGGATCTCTCAGGGATCGCTCGTACCTGGATCGCTCATACGTACCTGGATCTCTCTGGGATCGCTCGCGGATCTCTCGTAACTGGATCTCTCAGGGATCGCTCGCGGATTGCTCGTACCTGGATCGCTCGTACCTGGATCGCTCATACGTACCTGGATCTCTCAGGGATCGCTCGTACCTGGATCGCTCAGGGATCGCTCGTACCTGGATCGCTCAGGGATCGCTCGTACCTGGATCGCTCATACGTACCTGGATCTCTCAGGGATCGCTCGTACCTGGATCGCTTGTACCTGGATCGCTCATACGTACCTGGATCTCTCAGGGATCGCTCGTACCTGGATCGCTTGTACCTGGATCGCTCATACGTACCTGGATCTCTCTGGGATCACTCGCGGATCGCTCGTAACTGGATCTCTCGTACCTGGATCGCTCATACGTACCTGGATCTCTCAGGGATCGCTCGTACCTGGATCTCTCTGGGATCGCTCGTAACTGGATCTCTCTGGGATCGCTCGTGGATCGCTCGTACCTGGATCTCTCAGGGATCGCTCGTACCTGGATCGCTCATACGTACCTGGATCTCTCTGGGATCGCTCGCGGATCGCTCGTACCTGGATCGCTCATACGTACCTGGATCTCTCAGGGATCGCTCGTAACTGGATCTCTCAGGGATCGCTCGTACCTGGATCGTTTAGGGATCGTTCATACATACCTGGATCTCTCTGGGATCGCTCGCGGATCGCTCGTAACTGGATCTCTCAGGGATCGCTCGCGGATCGCTCGTACCTGGATCGCTCATACGTACCTGGATCTCTCAGGGATCGCTCGTACCTGGATCGCTCATACGTACCTGGATCTCTCAGGGATCGCTCGTACCTGGATCGCTCATACGTACCTGGATCTCTCTGGGATCGCTCGCGGATCTCTCGTAACTGGATCTCTCAGGGATCGCTCGCGGATTGCTCGTACCTGGATCGCTCAGGGATCGCTCGTACCTGGATCGCTCATACGTACCTGGATCGCTCGTACCTGGATCGCTCAGGGATCGCTCGTACCTGGATCGCTCATACGTACCTGGATCTCTCAGGGATCGCTCGTACCTGGATTGCTCATACGTACCTGGATCTCTCAGGGATCGCTCGTACCTGGATCGCTTGTACCTGGATCGCTCATACGTACCTGGATCTCTCAGGGATCGCTCGTACCTGGATCGCTTGTACCTGGATCGCTCATACGTACCTGGATCTCTCTGGGATCGCTCGCGGATCGCTCGTAACTGGATCTCTCGTACCTGGATCGCTCATACGTACCTGGATCTCTCAGGGATCGCTCGTACCTGGATCGCTCAGGGATCGCTCGTACCTGGATCGCTCATACGTACCTGGATCTCTCAGGGATCGCTCGTACCTGGATCGCTCATACGTACCTGGATCTCTCAGGGATCGCTCGTACCTGGATCGCTTGTACCTGGATCGCTCATACGTACCTGGATCTCTCAGGGATCGCTCGTACCTGGATCGCTTGTACCTGGATCGCTCATACCTACCTGGATCTCTCTGGGATCGCTCGCGGATCGCTCGTAACTGGATCTCTCGTACCTGGATCGCTCATACGTACCTGGATCTCTCAGGGATCGCTCGTACCTGGATCGCTCATACGTACCTGGATCTCTCAGGGATCGCTCGTACCTGGATCGCTTGTACCTGGATCGCTCATACGTACCTGGATCTCTCAGGGATCGCTCGTACCTGGATCGCTTGTACCTGGATCGCTCATACGTACCTGGATCTCTCTGGGATCGCTCGCGGATCGCTCGTAACTGGATCTCTCGTACCTGGATCGCTCATACGTACCTGGATCTCTCAGGGATCGCTCGTACCTGGATCGCTCATACGTACCTGGATCTCTCAGGGATCGCTCGTACCTGGATCGCTTGTACCTGGATCGCTCATACGTACCTGGATCTCTCAGGGATCGCTCGTACCTGGATCGCTCATACGTACCTGGATCTCTCTGGGATCGCTCGTAACTGGATCTCTCGTACCTGGATCGCTCATACGTACCTGGATCTCTCAGGGATCGCTCGTACCTGGATCGCTCATACGTACCTGGATCTCTCAGGAATCGCTCGTACCTGGATCGCTTGTACCTGGATCGCTCATACGTACCTGGATCTCTCAGGGATCGCTCGTACCTGGATCGCTTGTACCTGGATCGCTCATACGTACCTGGATCTCTCAGGGATCGCTCGTACCTGGATCGCTCATACGTACCTGGATCTCTCTGGGATCGCTTGTAACTGGATCTCTCGTACCTGGATCGCTCATACGTACCTGGATCTCTCAGGGATCGCTCGTACCTGGATCGCTTGTACCTGGATCGCTCATACGTACCTGGATCTCTCAGGGATCGCTCGTACCTGGATCGCTTGTACCTGGATCGCTCATACGTACCTGGATCTCTCAGGGATCGCTCGTACCTGGATCGCTCATACGTACCTGGATCTCTCTGGGATCGCTCGTAACTGGATCTCTCGTACCTGGATCGCTCATACGTACCTGGATCTCTCAGGGATCGCTCGTACCTGGATCGCTTGTACCTGGATCGCTCATACGTACCTGGATCTCTCAGGGATCGCTCGTACCTGGATCGCTCATACGTACCTGGATCTCTCAGGGATTGCTCGTAACTGGATCTCTCGTACCTGGATCGCTCATACGTACCTGGATCTCTCAGGGATCGCTCGTACCTGGATCGCTTGTACCTGGATCGCTCATACGTACCTGGATCTCTCAGGGATCGCTCGTACCTGGATCGCTCATACGTACCTGGATCTCTCAGGGATCTCGCTCGTACCTGGATCGCTCATACGTACCTGGATCTCTCAGGGATCGCTCGTACCTGGATCGCTTGTACCTGGATCGCTCATACGTACCTGGATCTCTCAGGGATCGCTCGTACCTGGATCGCTTGTACCTGGATCGCTCATACGTACCTGGATCTCTCAGGGATTGCTCGTAACGTACCTGGATCTCTCGTACCTGGATCGCTCATACGTACCTGGATCTCTCAGGGATCGCTCGTACCTGGATCGCTTGTACCTGGATCGCTCATACGTACCTGGATCTCTCAGGGATCGCTCGTACCTGGATCGCTTGTACCTGGATCGCTCATACGTACCTGGATCTCTCAGGGATCGCTCGTACTGGATCGCTCATACGTACCTGGATCTCTCAGGGATTGCTCGTACTGGATCTCTCGTACCTGATCGCTCATACGTACCTGGATCTCTCAGGGATCGCTCGTACCTGGATCGCTTGTACCTGGATCGCTCATACGTACCTGGATCTCTCAGGGATCGCTCGTACCTGGATCGCTTGTACCTGGATCGCTCATACGTACCTGGATCTCTCAGGGATTGCTCGTAACTGGATCTCTCGTACCTGGATCGCTCATACGTACCTGGATCTCTCAGGGATTGCTCGTAACTGGATCTCTCGTACCTGGATCGCTCATACGTACCTGGATCTCTCAGGGATCGCTCGTACCTGGATCTCTCAGGGATCCCTAGCTGTCAATGCCCCCCGTCACACAGAGGCAGCGATCGCCGTCCGCCCAGCAGAGAGAGACACAGAGGAAGGAAGGTTGGGGGGTTTTGGGGGGGGGGGGTGTCACGCGGCTCGCCCATAGAACGCGTTCCTCCCGCACACCCAATAGACGCTTCTGGTGACAGAACACAGGCAGAGCGGAGATCAGACAGCCGCAGTGTGCTCCCCCCTCCCCCACCCTCCCTCTCCGCTCATCACAGCTCTCCGCCGCCACCCGCCCGGTAACCGAGGTAAGAATGGAGGAGGAGGAGGGGAACACCGACATCCCAAATCACACACCCCGCCATCTCCATCCATCCCCCCCAAACCCTGACCTACGCCGGGGGACACATCGACCGATGGTCTCGTCCATAATCACCGTTATTATCACCGGGAGGGAGAAGGACATCCATCCGTAATACAACCGGGAGAGGGGGAGGGGGGATTATTTATCAGAGATTATACCGACAGGAGACAACGCGAGCAACTGGGAGGGGCCTCACCGGACCGTGCTACTGCGTATTATATGTCCCCGTCTCCTATATACTCCATTATATATATATATTCTATGTACCCCACTATATATCCTATACACCCCATTATATGTCCCCGTCCTGTCCTCTATACACCCCATTATATATATTATATATCTTATAAATCCCATCATATATCCTATACACCCCATTATATATCTTATCCCATTATATATCCTATACACCCCATTATATATCTTCTATATCCCTGTCTTCTATATACCCCATTATATATCCCCGTCTTCTATATACCCCATTACAGTATATATATATATATATATATATATATATATATAATCTACCCCACTATATATCCATACACCCCATTATATGTCCCGTCTTGTCTTCTATACACCCCATTATATATATATATATATATATTATATCTTTTAAATCCCATTATGTATATTATATATCCCCGTCTTCTATATACTCCATTATATATCCTATACACCACATTATATATCTTCTATATGCCTGTCTTCTATATACCCCATTATATATTCTATACACCCCATTATATATCCTATATACCACATTATATATCCCCGTCTTCTATATACTCCATTATATATCCCCCGTCTTCTATACACCCCATTATATATCCTATATACCCCATTATATATCTTCTATATTCCCGTCTTCTATATACCCCATTATATGTCCCGTCTTCTATATACCCCATTATATATATTATATATCTTTTAAATCCCATTATGTATATTATATATCCTATATACCCCATTATATATCCCCCGTCTTCTATATACCCCATTATATATCCTATATACCCCATTATATATCTTCTATATCCTCGTCTTCTATATACCCCATTATATATCCCCGACTTCTATATACTCCATTATATTTATTATATGTCATACACTCCATTATATGGTGTGTATATATATATATATATATATATACATTCCTGATGTATACATTACTACTATATGGATGATATGTAAAGATACAACACTGCTACTATAGGTTGGTCTGTACATTGAATCAATCATCCGGAGATGTTTCATATTTTCTATAATCACCCCCCTTTACTCCTCTATATTTACCCCAACCTCCCTCCTTGTTACCCACCTTTACTCCTCTATATTTACCCCAACCTCCCTCCTTGTTACCCACCTTTACTCCTCTATATTTAACCTCCCTCCTTGTTACCCACCTTTACTCCTCTATATCTTCCCCACCCTCCCTCCTTGTTACCCACCTTTACTCCTCTATATCTTCCCCAACCTCCCTCCTTGTTACCCACCTTTACTCCTCTAATCTTCCTAAACCTCCCTCCTTGGTTACCCCCCTTTACTCTATATTTACAACCTCCCTCCTTGTTACCCACCTTTACTCCTTTATATCTTCCCCAACCTCCCTCCTTGTTACCCACCTTTACTCCTCTAAATATCTTCCTCCTCCCTCCTTGTTACCCACCACTCCCTACCCCAACCTCCCTCCTTGTCCCTCCTCTAATATTACCCCAGAACCTACCCCACCTTTACTCCTCTAATTTACCCCAACCTCCCTCCTTGTTACCCACCTTTACTCCTCTATATCCCCCAACCTCCCTCCACCCTTGTTACCCACCTTTACTCCCCCTCTAATCCTCCCCAACCTCCTCCTTGTTACCCACCTTTACTCCTCTATCTTCCCCAACCTCCCTCCTTGTTACCCACCTTTACTCCTCTATATCTTCCCCAACCTCCCTCCTTGTTACCCACCTTTACTCCTCTATATTTACCCCAACCTCCCTCCTTGTTACCCACCTTTACTCCTCTATATCTTCCCCAACCTCCCTCCTTGTTACCCACCTTTACTCCTCTATATCTTCCCCAACCTCCCTCCTTGTTACCCACCTTTACTCCTCTATATCTTCCCCAACCTCCCTCCTTGTTACCCACCCTGTTACTCCCCAACCTCTATATTTACCCCAACCTCCCTCCTTGTTACCCACCTTTACTCCTTTATATCTTCCCCAACCTCCCTCCTTGTTACCCACCTTTACTCCTCTATATCTTCCCCAACCTCCCTCCTTGTTACCCACCATTACTCCTCTATATTTACCCCAACCTCCCTCCTTGTTACCCACCTTTACTCCTCTATATCTTCCCCAACCTCCCTCCTTGTTACCCACCTTTACTCCTCTATATCTTCCCCAACCTCCCTCCTTGTTACCCACCATTACTCCTCTATATTTACCCCAACCTCCCTCCTTGTTACCCACCTTTACTCCTCTATATCTTCCCCAACCTCCCTCCTTGTTACCCACCTTTACTCCTCTATATCTTCCCCAACCTCCCTCCTTGTTACCCACCTTTACTCCTCTATATTTACCCCAACCTCCCTCCTTGTTACCCACCTTTACTCCTCTATATTTACCCCAACCTCCCTCCTTGTTACCCACCTTTACTCCTTTATATCTTCCCCAACCTCCCTCCTTGTTACCCACCTTTACTCCTCTATATTTACCCCAACCTCCCTCCTTGTTACCCACCTTTACTCCTCTATATCTTCCCCAACCTCCCTCCTTGTTACCCACCTCTACTCCTCTATATTTACCCCAACCTCCCTCCTTGTTACCCACCTTTACTCCTCTATATTTACCCCAACCTCCCTCCTTGTTACCCACCTTTACTCCTCTATATTTACCCCAACCTCCCTCCTTGTTACCCACCTTTACTCCTCTATATCTTCCCCAACCTCCCTCCTTGTTACCCACCTTTACTCCTCTATATCTTCCCCAACCTCCCTCCTTGTTACCCACCTTTACTCCTCTATATCTTCCCCAACCTCCCTCCTTGTTACCCACCTTTACTCCTCTTTATCTTCCCCAACCTCCCTCCTTGTTACCCACCATTACTCCTCTATATTTACCCCAACCTCCCTCCTTGTTACCCACCTTTACTCCTCTATATCTTCCCCAACCTCCCTCCTTGTTACCCACCATTACTCCTCTATATTTACCCCAACCTCCCTCCTTGTTACCCACCTTTACTCCTCTATATTTACCCCAACCTCCCTCCTTGTTACCCACCTTTACTCCTCTATATCTTCCCCAACCTCCCTCATTGTTACCCACCTTTACTCCTCTATATTTACCCCAACCTCCCTCCTTGTTACCCACCTTTACTCCTCTATATTTACCCCAACCTCCCTCCTTGTTACCCACCTTTACTCCTCTATATCTTCCCCAACCTCCCTCCTTGTTACCACCTTTACTCCTCTATATCTTCCCCAAAACCTCCCTCCTTGTTACCCACCTTTACTCCTCTATATCTTCCCCAACCTCCCTCCTTGTTACCCCCCTTTACTCCTTTATATCTTCCCCAACCTCCCTCCTTGTTATCCCCCTTTACTCCTCTATATTTACCCCAACCTCCATCCTTGTTACCCCCCTTTACTCCTCTATATTTACCCCAACCTCCCTCCTTGTTACCCACCTTTACTCCTCTATATTTACCCCAACCTCCCTCCTTGTTACCCACCTTTACTCCTCTATATTTACCCCAACCTCCCTCCTTGTTACCCACCTTTACTCCTCTATATCTTCCCCAACCTCCCTCCTTGTAAGGCCCCATACACACGATCGGACATATCCGATGAAAACGGTCCGCGGACCATTTCCATCGGATATGTCCGATCGGGAGTTTGATCCGATGGCGTGTACACACCATCGGATCAAATTCCCCGCCGCCGGACGGCGCGGTGACGCGGCGGTGACGTTGACGCCGCCGCGTCACCGCCACGTCACCGCACCAGGAAGTAAAACACTTCCGCGCATGCGCCGAATCCATTCGGCGGCGGCGGCGGTGGGGAACGACATGTCTGCTGGTAAGTGTACTAACCAGCAGACATGTCGGGCGGACAGATTCCACCGGATAGATTTCAAAGCATGCTTTGAAATCTGTCGGGTGGAGAAATCTGTCCGCTAGCCCATACACACGAGCGGAGATGTCTGCTGAAAAGGTCCATCGGACCGTTTTCAGCGGACATATCCCCTCGTGTGTACGCGGCCTTACCCACCTTTACTCCTCTATATCTTCCCCAACCTCCCTCCTTGTTACCCACCTTTACTCCTCTATATCTTCCCCAACCTCCCTCCTTGTTACCCCCCTTTACTCCTCTATATCTTCCCCAACCTCCCTCCTTGTTACCCACATTTACTCCTCTATATCTTCCCCAACCTCCCTCCTTGTTACCCACCTTTACTCCTCTATATTTACCCCAACCTCCCTCCTTGTTACCCACCTTTACTCCTCTATATCTTCCCCAACCTCCCTCCTTGTTACCCACCTTTACTCATCTATATTTACCCCAACCTCCCTCCTTGTTACCCACCATTACTCCTCTATATCTTCCCCAACCTCCCTCCTTGTTACCCACCATTACTCCTCTATATTTACCCCAACCTCCCTCCTTGTTACCCACCTTTACTCCTCTATATTTACCCCAACCTCCCTCCTTGTTACCCACCTTTACTCCTCTATATTTACCCCATCCTCCCTCCTTGTTACCCACCTTTACTCCTCTATATTTACCCCAACCTCCCTCCTTGTTACCCGCCTTTACTCCTCTATATCTTCCCCAACCTCCCTCCTTTTTACCCACCTTTACTCCTCTATATTTCCCCCAACCTCCCTCCTTGTTACCCACCTTTACTCCTCTATATCTTCCCCAACCTCCCTCCTTGTTACCCCCCTTTACTCCTCTATATTTACCCCAACCTCCCTCCTTGTTACCCACCTTTACTCCTCTATATCTCCCCCAACCTCCCTCCTTGTTACCCACCTCTACTCTACTCTACTCCTCTATATCTTCCCCAACCTGATGGGGGCCTGGAAGGCTAGTATTGGTGGGAGCCGAATCTGGGCGCGGTTCTCCCCAAGAAAACCAGAAGGACTCACTATCTGGCAGGGATGGCGGCTGCACTGGTCTGGCTTAAGGCCACGTTCGAAAGAAGCCCGTGGTGTATGTGCCTCTGGAGTGGCAGTCCAGGGGTGCCGTAACTTCACTGTGAGTGAGGGCCACATTGATTTATGACACCAAGGTCACTGCACTACCACACACTTTTCACACCTGCCCTTTGGGCCGAGCCTTTTAGTCTAGGACCGGAGGAATTTTTTATTCCTGGCCGAAGGGCCGGCCATTGTATTGCAGAAGGGCACGTTCACTTCCTCTCTCCACTTCCTTCCCCCACTTTATTGCCTGTACCTTTTTTGTCTTTTTTTTTTATTGTACACGGTTGTGACTGGTTGGGTGTAGGTCCTCGGGTCTGCCCTGAACGTCTTGAGAGGGGGTGGGACATGGCCTTCTGGCTTAGTTCGTCCTCTCTCATGGGGTCTTACTTCGGGGGGGGGGGGGGAGCCCCTCCTAGTACTTGGGTGGGTCTGTCTCAGCAGACCTTCCTAAGAATGGAGTCTGTCTGGTTTCGGCCAGATGGACCAAGTCTAAGTACCTCAGTCCCCGTCTGGAGCCTAACGCCCCGATGGATCATGGTCAAGGTACACCCAATGCACGTTTTGTATGTCCCTCTTTATGTGTGCGCACTTGTTTTGGCACCGGGTGGAGTTTTGTGGACCACCGGCTATAAAAATATAACCTGTCTCCATACTTACTGCTCTATATCTAACCCGCCCTCATCCTTACTGCCCCCTATTACCCCTCTATATCTACCATACCTATCCTCCTATGTCACCCCTCTGTCTTCTGCCTCCACTCCATAATGCTCCACCTTGATGCTCTATCTTTGTTTCTGCTCTCTGTTGTCTCCTGTTGTTCATAATGCCCCTTTTCTACCCCACCCTGTGCCTACCACTCATATCTACCCGGGTTCATTTTGTTTATCTGCCCCACCTCTTTTCTTATCTTATCTCTATTGGCCCACCTCTCTTCTTACTGACTACTATTAACTCTCTTTATCCTTCCCACATTTCTCCTTATTTTTTTTTTTATTCTTCATCTGCCCCCAATTACTACCCTTAACCCCCCACAACTTTCATCTTACCCCTTTTTATCTACCCAATTTATTTCATTACTGTTTACGAGTACTCCTCTTTTTCTGCTCCACCTCGTTCTCCTGCCCCCTAATATTACTCCTTATCAAACCCCTCCCTGCTGTCTAATATTACTCCATTTTATCTGTCCTAACTGTCTCTTTATTGTCTCTTATTACTCCTCTTTTTTTTTCTAGTCTTTTTCTGTATCTATCCCAACGTCTTCTCACTGACCACTATTGCCCCTCTGTATCTATCCCTTCCTTCTGACCACTATTGCCCCTCTGTATCTATCCCTCCCTTCTTCCTTCTGACCACTAACTCCCCTCTGTATGTATCCCTCCCTTCTTCCTTCTGACCACTAACTCCCCTCTGTATGTATCCCACCCTTCTTCCTTCTGACCACTATTGCCCCCTCTGTATCTATCCCTCCCTTCTTCCTTCTGACCACTAACTCCCCTCTGTATGTATCCCTCCCTTCTTCCTTCTGACCACTAACTCCCCTCTGTATGTATCCCACCCTTCTTCCTTCTGACCACTATCGCCCCTCTGTATGTATCCCACCCTTCTTCCTTCTGACCACTATCGCCCCTATGTATCTATCCCACCCTTCTTCCTTCTGACCACTATTGCCCCTCTGTATCTATCCCACCCTTCTTCCTTCTGACCACTATTGCCCCTCTGTATCTATCCCACCCTTCTTCCTTCTGACCACTATTGCCCCTCTGTATCTATCCCACCCTACTTCCTTCTGACCACTAACTCCCCTCTGTATGTATCCCACCCTTCTTCCTTCTGACCACTATTGCCCCTCTGTATCTATCCCACCCTTCTTCCTTCTGACCACTATTGCCCCTCTGTATCTATCCCACCCTTCTTCCTTCTGACCACTATTGGCCCTCTGTATCTATCCCACCCTTCTTCCTTCTGACCACTATTGCCCCTCTGTATCTATCCCACCTTTCTTCCTTCTGACCACTATTGCCCCTCTGTATCTATTTCTTCCTTCTGACCACTATTGCCCCTCTGTATCTATTTCTTCCTTCTGACCACTATTGCCCCTGTGTATCTATCCCACCCTTCTTCCTTCTGACCACTATTGCCCCTCTGTATCTATTTCTTCCTTCTGACCACTATTGGCCCTCTGTATCTATCCCACCCTTCTTCCTTCTGACCACTATTGGCCCTCTGTATCTATTCCACCCTCCTATTACTGTCTACTATTGCCCCTCTGTATCTATCCCATCCATTTTCTTACTATTGTCCATTATTAGCTATCCCACCCCCTCTTCTTACTGACTACTATTACTCCTCTTCATCTTTCCCACCCCTCTTATTACTAACTTATATTGCCCCTCTTTATCCCACTCCTTTTCCTACTGACTACTGTTGCCCCGCTTTATCTATGACATCACCCTTTTTACTGACTACATTATACCCCTCTTTATCCCATCACTCCTTTTTACTGACTACTATTATCCCTCTTTATCTATTCCACCCCTCTTATTACTGGTTACTTTTGCTCTTCTTCATCTATCCCACCCTCCTTTTACTGACTACTATTGCCCCTATGGCCCGGATTCACATACATCAGGGCATATTTATGCCGCCGTAGCGTATCTTCTTTACGCTACGCCAGCTCAACGCAGAGAGGGAAGCATGGAATTCACAAAGCAAATGCTCCTGACGTTGCGCAGGCGTAGCGTATATTCCTAGGCGTAACTCAGAGTAAGTGGAAATGGGCTGGAAGTGGGCGTGATACATTTAAATGAAGCGTGACCCCATGCAAATGATGGGCTGAGCTTCAGACAAGTACTTAAAATGAACTGCGCATGCGTCGTACCTTGGACGTATCCCAGTGCGCATGCTCACAATCACGTCGAAACAACTGACTGAGATACGAATCACTGGCTACGACGTGAACGTAACCTACGCCCAGCCCTATTCACGTACAACGTAAACTACGTAAAATTCGTTCCCTGGTCCATACCTTTGCATGGGTTGCGCCACCAATATGGGGAATAACTTTACGCTGGAGGTAACCCTTACACAAATCGCTTAAAACTTGCGCCGGGCGCAAGTACGTTCGTGATTCGGCGTATCTCACTCATTTGCATATTTGCATCGAAAATCAATGGGAGTTCCAAATGCGTCCAGCGTAACTATGCGCCCACTCTACGCCGGCGTAAGCAAGTTACGTCGGCCGGATGAAGTCAGTTTTTAGGCGTATCTTAGTTCTGTGGGCACGGCGCTCTGTGCAAAACAAACTGCACAGTGGAGGTAAGTATGATATGTATGTTATTTAAAAAAAAAAAAAAAACCCTTACAACCCCTTTAACCACTTAACCACCGGGCCTATTTTGGCACTTCTCTCCTTCATGTAAAAATCTACATTTTTTTGGTCGAAAATTAATCAGAACCCCCAAACATTATATATATTTTTTTTAGCAGATATCCTAGGGAATAAAATGGCGGTCATTGGAACTTTTTTTCTCGCACAGTATTTGCAAAATTATTTTTCAAACACCATTTTTTGGGGGAAAAAAACGTTTCATGAATTGCAAAATAACCATACCGTAAAGTTAGCCAAATTTTTTTGAATAATGTGAAAGATAATGTTACGTCGAGTAAATAGTAAATACCCAACATGTCACGCTTTAAAATTGCGCACACTCATGGAATGGTGCCAAACTTCGGTACTGTAAAATCTCCATAGGAGATGCTTTAAATTTTTATTACAGGTTACTATTTTCGAGTTACAGAGGAGCGCTAGTGCTAGAATTGTTGCACGCGACGATACCTCACGTGGGGTTTGAACCACGTTTACAAATGTGGGCGGGACTTGCATGCGTGTTCGCTTCTGCGTGCAAACTACCGGAGATAGGGGCGTTTAAAAAATATAAAAAAATGTCATTTAATTTTTATTTTACTTTATTTTTTATTTTTACACTTTTATTTTTTAACAAATTTGATTAAACATCCTTTGTAATAGGAATCACCGTGACAGGTCCTCTTTATGGAGAGATGGTCAGTAAGACCTCACATCTCTCCTCCAAGCTGACAAGCATAAAATCGGTGAAAAAACATTCACCGATCTCACACCGACAGCCGCGATTGCGACTATGTTTACTTCCGGGTACCGAGCTTGATGTCATAACGTCGCGCCCGGGCCTCCGGCGGTCATAGAGATGACTGGTGACCATCTGGTCACCTCTATGCTTCCCCAGCCAGCGCCGGCCGATTCGCTCTCCAGGTCCTTGATGGCACGGGAGAGCCCGGAGAAACACCGGATGGCGGGGGGTGGGACGTCCCCTCCCGCTGCCTATAAGAACGATCAAACGGCCGAACTGCAGCTTTGATCGTTCTCATTGTGCACAGAATCGCCGGCTGAAGACGGTGACATCTGAATGATGCCTGTAGCTGCACCCATCATTCAGATATCACCGCACAAAGCCCAGGACGTATTTTCTCGTACTGTGGTGGTTAAACTATTATCTCAGGGGTCTCCAAACATTCTAAACAAAGGGCCGGTTTATTGTCCTTCAGACTGTTGGAGGGCCGGATTTTAGCCAGCGGGAGTGGGAATTTTCCTGGCATCAGTGGGAATAAACATCTGGTATTAGGGGGAGGAATAGTGTCCAATTAGTGGTATCAGTGGGAGAAATGGTGCTCCATTGTCGGTGTCAGATGGCAGAATAGTGTCTCGTATCAGTGGGAGGGATAGTGCTCCAAGGGCCAGATAAAGGCCTGCATCCGGCCCTCGGGCCGCAGTTTGGAGACCACTGTATTATCTATTTACCTAAAAAAGAAAAAAAAAAAAGTTTGGCTTTACACACCTAAAATATTTGACCAATATTATTATGTTTCATTCCAGACGTCTTCCATCCTCTATGTGTCAGAATCCCACGCTGATGTGACCGAGACCAGCAAATCAACATGCTGCCATCATTGGGTGAAGATATTAAAATGGGGTGCCAAGAGGTGTGTTCTGGTCTGCAGAGCGATGGTGGGCCCTTATTCCCAATGACATGGTTTCTATGAGCTTTCCATTTGGTGTTCACCAGCTCTTCTTATGGTTGTCGGCTTTGGACCTAAATACCACACGCCCCAGCACTATGACACAAGATCTTCCCTCTTCTATGAAACAATATGGGAAAGTATTCGTGGAGAACAATGACCACCATGTCCAAGATGTGATCTCATTCCGTCCTGGAAAAAAGATGGTCGGATCAATCGTTCGGTTGGCTTCCTAGAAGCCACTGTTGGTTTCTGGTTAAACAAGCTGCCTTTGTGGAAATGTCTTCTCCTTCACATACCTAAAAGGTCTATTTTCCAGGGACACCATAAAGTTCCCTCTCTATATTCTTCTTTTTCTAAAAAAAAAAGACCCTAAAGGATTCCAGGGAACCATGGGTTTCAGATGACTATAACTTAATAGAAAACCTACGTTGGCCTAAGGAAGAAAACTGGACTACGAAAACCAAAACTCACCGTGTATCTTTAGGTTCTCTTGAGTTCTTTGGATAGTTGTCCAATATAGAAACGGGTTCCAGGTCTGTGGACTAAAACGCCATTCATGCAAAAGACCTATGGTCTGATTGGGTCCGTCGCTCTTGGAGGGTTGGCAAAGGGTCTACGTGAATGGAAGAGGATGCGGTTGGTGACCTTCTAGCTACAGCCGGGGTGGTTGGTTGATTCTACGTTAGACCAATGCGGTATCAGGGGATATGGCTGTGGGATGAAGATGCCAGACTGAGACTCCAAAAGGTGGGTTAATTGAAATGCTTAATGTATGGATGCCTTGTGTAACGGTCAGGGGTTAACGCCGTTTACGATATTCCATTCCACAACCCACGACAGCTTCTCGACACTCCACAATCCAGCAGACAGGACTCATAAGAATTCCCCAGAAAAACGAGACACACAGCTCTGTCTCTGGTTCAAGCGAATAGCTCTTTAATGGTAAAACTCAGTATTTTATACCGTGGAAACCAAGAGTGAACAATGAATCAACTCCACCCACAACATGACACAAGGAACTCAATACACATCTTTAGTCAGACTTTCTGGCACCGAATCTACATGAGTTAAAGACTACAGCTGACAAGTCAGACGTTATGACTCTTACCTGCTATTCAATACACATTCCTTTAGTAAACATAAGTCAGACATCTGACCTTTTAGAGTGTGCTAATTCACATTCCACATCTAGCATCAATAGACCTTTCACACAAAACAGTGTTAATTAGCATCACACAATGAACAGGTCTTTAGAAGCCAGACTGTGGCTCGTTTACATGACAGTAGCAGACTTAATTAGCCCCTTAACCGTCTGTGTTCCCACATGAATGAATCGCTCTATTGACCTGTTGGGTTTAGAATTAACCACCTGTAATATTTCAAGATATCCTGCAATACATTGTAAATTATCATTGCTGTCCCATCTTATGTAGTCCAAGATATCATTTGTCAGTCATCCTATGCCCCTAGTGGACATAGGATGACCCAAGAGTCATTGGTGAAGCTAAAACGGGAGTACCCCACATCTTTCAAGAGCCTCTGGGTCCCATGGGCCATACAGTTACACCTTGATACACTTTACATCAACCAAAGGAAAAGAGCGATAAGAACTATTGTAGCTAAAAAGAAAATTGGAGTAAGGCAAGGGTGAAGCATTTTCAATATGTTGGGCTAAATTTTGACCTTCAGCTCACCTCTAACTCCATTGTGAATGTCTCGGCCCAATCACTTGACACATAGGGGTTGAATTACTATAACTGAAGAGTGCAAAATCTGGTGCAGCTCTACATTGTAGCCAATCAGCTTCTAAGGTCAGCTTGTTCAATTGAGCTTTGACAAAAAAAAAAATAAACCTGGAAGCTGATTGGTTTCTATGTAAGGCTGCACCAGATTTTGCACACTCTAGTTTTAGTAAATCAACCACACCATGTCCCAGGCACATTCATGGGCTGAAAAAAAAGAATGCATAATACATGGACGAATGCATTTTTTACTTGGATGTTTTACATCAAAGTCACCATTACAGTCCTCCTTACATCAGGGTCCCTATCAGAGCCTCCCTACATCAGGGTTTCCATCGGAGCCCGTCTTACATCAGAGTCCTCATCAAAGTTCCCCATCAGAGTCCCCCTTACATCAGGGTCCCATCAAAGGCCTCCTTACATCAGGCTCCCCTATCAGAGCCCTCTTACACCAGGTTACTCATTAGAGCCCCCTGCACATCAGGCTCCCATCAGAGCCCCCTGCACATCAGGCTCCCATCAGAGCCCCCTGCACATCAGGCTCCCATCAGAGCC
The DNA here is from genome assembly GCA_029574335.1 of Rana kukunoris. NCBI lineage: Eukaryota > Metazoa > Chordata > Amphibia > Anura > Ranidae > Rana > Rana kukunoris. The sequence continues at coordinate 540,000,015 of CM056051.1, forward strand.
CCCTGCACATCAGGCTCCCATCAGAGCCCCCTGCACATCAGGCTCCCATCAGAGCCCCCTGTACACCAGGCTCCCATCAGAAGCCCCCCTTACATCAGGGTCCTATCAGAGCCCCCTTACATCAGTTTCTCATTAGAGCCTCTTTACATCAGGGTCCAATCAGAGCCCAGCTTACACAAGGTTCCCATCAGAGCCCCCCTTTAAATCAGGGTCTTATCAGAGCTCCCTTACGTCAGGTTACCCATCAGAGCTCCCTTATGTCAGGTTACCCATCAGAGCTCCCTTATGTCAGGTTACCCATCAGAGCCCCCCCTTACATCAGGGTTCCCATCAAAGGCCTCCTTACATCAGGGTCCCATCAGAGCCCCGCTTACTACAGGTTACCCATCAGAGCCCCCCCATACACCAGGCTCCCCTATCAGAGCCCCCCCATACACCAGGCTCCCCTATCAGAGCCCCCCCATACACCAGGCTCCCCTATCAGAGCCCCCCCTTACACCAGGCTCCCCTATCAGAGCCCCCCCTTACACCAGGCTCCCCTATCAGAGCCCCCCCTTACACCAGGCTCCCCTATCAGAGCCCCCCCTTACACCAGGCTCCCCTATCAGAGCCCCCCCTTACACCAGGCTCCCCTATCAGAGCCCCCTCTTACACCAGGCTCCCCTATCAGAGCCCCCTCTTACACCAGGCTCCCCTATCAGAGCCCCCTCTTACACCAGGCTCCCCTATCAGAGCCCCCTCTTACACCAGGCTCCCATCGGAGCCCCCTCTTACACCAGGCTCCCATCGGAGCCCCCCTTACACCAGGCTCCCATCGGAGCCCCCCCTTACACCAGGCTCCCATCGGAGCCCCCCTTACACCAGGCTTCCATCGGAGCCCCCCCCCTTACACCAGGCTCCCATCGGAGCCCCCCCCTTACACCAGGCTCCCATCGGAGCCCCCCCCTTACACCAGGCTCCCATCGGAGCCCCCCCCTTACACCAGGCTCCCATCGGAGCCCCCCCCTTACACCAGGCTCCCATCGGAGCCCCCCCCTTACACCAGGCTCCCATCGGAGCCCCCCCCTTACACCAGGCTCCCATCAGAACCCCCCCCCCTACACCAGGCTCCCATCGGAGCCCCCCCCTTACACCAGGCTCCCATCGGAGCCCCCCCCCTTACACCAGGCTCCCATCGGAGCCCCCCCCCTTACACCAGGCTCCCATCGGAGCCCCCCCCTTACACCAGGCTCCCATCGGAGCCCCCCCCTTACACCAGGCTCCCATCGGAGCCCCCCCTTACACCAGGCTCCCATCGGAGCCCCCCCCCCTTACACCAGGCTCCCATCGGAGCGCCCCCCCTTACACCAGGCTCCCATCGGAGCGCCCCCCTTACACCAGGCTCCCATCGGAGCGCCCCTTACACCAGGTTCCCATCGGAGCCCCCCTTACACTAGGCTCCCATCAGAGCCCCCCTTACACTAGGCTCCCATCGGAGCCCCCCTTACACTAGGCTCCCATCGGAGCCCCCCTTACACCAGGCTCCCATCGGACCCCCCTTAAACCAGGCTCCCATCGGACCCCCCTTACACCAGGCTCCCATCGGACCCCCCTTACACCAGGCTCCCATCGGACCCCCCTTACACCAGGCTCCCATCGGACCCCCCTTACACCAGGCTCCCATCAGAGCCTCTTTACATCAGTTTCTCATCAGAGCCCCCTTACATCAGTTTCCCATTAGAGCACCTTTTCATCAAGGTTCCCATCAGAGCCCCCTTACACCAGGCTCCCATGAGAGCCCCCTTTACATCAGGGTCCTATCGGAGCCCCCCTTAAATCAGGTTTCCCTTAAGAGCCCCCCTTACATCAGGTTACCCATCAGAGCCCCCCTTACATTAGGGTCCTATCAGAGCCCCCCTTTTTTCAGGTTACCCATTCGCACCCCCTTTCTTCAGGTTACCCATCAGAGCCTCTCTTACTTCAGGTTACCCATCAGAGCCTCAGAGCCTCCCTTACATCAGGTTACCCATCAGAGCCACCCTCACATCAGGGTCCCATCAGGTTACCCATCAGAGCCCCCCCTTACACCAGGGTCCATTTGTCACAGAATAACTTCCCACACTCCGCTCATATACCCCTTTCTCCCAGTCTGAATATAGATATCAAATATCAGATATTCCAACTGCTTGCAACCAAGAACTAGGCAGTACTCGTTTTGGCTGCTGAACACAAACTGTTTATTTGAACACAGGCACACAGAGATATTCAAACTTCTCGGCAGTAGACTGTCCAATCAGCAGGGAGAACTGTTGGAGGAAACCCCCCCTCCTCCCTCCTTACAGCTAATAGGCATAGACATATACATCCCATAATACTTTTCTCCCAAGGCAGACACAAACAATAGAACAATGGGATACAGGCACTTAAAAAACAAATAGCAACCCCCACCCAACGGCAAACCATCTAGCAATGGTCTCTGATGAAAGGGGGACTTTATCTTTATATATTCTTGAGATCAGACTGGGGGTTCTAATAGACACAAGGTGACTTACACATAGGAGTGTTTGGTAGAGGAGGACAAGGGGATTCCAGTGCTTTCCAAGAGAAGCTGAGTTTCACAAGCCCCCCACCCAAAGTGACTCCCGTCACTCATCTCGTCTTTCAGCAGAAGACTAGCACAGAAGGAGACCCCAAATGGGTTGACTTAGAAGTTTGTCCGTAGTTCCAGTCCCCCAATGCCCATACCCACACAGTACCCTAAACACATTGTCCCAAACAGAGCATTTCTCACCCAGCCAACCCCTGCCTCTCTCGTAGAACATACCCGCTGCAGGGGAGAAGTGCAGACTGGTCCTTCCCCCTGGAGTCCCTTCAGTTGCTGGAAAGAAGACAGGGTGGCTGGGCTCACTCAATCATGCTGTTGGGGATCTTGGGAAACTACCCAGCATCCCTGGGGTATACAAGTGGAGACTGAAGTCTCATCCACTTTCACAGGAAGGAGGGGCCGAGGGAGCAGGACAAGGAGATTCTAGTGCTGGGTTCCACAAGCCCCCCACCCAAAGTGACTTTCGTCACACCATCAGAGCCCTCCTTACATCAGGTTACTCATCACAGCCCCCTTACATCAGGGTCCCCTTAGAGCCCCCTTACATCAGGGTCCACTTAGAGCCCCCTTACAACAGGTCACCCATCAGAGCCCCACCTACATCATGCTGCCCTATCAGAGGCCTCCTTACAGCAGGGTTCCATCAAAAGCCTCCTTACATCATGCTCCCCTATAGAGCCCCCCTTACAATAGGGTCGCATTAGAGCCCCCTTGCATCAGGTCACTCATCAGAGCCCCACTTACATCATGCTCCCCTATCAGAGCCCCCTTACATCAGGGTCCCATCAAAAGCCTCCTTACATTAGGGTTCCATTAGAGCCCCCTTACATTGGGTTACCCATCAGAGCCCCCCTTACATCAGGTTGCCCATCAGAGCCCCCCTTACATCAGGTTACCCATCAGAGCCCCCCTTACATCAGGTTACACATCAGAGCCCCCTTACATCAGAGTACACCTTGGAAGTCCCCCCTTTCATCAGGGTCTCATCAAAGCCTTCCTTACATCAGGGTTGCCCTTACATCATATTCCCTAACAGTGACCCCCCCCTATCCTTACATCGGGTTACCCATCATTCCCCCCCTTACATCAAAGACAGAGTACCCATAAGAGAACCCTTACTACAAGCCCCCTTCAGACCCACCTACATTAGAGTCCTCCTTTACATCTGGGTCTCCATCAGAGCCCCCCTTACAATACAGTCCCCTTCAGAGCTGCTCTTACAACAGAGTTCACCTTAAGAGTCCCCCCTTACATCAGACCCAACAGGAGGCCTGTCTTACATCAGAGTACCCATCAGAGCCCCCCTTGCATCAGATATACCATCAGTAGTCCGCCCTTACATCAGTGTTCCCATCAAAGTTTCCCTTCACATCAGAGCCCTCCTATCAGAGTTTACCTTCAGAGTCCTCCCCTTAGATTTTAGAGGTTTTAGTGGTTTCTCATTCTTAGAATTCAAGGCAGGGGGACACGGAATGTTTCCTGGGGCCTGTCCAGCTCAGTCACTCACCAACTCCATGTGAGGGACAACCGCAGGCCCAAATAAGCACTCCTTGGCAGCCAGTCTGTTTAGAGGGTCCCTCCGGGGAGGGAGGATCCTTGCAGCACTCCAGACTCTTAGGCAACGCTGTAGCCTGGCCTAGGCCAACAAGGCCCACGCCTGGGGCAGCACGGACAGATTTCCTGCCGGCTTGCAATGCACTGTTAGCGTAGCGCCAGTCTTATGGGTCAGACTGGTCTGAGAGGCAAATTAGTCTAGATTCCGGTATGTAGGCGGCCGGCATTCCACAACTGTGGGGGGGCGCTGCTTCTAATTTTGTCCGTCCAATCATTCTGGACCACAAACCTTCCTCACTGTGCTGTATGTTTTCTGCTGCACCATTGGCATGCTTATATCTTCTTGGTCCTCTCCATAAAATTATCAGAAATCTAGAACTATAGGTAACGCTTTTTTTTTCATTTTGGATAGAATCCCTGTTCCATTGCAGAGATTTCTCTTCACTTCCTGTTCCATAGCCAAACAGGAAGTGAGAGGAAATCTATGCTGTAAAGGAACCCCAAATGGGACAGGGGTTAGCGCCGTTTCGGATATTCCATTCCGAACCCAAGACAGCTATCGACATTCCACAATTCGGCAGACGAACCCCAATAACGAGATGCAGCTCTGTTTGAGGTTCAAACAAATAGATTCTTTAATGGTAATCTCAGGCTTTTATACAGTTAGAAACCCCAAGGAACAATGGCTTAACTCCACCCACAACATAACACAAGGAGCTCAATACACATCTTTAGGAGACAGACATCCTGTCTCCGAGATAATCTACATGAGCTAATTACTAATCATTTAACCAGACAAGGTGGCTCCGAGATAAGCTCTTCTCACCTGCTATACAATACACATTTATCATCAATAGAAATTCACACAATACAGTGTCAATTAGCATCACACAATGAAAGGTTCTTGAGAGCCAGACTAAGGTGCATTTACATGACAGTAGCAGACGACATTTAACACTTTAACAGTCTGGGCCAGATTCTCAGCCGAGTTACGTCGGCGTATCTTGAGATACGCCGCGTAACTTCTAAGAAGCGCCGGCGTATCTATTTTCTGTATTCCAAAAACAAGATACGCCGGAATTTTGCTTAGATACGAGTGGCGTAAGTCTCTTACGCCGTCGTATCTATGTTGCCTATTTATGCTGGCAGCTAGGTGGCGCTTCCGTCGATATACGCGTCGAATATGCAAATGAGCTAGATACGCCGATTCCCAAATGCACTTGCGCCCCGTCGTCGTATTTTACGTCGTTTGCGTAAGCATAAAGTTACATTGGGAAATAAAAATACAAGGGGGCTTTCAAAGGGTCCTTCTGTTCATCCAAGCATGCAATCTTTACAGCTCTACCACATAGCACAGCTCTCTGCATCATTATGTAAATGAAGGGTGCTTCCTCGGGGGCGGGTCTATACTGCCCTACACTCACAGTATATCCTCAGTCTTCCAGGATAAATGATGCTGGGCATCATTTAACCTGGAAGACTGAGGGCTGCTAGAGGAAACCATGGTACTGCGGAGAGCAGCTCTGGATTGAAGGAGGACATTGAGCATCACCTATCACTTTCCTCCCCAGCCTGACAATCCCTGGCCTGCCTCTTTCAATCATGGCGGCTCAGCATCAAGTGTAGGCTTTACCTCGAACAGTCTGAATGCAGATAGGAACACCCACTCCTCCTGACTGACACCCACCCAATCATGGGCGTGCGCTGAAATTTTTTCAGGGGGTGCGCTTCCGCAGCGGCGATACACATTTAACCCTTTCTTCAAAAGCTAGCAGGGGTTAAAAGTGCTCCGCTAGCGACCGAATAGTGCATCTAAAACTATGGTAAAGCGGCACCTTTTAGTGGCGCTTTACCGATAACGTGGCCAGTTGGCAGTGTGAAATAGCTCTTGAAAAAATTCAGCTTCACTCCATGCCCAAATATAGCGTAGAGAATGTACAGACCCCCCTTCAGCACAGACCCCCCACCCTTCAGCATAGACCCCTCTATTCTGCACAGACCCCTCCATTCAGCACAGATGGACCTCCCCTCCCCCCATCCCATTCAGTACCTCAGATCAGCCATCAGCACGGCTGGGTCACAGCAGGTTCTCTCCCCCTGTGTACACATAAACACTGGAGGGGGAGGCGGCTTCACTCTGCTAACTGTGTTTGTGTCACATCCGGCCCAGGACCGCTCAGACAGCCCGCGGCCGCGAGACTCTTCAACACCTTCTCGATTTTCCAGGGGGGGGGGTCAATTGCCCCCCCGCCCTATGGAGTAGGTGCCCATGCACCCAACTAGGCATTATGTTATTTGCATAACTCTTCCCAAGAGCAAGGCCACTGCTTGCATCAGGACTGAGGGCTCCTTCGAGGAGTACCGAGGGAGGGTGCCATGGCATTTTCAGGAAGCTGTAGATCTACACTACACTGCATCAGGGCCGATCCTAGGGTAACAGGCGCCTGGGTGCAGATATATTTCTGGTGCCCCCACATGGGCGTGGTCATTTTTACTAACTCCTCCCCTTTACAAATGTTTCTATGGCAATGACTCAACCACAGAGCTGCTCCCCCACAAAGTCTTCATTACCCCGGGATCCTTACATGATCTATTAACAAGAAACAAAATACAGGAAGAGTACTTTATTGGGACCGTGAGGGGGGCCTCTCTGATGGACACAGAGAGGGCTTCTGTTAGAGAGTCTGTTAGAAAGACCCCCCAGACATACTACAGACATGATATAGAAGATGGTCAGAGACTGCAGACATAGTACAGGAGATGGTCAAAGCCTGGAGACATAATACAGAAGATGGTCAGAGACTGGAGACATAATACAGAAGATGGTCAGAGACTGCCGACATAATACAGAAGATGGTCAGAGACTGCAGACATAGTACATAAGATGGTCAGAGACTGCAGACATGGTACAGGAGATGATCAGAGACTGCAGACATGGTACAGGAGATGATCAGAGACTGCAGACATGGTACAGGAGATGATCAGAGACTGCAGACATGGTACAGGAGATGATCAGAGACTGCAGACATGGTACAGGAGATGATCAGAGACTGCAGACATGGTACATGAGATGATCAGAGACTGCAGACATAATACAGGAGATGGTCAGAGACTGCAGACATAATACAGGAGATGGTCAGAGACTGCAGACACAATACAGGAGATGGTCAGAGACTGCAGACACAATACAGGAGATGGTCAGAGACTGCAGACACAGTACAGGAGATGGTCAGAGACTGCAGACACAGTACAGGAGATGGTCAGAGACTGCAGACACAGTACAGGGATGGTCAGAGACTGGACACAGTCAGAGAGAGACTGCAGACATAGTACAGGAGATGGCCAGAGACTGCAGACATAGTACAGGAGATGGTCAGAGACTGCAGACATGGTACAGGAGATGGTCAGAGACTGCAGACATAGTACATAAGATGGTCAGAGACTGCAGACATAGTACATAAGATGGTCAGAGACTGCAGACATAGTACATAAGATGGTCAGAGACTGCGGACATAGTACATAAGATGGTCAGAGACTGCAGACATAGTACATAAGATGGTCAGAGACTGCAGACATAGTACATAAGATGGTCAGAAACTGCAGACATGGTACAGGAGATGATCAGAGACTGCAGACATGGTACAGGAGATGATCAGAGACTGCAGACATGGTACAGGAGATGATCAGAGACTGCAGACATAATACAGGAGATGATCAGAGACTGCAGACATAATACATGAGATGATCAGAGACTGCAGACATAATACAGGAGATGGTCAGAGACTGCAGACACAATACAGGAGATGGCCAGAGACTGCAGACACAGTGCAGTGGATGGCCAGAGACTGCAGACACAGTACAGGAGATGGTCAGAGACTGCAGACACAGTACAGGAGATGGTCAGAGACTGCAGACATAGTACAGGGGATGGCCAGAGACTGCAGACATAGTACAGGAGATGGCCAGAGACTGCAGACATAGTACAGGAGATGGTCAGAGACTGCAGACACAGTACAGGAGATTATAAAGTGTGGTTAGTGTCACCGGCGCAAAAATTATTTAAATAAGTTATTTATAGTGACCTGCTGCAGTACTGTGTTGACCTTAAAAAAAGGGTTAAGTGTATAAAAAAAAAGCAGTAACATTTCATTAAATTATTTTATAGTACAGGAGATGGCCAGAGACTGCAGACATGGTACAGGAGATGGTCAGAGACTGCAGACATGGTACAGGAGATGGTCAGAGACTGCAGACATAGTACAGGAGATGGTCAGAGACTGCAGACATAGTACAGGAGATGGTCAGAGACTGCAGACATAGTACAGGAGATGGTCAGAGACTGCAGACATAGTACAGGAGATGGTCAGAGACTGCAGACATAGTACAGGAGATGGTCAGAGACTGCAGACATAGTACAGGAGATGGTCAGAGCCTGCAGATATAGTACAGGAGATGGTCAGAGACTGCAGACATAGTACAGGAGATGGTCAGAGACTGCAGACATAGTACATGAGGTGGTCAGAGACTGGAGACATAATACAGGAGATGGTCAGAGACTGCAGACATAGTACATGAGATGGTCAGAGACTGCAGACATGATACAGGAGATGGTCAGAGACTGCAGACATAGTCCAGTAGACGGTCAGAGACGGACACACACCTATGCTCAGAACACTAGTTCTGGACGGACACAAACAAGGAGAGAAGGAGGGAGGGGAGAACTCTGCCACTTCGGCGCCCCCACCCCTGCAGGCGCCTGGGTGCAAAGCACCCTGTACACCCTGCCTAGGATCGGCCCTGCACTGCATTGCATAGAGAAATAAAGATACCCACTGTCTTATTTATAAACTTGAGGGGTGGGGGGCAGGGAAGGTAAAATATAAGCAGATAAATCCTCTAGCTTTCACTACTTTGGTTCTGAGAGCACCATTTTTTTCAGATTGTACCATGTGTTTTTTTCCACAGTCTCCGTCATCTGGGGGGTCTAGAGGTCAGACTCCAGAAGATGACCCCAAGCTCCCCTGACACTGTGACACATCTTGGGAAAGAAAAGGCCGGAGAAATGAATCTGCTGTACAGGAAGAGCCGGGTGGAGTGGAGACAGAAAGAAGAGGAGCCTAAGAAGAGGTAGGATGGGGCCAAACTCGTTTCACGTGCTAATTCTTCTCTCTGAAAATGGTTGATATCGCGGTCAGGGGTCAGGGGTCAGGGTCAGAGACCAGTAGCTGTAGCAGTAAGAGAGGCTCCTACAGACCAGCTAGATAAGTACACTGGCAGGTCATCCTGGTGGACGACGTGTAGGGTGACCACGTGTCCCAGGTCCCGGGCACCTTTATTCCAGGACAATACAGTGTCCCAGAATGAAGCTGACACAGCCACCCCCCCCCCCTTTCTATCTGTTGCCCCCCCAAAAAGGCCGCCGCATCGCAGCTTTACTTACTGACAGCACTTGTCCTGGCCTGGAATGTCTGGAGAGGCACAATCCCCGCCCCCTGCTTGTGATTGGAGAAATCATAACAGACCGTGTGTACGGGGCTTAAGAGAAAGTCTATCTTAATATGGATTAGCCGCGTGCTGAAAATGAAACTAAAATACGAGATTGCGAATGAGCGCGCCGCAATGCAAAGTACAAAATTACGAATCCTTTAAAGGAAAATTATTATCTAACAATCAACAGAATTACGAGTCATTTAGTATGAACGAAAATAAAACTCTTACAAAAAATACAAACGGGTCCGAATAGGAAAACTTGCATCTTACGAAATACGAACGGGTCCGAATAGGAAAATAGGAAAACTTGCACCTTATGAAATACGAACGGGTCCAAATAGGAAAACGTGCGTTTCTTACGAAATACAAACAGGTCCGAATAGGAAAACTTGCATCTTACGAAATATGAACGGGTCCGAATAGGAAAACTTGTGTCTTACGAATTACGAACGGGTCCGAATAGGAAAACTTGCATCTTACGAATTACGAACGGGTCCAAATAGGAAAACGTGTGTTTCTTACGAAATACGAACGGGTCCGAATAGGAAAACTTGCATCTTACGAATTACGAACGGGTCCAAATAGGAAAACGTGTGTTTCTTACGAAATACGAACGGGTCCAAATAGGAAAACGTGCGTTTCTTACGAAATACAAACAGGTCCGAATAGGAAAACTTGCATCTTACGAAATATGAACGGGTCCGAATAGGAAAACTTGTGTCTTACGAATTACGAACGGGTCCGAATAGGAAAACTTGCATCTTACGAATTACGAACGGGTCCAAATAGGAAAACGTGTGTTTCTTACGAAATACGAACGGGTCCGAATAGGAAAACTTGCATCTTACGAATTACGAACGGGTCCAAATAGGAAAACGTGTGTTTCTTACGAAATACGAACGGGTCCGAATAGGAAAACTTGCATCTTACGAATTACGAACGGGTCCAAATAGGAAAACGTGGATCTTACGAAAATACGAACGGGTCCGAATAGGAAAACTTGCATCTTACGAAATACGAACGCTTCCGAATAGGAAAACTTGCATCTTACGAAATACGAACGGTTCCGAATAAGAAAACTTGTGTCTTACGAAATACGAACGGTTCCAAATAGGAAAACGTGCGTTTCTTACGAAATACGAACGGTTCCAAATAGGAAAACTTGCATCTTACGAAATACGAACGGTTCCGAATAAGAAAACTTGTGTCTTACGAAATACGAACGGGTCCAAATAGGAAAACGTGCGTTTCTTACGAAATACGAACGGTTCCGAATAGGAAAACTTGCATCTTACGAAATATGAACGGTTCTGAATAAGAAAACTTGGGTCTTACGAAAATACAAACGGTTCCGAATAGGAAAACTTGCGTCTTACGAAATACGAATGAGTCGGAATAGGAAAACTTGCATCTTACGAAATACGAACGGGTCCGAATAGGAAAACTTGCATCTTACGAAATACGAACGGGTCCAGATAGGAAAACGTGTGTTTCTTACGAAATACGAACGGGTCCGAATAGGAAAACTTGCATCTTACGAATTACGAACGGGTCCAAATAGGAAAACGTGGATCTTACGAAAATACGAACGGGTCCGAATAGGAAAACTTGCATCTTACGAAATACGAACGGTTCCGAATAAGAAAACTCGTGTCTTACGAAATACGAACGGGTCCAAATAGGAAAACTTGCGTCTTACGAAATACGAATCTTTACGAATCTACGGAACGAGATGAAACGAAACAACAAAAAAGTCATTTTTTTTGTTGTGCACATGTCTACTGGAAACTCAGTCTCCAGCTTCCCCAGGCCCTCTTATGTGTACATTACCCCTTGTCTCTAATAGGGCCACAGGGTGAATGAGAACCCCACTATGGTCTGTGCTAGTCAGATTCAATGTTGTACATATTGTGTGTTGTCCCATGCTGTTGTGTACTCTTTGCTGTGATGGTTTGGGGTGTGACTGTATTCTCTTGTTCTAATGTTGCTGTCTGCCTCAACTATTATGGGATGTGTAAGTGTGTTTGCTGTGAGGAAAGAGGGAGGGGGGATTCCTCCAGCAGTCACCCTGCTGATAAGACTGTTTACTGATGAGAAGTTTGAACACACCTGACCTGTGTGTCTATCGTCATTGGACAGTTTAACCCGCCCTGTTTTCCAAGGGTGGGGGAAGAGTCTCTGAGTTATTTTATCTGTTGTGTCCATGTGTGATATCATAAATCAGTTTTGTTCTTTGCCACTCTACACTGTGTTGCGGCTGGTGACTGGGTGGGCTAAAAGTCTTGGATAGTGCTGGTTCTGGACAGAGGAAGCATTGATGGAGGACATAGTCCTGTTTGAGGGCGAGGGTTTGTTACAACTTCCTATCCAACAGAACAGCAACTGATTAAAAATCTCCCCCAAAGTGAAGAGGAGTCCCACCCAGGGTTGCCAACTTTCAGTAAATTTACAAACAGTTTGTAAAATCCATAATTGTTGCATTTGTCCATGAATGTCAGTTACCGACATGCAGCCTACATGTCCGCAATGGACATTCAAGGAGAGATGCAAAAAGTACGGATTTTACAAACTGTTGGTAAATTTACTGAAAGTTGGCAACCCTGGTGCCACCTTTTAAATAGCTGTCACCCAAACAGGCGTTCTCCTTGGAAGACTGGATGGACAAATGTGGCATCGTCTGAAGACCTGAATTAACACCTAGCTGCCAAAGAGTCTCCACCTCGGAGTCCCTAAGATGATCCTGTAGGCTTGTGGCTATAGATATAGATCAGTGGTTGCCAACTTCAGTACTCTAGTAGCCCCAGCAGGGCATATTTTCCTGATTTCCTTAAGTGTTTTACTGTAAATCAATGGCTTGGTATTTTATCTAAAGGAATGCAGCGCCTATGTACTTTTTGTTACTGGTGTTAAATTTAAGGGTAGATCAGAGTGTAGTTAAACTCTGATCCATAATTGTTAGTTGTAAAATAGGGTTTCTGTTTCAGCTTGGCTGTGCTGTGGGCTCATTCTGCTGTATTGGGGTGTTCTTCCATCACCGGTGCTGCAGGGAGTCAAGGTTTGGGTGCTCTTTCCCAACAGCCAATCAGGAGGGTTTGACCTCGCTGTGCATGCTGGGGAAGGGGTATTTATGAGGCAGACGCCATTGGTTCTGGATCTTCTTCATCCAGTGTGGCACACACCTTTAGGGTTGCCACACCACAGCACCCCGGCGTTATGGCCTAACTGGCCGGGGCGTGTGTGTCATGTGGCGTTCCTGGTTCTGGAGCCATGCTGGCCTGGAGCATCTGAACAGCGACGGGGACCCAGTGAGTGACTGGGTTCCCACCTTTGAAGATCCCAAGCTGTACTGATGTTCGGTGGGAAGTCAGTCTGAGGAGCGCCATTGAGAGGCTGGCGGTCCAAAAGGGCGTGGACAAACCACCAGGGATCGAGGTACACGGACACTGAGGGATTGATCACCTGTCAGTCGGTACCTGGGCAACAAAATGAAGGAGATCCAGACGTAACTCCTCCAAGGAGGGATACCTCCGAGAATTCAATCCAGAAGGGGGCTTGTGGCAGAACTACCTTTCTGAGGCTCACCAAGGAGGGTCTGTGGCAGAGACTTTCTCCTACAATTGTCTGAGTGATACTCCTGCTGCCAGGTCAGTGAGAGAGGCCTGTCGGGGTACACTAAACCCACTCCGGGAGTGGCGCAAAGAAGTGTTACGTTTGGGGAGCAGGACTGTTTCCTATTATCAGGCCTGAATCTACAGTTCTCTCTCTTCTTCAGCTTTACTTTCCTCACCACAAGTTTATTGTTTTTACCCGGCTGGGTAATAAAGAGCACAGCAAAGAGCACCTGTCGTGGACATTCCTTTACTTCTACTACATGCAATGCGCATCGTTTCACCCCTAGGTATTCGGAGGAGCCACAAGGTAATATGTCGTCCAAAAATCCAGCAGCTCCACTGGGGGTAATGCTACAGGAAAATTCCCAAAACATGGCATGTTGGTGTGACCTGAAGTGGTTGGAAATTGGTGATATGGAAAAGAACGCCTCACTGGAGCAGGCCATCAAAGAATCCTCTTAGTCTTTGACTGCAGGTCAGAGAAGCAGGAAATAGTCCTTCGAAATTGGCACCAGACTGTCTGGGATCTCCATCTCCACTCATTCTCTTGGATCAGAGGGAATATTTTTCATCTCTTATCAGAGCCAAAATATTAGTCATGGGAGATGAGTTATTCCATCTGATATGAAATCTCAATCTATCCAAAACAGAGCTCATAATTTTTCCTCCCCCATGTCCCCCTTTCCCTTATTTCTCTGTCATGATCGATGGCACAACTATCGGCACAACTATCAGCCCATCCCCACATGCCAGGGTGCTCGGTGTAATCCTGGACTCTGAACTATCCTTTCGGCCTTACATCCAATCACTGTCCAAATCCTGTCGCCTCAACCTCCGCAACATCTCCAAAATATGCCCCTTTCTAACCAATGACACCACTAAGCTCCTAGTTCACTCTCTGGTAGGGTGACCAGACATCCCCGGTTTCCAGGGACAGTCTGCTCTATCATTCAGCTCCGCTCGCATGTTCTTCTGCCTTGGCTCAAGGACCGGCCAGCCGCCTGCCTGTTTATCACCTTGCCTTATCTGGCGGAGTGATCTTCCTCCGCTCCCCATGCAGTAGTAGCCGGGGCCCGGAGAGTAAGACTTGGTCATCTCTTGCCAGAGGAGAGGATCAGGATTCTGGCTGCCTTGGAGGGGACAGGGAGGGGGTAGGACAACTGCCATATATACAGGAGAATTTCCTGTTTATGAGATGGCCTCTGTAATAGGAAGTCCCACTGCCATTGGACGACTGTTCTGTCCATCATAGGAGGCGGGACTTTGTATTAAAGAGGCCCCTGAAAAAACAAGAGTTTTTCCTGCAGATGGGCATCAATCAGGCTTCACTGATGGCAATGGTGAGGCTGCACTGCTGGCAATCGTGGGGCTGCTTTGATGGCAGCGGTAGGGCTCACCCAAGCTGGTCTCTGCACCACACACAGCCACAAAGGCAGAAAAATAATTGTTGTTGGGCAGTGTATTATGGAATTCATGGCAGAGGTGGGGCTGCAATCATGGCAGAGGTGGGGCTGCAATCATGGCAGAGGTGGGGCTGCAATCATGGCAGAGGTGGGGCTGCAATCATGGCAGAGGTGGGGCTGCAATCATGGCAGAGGTGGGGCTGCTTTCATGGCAGAGGTGGGGCTGCTTTCATGGCAGAGGTGGGGCTGCTTTCATGGCAGAGGTGGGGCTGCTTTCATGGCAGAGGTGGGGCTGCTTTCATGGCAGAGGTGGGGCTGCTTTCATGGCAGAGGTGGGGCTGCATTCATGGCAGAGGTGGGGCTGCATTCATGTCAACGTTGGGGCTGCATTCATGTCAACGTTGGGGCTGCATTCATGTCAACGTTGGGGCTGCATTCATGTCAACGTTGGGGCTGCTTTCATGTCAACGGTGGGGCTGCTTTCATGTCAACGGTGGGGCTGCTTTCATGGCAATGGTGAGGCTGCATTCAAAGAATGTCAGGCAAAATTGTCGGCCCTCACGCATGTTCACTTCATCAAATCTGGCTATCTTGGAAAAAAGTTTGGACACCCCTGGTCTAGGGGAAGAGCCTTATAGTAAAAGCTTGAAAGTTTGACTGCAATTACAGTAAAGTATTAGGGAGCTGCTGGAAAATAAATGTGTTGTGTAGCACTACCCCTGAAGGAGCTGCTGATTAGTTTTGGGTCTACTCTCTAATTTATTCACCCCTTTTAATGTCTCGAACCCTCCCTTGGCACACCAGGCAAATACAAATATAGTGTGAGTCCCACTTTGGCTAGGACCACAATAATACATATGTAGCGCCCCTGTACTTTTAAGTACGGACGCCATTCAAATTTAGAGGGGGGTGAGAGACTTATTCAGCTCTTGTCCATCTAAATGTGCTAGTTTAGTGCTGTGCTGCCCTGTTGTTCCATCCTGTGTTCCAATGATGCTTTTCCATCTTGGAGCGACGGGTGGCAGCAGTGGAGACCAGCGAGAGCGCCTTCTCGCCAGCAGCCAAGGATGCCAGCGGGGTGTCAGTGGTTCGTGCGAGGTTGGTTCCGGGTGAGGCACCCACCTTTAGGGTGTGCGCACATCACGGGCCTTGGCGAGATGGCCTACCAGGCCGGGGCGCACGTGCTATGTGGAGTTCCTGACTCTGGGCCCTCATGGCCCGGAGCAACTAAAGCTGCAAAGGGGCCCCAGTAACTTACTGGGACCCCACTCCTGTGAGAAGATCCCAAGTGAGTTGTGCTGTTCTGTGGGGAGTCAGTCTGAGGAGAGCCCGGAGGCAGGCGATCCAATAGGGCCTTGGCGAACCATCGGGGATCAAGGTAACTGAACACAACACTGGGAGTTTTTTATTTGACAACCTGTCAGTCAGTGACCTGAAAAGTTGTGGACTATCTGAAGATAATTCAGTCAAATGCTTACTGAGAAGGAATTGCTCCGTCAAGTTACTTTTCCAGAGCAAATTCTTCCAAATTCTATTGAGCCAAGCCTGTGGCAGAGGTTTGTTTCCTTCTCAGGGTTCAGAGCGGCACCCCGGCTGCCAGTTCTGTGAGAGAGACTGTCTGGGTGCGCTATACCCACTCTGGCTGGAGTGGCGACGTATTGAGAGAATAAAAATGGAAGCAGGATTGCTTCTACATTATTTGCGTAAGATTTACGTCCGGCGTAAAGTTACTCCTCATATAGGAGGCGCAACCCAAGCAAATGTATGGACCAGGGAACGAACGCCGTAGAATTATACGTTGTTTACGCCGTTTACGTAGTACGTGAATAGGGCTGGGCGTAGGTTACGTTCACGTCGTAGGCAGTGATTCAACGTATCTTAGGCAGTTATTTCGACGTGACTGTGAGCATGAGCACTGGGATGCGTCCAAGAGACGACGCATGCACCGTTCGTTTTTTGAAGCTCAGCCCATCATTTGCATGGGGTCACGCTTCATTTAAATGTTACACGCCCACTTCCACCTACTTTGACTTACGTCGGCTTACGCCAACGAATATACGCTACGCCGGCGCAACGTTGGGAGCATTTTCTTTGTGAATTCCATACTTGCCTCGCAAACGTTGCGCTGGCGTAGCTTAAAGAAGATGCGCTACGCCGGCATAAAGATGCGCCCAGGTATGTGAATCCGGGCCGAAGTGTCTCAGGTAAAACCAATCACAGTCTGATCTCCCAATGGTGAAGTGGCGAAATGGCGAAGTAATAAAAGTCACAAAACTAAAGTAGCATAGAAAGCATTTGGGCAGCTGCCCTCTCACCCAGATAGGCCTAGTCCGCCTGCGTCCTTCACGACAGTCACGCCGATCAGTGAACACTCTGCGGCACTCACAGTCTCTGGTTCCTTGCTCACCACTGGTACAACCGTCAGCTGGTGGAAGTCTCTGGCTTCTTGGAAATACAAACTGGACACACTCGATCTTGTCTGTATCCGGATAGGTGGCCCTCTGGTGAACACAGGCCCAGGCTTCCGGCCTATGTGCTCGACTGTGATGCTTCTCCCCCGCTCCGCAGAGGGAGAAGTGCCAGTCCCAAGAGAGTGAGTCCGGCTCCTCCCAGTCTTTAAGTAACCTCCCCCATAAGGCTGTGCGGAGGTGTCGTGTTCCAGGGAGACAAGGCATTGTGGGAAGTGTAGTCTGTTTCTACTAATGTCAATGGAGTCCGTTTCTCCTGGTACTTCTAGTCCCACAATGCATTGCTTTTAGAAATGTAGCGGGGTCATCCTATCAGAGACTATTGGTAGGCCTGAATCCCACCGGAACTTTAGCTACATCTGTAAATATGTTACGATACCTTTAAGAAGTTATGCATTGTGGGACTGCAAGTGCCGGGAGATATGGACTCCATTGACCCTTCGTAGAAACAGACTACGCTTCCCACAATGCCCTGCATTATTAGGACATGTGACACCTCCACACAGACTTACGGGGGAGGTTACTTAAGGAGAGGGAGGAGCTGCTCTCGCTCTCTTGGGACCGACATCTTTTCCTCTGCAGAGCTCTGGAGAGCAGCACAGCCGTGGTGTTAGGCCCGAAGCCTGGGCCTGGAGTCGCCAGGAGGCCAACCCACCAGAGGGAAGCAAGACTACTGTACCTAGTTCATGTTCCAGGAGACCGGTGAAGCCACCCAGCTGACAACTGAAACAGTGGAGGGTCTGATACCGGAGACCTTGTGCTACAGGACGGTGACTGACCAACGCGCTTTGGAGAAGAACTCAGGCGGATCGGCCTGTTTGGGTGAGAGAGCACCTGCTTAACTTTCAGCTCTATCCTTTAGAAAAACAATCTAGTGCCACCCACAAGCCGGAGACACGTGTTGGCCTCTGACTAGGTTTCGAGGCCCTCTAAGTTGATAGTTGTTACACAGGAGTGACTGACAGGCCATCAGTTCACCACCGTTGGTATTCATACCACCCAGTTTTTGACTAACTTTATCTCATCGTTTATCCCTTTTTGGATTACAAATCTAAAGTGCACCAACGGCCGCAACGTGGACTTTGGTCTCGAGACGTTTCTTTAGCTGTTCCGCAGAACTGCACGCTAGGGGGAGCTTGCGAGCATAGACTTTCTAAACTAGTTGAACTGAATGGTACCATTCCTTATCTTAGGTCTTTTCTTGTTATTTGCTGGCTCCTGCAAGGGCCCTTGCGGAGTCATTGTATGCCATTGTATGATTGTTATTGACTTATCATTCCAACCCACATTTGCTTTCTGCCTAAAGTAAAGTCATTATTTTTGGTTTGAATATATTAACTGTGTGAAGTGTATTCTTTTTCGCTTGAGGAACCGCCCACATGAGCAGGTAATATTGTAGTTGCATTGCCATTATATGCTCTATCTATCTATCTATCTATCTATCTATCTATCTATCTATCTATCTATCTATCTATCTATATATCTATATATATATATATATATATATATATCTATATAGATAGAGATATATATATATATATATATATATATATATATATATATATATATATATGCATGCCTGCTATTGTGGCCCCAGCCCAGCAGAGGTCACAATACATTTACTAGACATCTGATGTGTCAAGGGAGGGTTCAAGCCAGTTAAATAGGGGTGAGCCAAAAGTAAAGAGAATAGATCCCAAATCTAACCAGCGGCTCCTGAGGGGGGTAGCGCTACAGAAATAATTATACATAAATATATACAGTATAACTGGAGTTCCTGGAGAGAGGTTTGGGTATGCAACACTACCAAAAGTCTTTGATAACATGACCCCCGCTACAGTTGGATAATTTGTTTTTGTCGTTGTATTTCATTGAGACCCCTTCTTTGGTGAAAATGGTATGAACTCCCATTTCCGTATTCTTTTTTCAGCTCTGGTAAGGTTCGGGACATGGCCTCCTTCCGCCGCCACTTTCGAATGGGCTTCATGACGATGCCAGCCTCTCAGGAGCGGGCCCCTCTCCCGTGTGCTAGTGCCATGGCCCCTCGATCCCTTTCCTGTCACTCGGTGGGCAGCGCACCGGAGGAGAGCGGAAATGAAGGGGGCCCGTCTGGGAGGAGGGCCCCGGCTAAACCCAAGAGGAACCCCAGCACAAAACTCAGCTTTGGTGGAGATGGGAGGACAGCAGAGGAGCGTAGGCTCAGAAAAGAAGGTAAGAGAAGGCAAAGAAACCAAGAGTACCCGCAGGTATTCCATCGTCTTATCCACATAAAGACTTTTACGGTTCCTTCATATATGTTCTAAATGTTCTAGGCTGTAGAAGAGCCAAACCAGGCCAATCTATGCACTAGATGTATAAGAGTTCCAGTGCAAAGACTAATATTTGAAAGCAGTGAAAAACAATTAAAGCATTGGTAGGTGAGAGTTAGGCCTGGTAGTGGCGGCTCCAAGCGAGAGAAAAAAAAAACTTTTGAGTATAGTGCTCACTGTTTTATGCAGAGGTCTTCTCATTTCTTAACAGGGGGAACATAAACCTTACCAAGAATGTATCCAGGTCCCATGGTCAGGCAAATCGGCATGAAACCTCCATCAGACAAGCAAATTCTTCACCTATAGTAATCTGCCAGCTTAACACCAGCCTAGATTTCTGAGGTCACATGTACACTTACTTTGACTGTAACAAACATTAACCACTTCACGACGGCCGTACGACTATGTACGGCCGCAGGGTGGCTCTACTTCTCTGCGACGCCGTCTTTTTACGTAAACGGCTCCTCCAAGCCACTAGGGAACGCGCGCGTGCCCGCCGCATCACTGGGATGCCGATGCATGTGCCTGGCGGCCGCGATGTCCGCCAGCCACTCGCGATCAGCGGTTACAGAGACAAGGACATGGATCTCTGTGTGTGTAAACACAAAGATCCACGTCCTGTCAGGGAGAGAGGAGACCGATCTGCGTCCCTTGTACATAGGGACACATATCGGTCACCTCCCCCAGTCACCTCCCTCCCCCCACACAGTTAGAACACAATTTAGGGTACACATTAAACCCCTCCCTCACCCCCTAGTGTTAACCCCTTCAATGCGAGTCACATTTATACAGTAATTAGTGCATAGTTATAGCACTGATCGCTGTATAAATGGGAATGGCGCCAAAAATGTGTCTAAAGTGTCCGATGTGTCCGCCGTAATATCGCAGTCCCAATAAAAATCGCAGATTGCCGCCATTACTAGTAAAAAAAATTAATAATAAAAATTAATACTAATTCTGTCCCCTATTTTGTAAGCGATATAACGTTTGCGCAAACCAGTCGCTTATTGCGATTTTTTTTTTTACCAAAAATATGTAGAATAATACGTATCGCCCTAAACTGAGAAAAAAAAAGTTTTTTTAAAAAAATGGGCTATTTATTATAGTAACAAGTAAAAAATATTGACTTTTTTTCAAAATTGTCGCTCTTTTTTTGTTTATGGCGCAAAAAATAAAAACCGCAGAGGTGATCAAATACCACCAAAAGAAAGCTCTATTTGTGGGGAAAAAAAGGACGCCAATTTTGTTTGGGAGCCACGTCGCACGACCGCGCAATTGTCAGTTAAAGCGATGCAGTGCCAGAAGCTGAAATTTCACCTGGTCAGGAAGGGGTATACGTGCCCAGTAAGGAAGTGGTTAAGGGACATTGGTCCTCAGTGTAAGAGGCACATCAGCCCATCAGCACATTAGTGCCCACCAGTACCACCTGCCAATGCCCACAGTGACCACCAGTGAAATAAAGTGCCATCTATCAATGCCCACCAGTGGTGCCAGCTAGGTAGCACTGCTAGGTGGCACTGATAGGTGGCAGTGATGGGCACTGATAGGTGGCAATGATGGGCACTGATAGGTGGCAATGATGGGCACTGATCAGCACTGGTAGGTGAGACTGATAGGCAGCACTGCTAGGTGGCACTAATGAGGCACTATCAGTCTCACCTACCAGTGCTGATCAGTGCCCATCACTGCCACCTATCAGTGCCCATCACTGCCACCTATCAGTGCCCATCATTGCCACCTATCAGTGCCACCTATCAGTGCCACCGATTGGTGTCAATTCTCAGTGCTGAAAGCTGAAAATTGGTCTGGGCAGGAGAGGAGGTTAAAGGGGTTGTAAAGGAAAAAATATTTTTCCCCTAAATATCTTCCCTTACCGTAGTGCAGTCCTCCTTCACTTACCTCATCCTTCCATTTTGCTTTTAAATGTCCTTATTTCTTCTGAGAAATCCTCACTTCCTGTTCTTCTGTCTGTAACTCCACACAGTAATGCAAGGCTTTCTCCCTGGTGTGGAAAAAGCCTCTTGAGGGGGGAGGGGGCGAGCAGGCAAGTCAGGACACTCTCTACTTTGGAGATAGAGAAAGGAGCTGTGCGTTAGTGGGCGTCCTGACACTCCCGATCGCCCCCTCAAGAGGCTTTCTCCACACCAGGGAGAAAGCCTCGCATTACTGGGTGGAGTTACAGACAGAAGAACAGGAAGTGAGGATTTCTCAGAAGTAATAAGGACATTTAAAAGCAAAATGGAAGGATGAGGTAAGTGAAGGAGGACTGCACTAAGGCCCCTTTCACATTGAGGCGTTTTTCATGCGGTACAGCGCTAAAAATAGCGCTGCTATACCGCATGAAAAATCATGCCCTGTAGTGTTCAATGTGAAAGCCCGAAGGCTTTCACACTGAAGCGGTGCGCTAGCAGGAACGCTCCAAAAGTCCTGCTAGCCGCATCTTTACCGCGGTATAGGAGCGGTGTGTTCACCGCTCCTATAGCGCGCCTTCCCATTGGAATCAATGGGAAACCGCGGTAATAGCGCGGTAATACCGCCCGCAACGCGGGCGGTATTAACCCTTTTTCGGCCGCTAGCGGGGGTTAAAACCTCACCGCTAGCGCCCGAATATCGCGGTAAACACGACGGTATAGCGGCGCTACAAATAGCGCGGCTATACCGTCACCGCGGCTCCACGCCTCAATGTGAAAGGGGCCTAAGGTAAAGGAAGATATTTGGGGACATTTTTTCAGTTGGCCAAGTTGATTCAGTTGGCCAAGGAACACTTTCCGATTGCCCAGATAGAGTTGATCTGGAAAGGGAAGTCCAGCCTGAAATGAACATTGCAAAGCAAACTAAGTTAAAAAATGAAAAATAAACTTAAAATCCTATGAAATTTCTTATGTTACTCTCTTTTGTAGGGTCCCTAAAAAGTGCCTCTGACTCTCGCCGGTTGCCACCGCAGAAGCCGCAGCGCAGCCCACACACGCATCTCTCAGCTTCATTTGATGACGCCTATGCCAACCGTCCAGCCTCTTCATCTGCCATTCTAAACCCCAACACTCGCGCCTCTTCGCCTTCCCCCGAGGAACCCGTCTACATTGAGATGGTCGGCAATGTCTCCCGGAGACCTCCACCCCCTCCCACCCCAGCTCCAACAGAAGATGAGTCAGATGGTGAAGAAGAAGCGATATATGAAGAAATGAAATACCCGGTCCATGAGGAGCACCCATCCATCCCTCGCCATCCTCATCGTCGCCGACCACCGCCGCCTAGAACTCCCGAGGTTGACATTCCTCCGCCATTTCCCAACCTTCTGCAGCACAGACCTCCTCTTCTGGGTGAGCCATCCGGCAAAGGCCAAAAAGTCACAAAGCCGTCACAGCCTGTGTCCTCCAAGCTGCCAGTGCCCCACAAAGAGGTGCCTTCCATAGTGTCCTCGTCATCTGTTCACCTGCCGCCATCCGGTCGCGCCCGCAGCCACTCAACCCCGCTACCACCTCAAAACTCCGTCCAGCGCAGGCCAGACTCTGAAATCCCACGGGGGTCGGCTTGCTTACAGGAAAAAGGGGGATCCATGTTGCCTATTCCTCATGGACACGCTCGGGACAAAGCTCTTTCCTACACCATGGTGTATTCTTCCGTCAAGGTGACACACTCACTCCTACCAGCCTCACAGTTAGAGGAAAAGACTGAGAGGGAAATCTCAGTCTTGTCCGGACTCATCTGCCCAGCGTCCCGTGCAGGAGCAGGGACGCCAATCCCCAGTCGACCTCCGTCAGCACACCTCCACCAGGTACAAGGGGAGCAGGCTTCTCCTCCTGTCTGGACGTACCCTGCAAGCAAGAGACCACCAGCATATGAGAACAGCATCAAGGGCTCAAGAACACCCATCGTTCAGGCCTCAGAACCTCGTGGGAGTGGAACAGGACAGATGGAAGAGAACCGAGCAGGTTCAGTGTGGGAGTTACAAAGAAGGATGTCGTGTGGGCGTAGAAGTCAACTTGGAGAACGTAAGTCATTGAATCTAGTTTTGGTGGCATCTGTGCTCTAAGTAGCCCTGTCTTCTTTGCCAAGCTAGTGAAATTGTTCTAGGCCAGGGCCTTTTTTTTCCCTTTTGTGCTCCCTGCCATTTAGCAAATGACCACAAGGAAGGATGCTATGATGCACTATATTACCAAAAGAATCGGGAAACCTGCCTTTACACACGCATAAACTTTAATGGCGTCTTAGTCCGTAGGGTTCAATATTGAGTTGGCCCGCCCTCTGCAGCTAAAACAGCTTCAACTCTTCTGGGAAGGTTGTCCACAAGGTGTGTCTACAGGAGTATTTGACATTCTTCTAGACGTGCATTTGTGAGGTCAGGCAGTGATGTCGACCAGAAGGCATAGCTCGAAGTCTGCGCTCTAATTCATCCCAAAGGTTTTCTATCGTGTTGAGGTCAGGCCAGTCAAGTTCCTCCACCACAAACTTGCTCATCCATGTCTTTATGGACCTTGCTTTGTGCACTGGTGGGCAGTCATGTTGGAACAGGAAGGGGCCGTCTCCAAATTGTTCCCTCAAAGTTGGGAGCATGAAATTGTCCAAAATGTCTTGGTATGCCGACGTCTTAAGAGTTCCCTTCACTGGAACTAAGGGGTCAAGCCCAACCCCTGAAAAACATCCCCCCACCATAATCCCCCTCCACCAAATGATTTGGACCAGTGCACAAAGCAATGTCTATAAAGACATGGATGAGCGAGTTTGGGGTGGGGGAACTTGACTGGCCTGCACCTCAACCTGATAGAACATTTTTGGGATGACTTAAAGCGGAGACCGTGACCCAGACATTCCCATAAACACCCTCCTAATTCTTGTGAACGGCCTTTCCAGAATAGCTAAAGCTGTTATAGCGGCAAAGGGCGGGGCTAACTCAATATTGAACCCCACGGACTAAGGGCCAGATTCAGAAAAGGGGGGCGTAATTGTGTGCGGGTGTAGCATATGCTTTTTACACTACGCCTCCGCAACTGTTATGGGCAAGAGCCTTATTCAGAAAGCACTTACTCCATAAGTTGCGGCGGCGTAGCGTAAAGTGTCCGGCGTAAGGGCGCCTAATTCAAATTAGTAATGTGGGGGCGTGATTCATGTAAATGAATCATGACCCCACTCTATTTACGTATTTTCTGAACGGCGCATGCGTCGTCCGTGGACGTATGCCAGTGCACATGCGTGAAATCACGTCGCAACTAGTCAATGTAAACGATATGTACGTAAATTACGTCCAGCCCCATTCCCGAACGCAAACGACATAAACGACGTACAATTCGACGCAGTCCCGACGTCCATACTTAACATTGGCTGCGCCTTCTATAGCAGGGGTAACTTTACGCCGGAATAACGCTTACGCAAACGATGTAAACTACGACAGCCAGCCGCAAGTACGTTTGGGAATCGACGTAACTCCCTAATTTACATATTCGATGCGTAAAAGACGGAGGCGCCACCTAGCGGCCAGCGTAAAAATGCAACTAATATACGACGGTGTAACAGACTTATGCCGCTCGTATATTAGCTGAATTCTGGCGTGTCTTCTTTTCTGAATACAGAAAAAAGATCCGCCGGCTGTTCTTAGTATTTACGCGGCGTATCTCTAGATACGCCAATGTAAATACTTTCTGAATCTGGCCCTAAGACTGGAATGCCATTAAAGCTTATGTGCGTGTACAGGCTTTTGGTAATATAATATAGTAAAAAAAATGGTCAATTTACCCTACTCTCCACACTCCAGAGAAGTATGTGGGTGGGGCTTAAGTGCCCTAGTGGGGACAAGTGGAACTGCGCTCACTAATGCCTGCAAGCTGCAGGCATGTGACTGTCAACTTTAAAGCAGGACATACAAGTGAACTTTTTGTACTCCGTAACTGACTCACGTTTCCAAAAAGACCCAGAATTCCCTGGGCCGATCCCTTTTACCTGAGCTCAGGCCCAGCCCATCCCCCAAATTAACCAATCCTTAAATGACCACCACCTTGTACAGTACCTGGCCATGCCCCCAACAGTCAAGGCTCTCTTTCCCTAAGGGGGGGCTCAAGAGGCCTTCACTTTGAACACTCTTATGGATTTAGAGGCCTGTTCCGCTGAGCCCATATCGGTCTTCACTAATGACAAGGAATTCATGTCACCCCTCTCCCAGTGACCATCCCACCATTGCTATGGGATACAGGAAAAGATTTCTCCCCACTCTCCGTGGGGCTGGGTCCGTAGGCATTCTGTGCCCCACAGGTCCAGTCCCAAATGGTGCGGAACCAGCTGGTTGTGCAGGTGCCAAGCGCTTACCCCACCTCCACTACCAGAGGAACCTCCACCTTGGCCAGTCACTCGTTTCCTGGCTGATTGGCTACCGTAGTCATTAACAACATATTAACTTCCACTGGATAGTACTTTGTGTGTTAGACCTATATATTGCATCTTCCTCTAGCTCAGTCTTCTTGTTGTGTTGCAAGCACTGTTTTTTTTTTTTTTTTATGCTGTGCATGCACCCCTTTAAGAGAATTCAGACCAGGCAAACAAACAAAAAACCTTTACTGAGGTAGTTGCTGATGAAACAACACAGTGCAGTGTGCTTACCTTATACAGCAGGCAAGTCCATAAAGCAATCCCTTTTAAGGCAAAAGTGTATAAGGTAATAATCCACATGAGGTAGTGCAAGTCCTTTAGACTCCATGACTGCCAGTAATCCATAAATGCACAAGTCTGTGAGTATCAGGCAGTGGCGTCACTAGGGGGTGGTTTCAGGGGCTATAGCCCTGAATCTGGGGCCCATAGCCCCGAGTCTCTGTAGGGGGTCCCCAGCCACCGGGCCGCTGTCTCTCTGTAGCCAGGCCACGTGACAGATACAGCGGGCAGAACGGGAGAGCCGGGGATCGGGCAGGCTGCATGACGGGGGCCTGCAGGCAGAACCGGATAACCAGCTGCCGGGCAGCACGGGAGAGCCGGAGAGAGGGCGGCCAAAGCGAGAAAGCAGAGAGATGACATCATCTCTCACTGCCAGCCCTCACTCTGGGGACCCTGATGTAAGAGGAGGTTCTCTGGGACCATGATTTAAGTAGGGAGGCTCTCTGGGGACCCTGATGTTGGGGGGGCTCTCTGGGGACCCGGATGTAAGGAGGAGGCTCTCTGGGGACCTTGATGAAAGAGGAGGGTCTCTGGGGACCTTGATGTAAAATGAGGCTTTTTGGGGACTCTGATGTAAGTAGGAAGGTTCTCTGGGGACCCTGATGTGAGGGGAGGATCTCTGGGGACCCTAATGTAAGGGGGAGACTCTGGGGACCCTGATGTAAGTGGGAGGCTCTCTGGGGACCCTAAAGTAAGGGGGAGGCTCTCTGGGAACCTGATGTAAGGGGGAGACTGGAGACCCTGCTGTAAAGGGGAGGCTCTCTGGGGACCCTGATGTAAGAGGAGGGTCTCTGGGGACCTTGATATAAAAGGAGGCTTTTTGGTGACCCTGATGTAAGTAGGAAGGTTCTCTGGGGACCCGGATGTAATGGGGGGGCTCTTTGGGGACCCTGATGTAAGAAAAGGCTCTCTGGGGACTCTGATGTAAGGGGAGGTTCTCTGGGGACCCTGGAGAGCCCTGGAGAGCCAGAGAGAGGGCGGGCCAAAGCGAGAAAGCAGAGAGATGACATCATCTCTCACTGCCAGCCCTCACTCTGGGGACCCTGATGTAAGAGGAGGTTCTCTGGGACCATGATTTAAGTAGGGAGGCTCTCTGGGGACCCTGATGTTGGGGGGGGGGCTCTCTGGGGACCCGGAAGGAGGAGACTCTCTGGGGACCTTGATGTAAGAGGAGGGTCTTTGGGGACCCTGATGTTGGGGGGGGGGGGGCTCTCTGGGAACCCGGATGTAAGGAGGAGACTCTCTGGGGACCTTGATGTAAGAGGAGGGTCTCTGGGGACCTTGATGTAAGAGGAGGCTTTTTGGGGACCCTGATGTAAGTAGGAAGGTTCTCTGGGGACCCTGATGTGAGGGGAGGTTCTCTGGGGACCCTAATGTAAGGGGGAGACTCTGGGGACCCTAATGTAAGGGGGAGGCTCTCTGGGGACCCTAAAGTAAGGGGGAGGCTCTCTGGGGACCCTAATGTAAGAGGAGGGTCTCTGGGGACCTTGATGTAAGAGGAGGCTTTTTGGGGACCCTGATGTAAGTAGGAAGGTTCTCTGGGGACCCTACTGTGAGGGGAGGTTCTCTGGGGACTCTGATGTAAGGGGAAGGATCTCTGGGGACCTGGATGTAATGGGGGGGCTCTTTGGGGACCCTGATGTAAGAAAAGGCTCTCTGGGGACTCTGATGTAAGGGTAGGTTCTCTGGGGACCCTGATGTAAGAGGGAAGGCTCTCTGGGGACCCTGAAGGGGGACTCTTATGTAAGGGGAGGCTTTCTGGGGACCCTGATGTAAGGGGGAGACTGGAGACCCTGATGTAAAGGGGAGGCTCTCTGAGGCAGACACAGTAAGCCCCTGTAAGCACCAATCTATAAAAGAAGAAAAAAAACTGCGCTAGTAATCAAATTCACATAGTAAAAGTAGCAACTCTCCTGTGAGATATGGGCACAGTACAAATATGGTAAGCTTTACAAGAGTCGCCCTACTGCAACTTGAGTAAATGCACCAAATGAAAAGTGATCCAAATAAAGTCCTTAAGTGGTATGATGATAAATATTCTTAGTCCATAACACCTCCTTGTTCAAACACCATTAAAGTCTGTGGGACACCAACATGAAAAATCAAAAGTGCTCATTTTAAAAGCTTATATGCAATTTTTTGCCATTAAAAGTGTTTGGGGACCCGGGTCCTGCCCCAGGGGACATGTATCAATGCAAAAACAAAGTTTTAAAAACTACAGTTTCTTTATCGTACATCACGGGACACAGAGCGCATAGCCATTACATATGGGTTATATGGGTACCTTCAGGTGTGGACACTGGTGTAATCAACTTTACAGGAAGTTCCTCCCTATATAACCCCCTCCCACTGAGAGTGCTTTAGTTTTTTCGCCAGTGTCTTAGGTGTTGGTCACGTCTAGCTGTCCCTCGGAGGTCTCGGGACCCAGGATAGCTAGCCGGATCCGTCCGAAGTGCTTCAAAGCCAAGGTGTACGGTACCCGGGCCCTGCTGGAGTGGGGTTTTGCCTATAATGCCTCTCCTTGGAGTGCTGGATTCTGGGCTCCAGTGCCTTGGTCTCTTCCAGGACTAAACGCTACTGATGCCAGGATGCTATATAGGTCCAGGGGTGTGGGTTCCTTAAACACAGGACCCCGGTCCCTGAAGGTCCGAGACAATACCCACGGAGATGGGGGAAGATTGGGCCTCTTGCAGTTTGCAATACCCTGCGGCGTGGAGCAGGTAAGAGGGAACCTGCGGGACTTGGTTCGACAGTAGGTATCCCCCTGGGGGTTCTGGGTTGGCTAACAGTATGCTTGTGCATCAGCCACTATCTCCACTATGTCTGTGTGGGCAGGATGGGATACTAATGTTTACCCAGATAACATGTAGATATATGTATACTTGTGTAAGATATATATTTGCTACTCACCCCAGGTCTGCCTGTTAGCATTGATACTGCAACCCCACATGTTTTAAAGAGGAAATTGCTGGTGAAAACTCCTGTTTCTTAGGAAGCCCATGGGGACAGCTTCCTCTCTGTGTGTGCACTACAATAAGATTAGTGCTTACCTGGTGTCTGTTGGTGCTGCCTGGCGCTGGTCCATGTTGTTTCCTCTGCTCTGCTTCCTCCATGTGGTTTTCAGCGTGGGGGGGTGCGCGCGCGTGTGCGCGTGCACGCCGCCTTTTATAGCGTCGGCGTGCGTCGGGGGGGCGGGCCAGCAGCGTCAGGGTCTGTTTAAAGGAAAACTTTTTCTCTGGCTGGTCTTTCCCTCCTGGAGGCAGAGGAAGAAAGGATACAGAGCGTGCAGCTGGGTCTTTTGGCCACACAGGGACACCTAGTGGCGGTTTTGTGGATCTTCAGGTCTAGGACTTAGGTCCACTATTGACCAGAAAAAAAAAAAAAGGAAGTTTTTTGCTTAAAGGGACTCAGCCTTAGATCCAGCAGTATCTGAGTCTACCTTGGACTCCGGCTAACGGGCATTGGTGTGTCAATACTCACAGGTTTCCTCAGTATTGCCACCTCCCAGGCGGGTAAAAAAAAAAAAAAAAAAAAAATTTTTTTTTGGAAAAAAAAAAAAAAAAAAAGAAATTTAGTTTTTTTCATTTTCC
This sequence comes from Rana kukunoris, assembly GCA_029574335.1. NCBI lineage: Eukaryota > Metazoa > Chordata > Amphibia > Anura > Ranidae > Rana > Rana kukunoris. Next base: position 540,029,660 of record CM056051.1, read on the forward strand.
TCATACCTGTCCTCACATTGGTTACTCCTAGCTGCAACAGTCAGGTGTTGGCTATAGGGGTGACTCAAGGTTGTACAATGGCTCCAAAGGGATCTGGACCAGCCAAGGCTGCTAAAGGTGCCAAGAAGCAAAAGGGGTCTCCATCGGGGTCAGAGGATTTGGGCCAGGCTTCAACGGCCCCACCCTCACCAGTTAGAACACCGAGTGGCATAGTACAAGAGCCATTGGGGGTGCTGGGGGCAGAGACGGCCCCCGATCCACCCATTCCCGTTTACGTGACGGAAGAAATGCTAGCAGCCACCATGAGTGGGCTAGAGAAAAGGTTAACTGCGTTGTTTTCCCGTCCTTGCCCAAGTAGCAAGCGGGCTAGATCCCCCTCACCCAGTGTGGGGTTTTCAGAGGCGGAGGTCTCCTCTTCAGAGGAACGGGACCCACAAGGGGATCAGGCAGACCCAAGTCCCGACGGTTCAGACAGGGAAGATTCCACTATAGATGAATATTTCTCGGCCTCTCAAGCGGAGAGCCTGTGGATCCAGTCTTTGACAGATATGGTTCGCACTGCCTTTAAACTTCCAGTGCCAGAACTAGTAGCCCCGGAGGTATCCTCATTGGGTTCTTTAAAGGCTCCATTAACTTGTGTGTCTTTTCCAATGCACCCCCTTCTGCGGAACGTGATTTACCAGGATTGGGCTCGACCTGATAGAATCTTTGTCCCTCCTAAAAGATTCTCCATTCTCTATCCTATGGAAGAGGAATATTTAAAGAAATGGGCACTCCCCACAGGGGACGCGGCCATTTCCTGCGTGAATAAATCCCTGACCTGTCCGGTTGAAAATGTCCAGATGTTCAAGGATCCGGTCGACAAGAAATTCGAGACCCTACTGAAAGCCGCTTTTACCTCAGTAGGTGCCATGGTTCAGCCAGCAGTAGCAGCCATTGGTGTTTGTCAGGCCTTGAAGGATCAGGCAAAACATATATTAAAGGACATGCCGGCTCAGCATACTCATGAATTAGCAGAATTCCCTAGGGCTCTCTGCTTTGCAGTAGATGCTGTTAAGGACTCCATCCAACAGGCATCCCGTTCATCTCTACTGATGGTTCACATGCGTCGTCTTTTGTGGCTAAAGAACTGGTCAGCAGAGGCACCCTGCAAAAAGCTTTTAGCAGGATTTCCCTTTCATGGGGGAAGACTATTCGGGGAAGACCTAGATAAATATATCCACACCATATCAAGTGGAAAAAGTACTTCCTTACCGGTCAAGAAAAGACCGCGTGGGCCCACGTTTAAACGACAGGCCATTGTAGGCTCGGCCCCTTCGACTTCTCGTCAGTATCGACAGCCTCCCGGGCGTCCAGCGGTTAATAGCCGCCCACAGGGTCAAGCCGCGGCAAACAAGAGACCCTGGTCTCGCAAACCGGCTAAACCAGTCATCAAATCAGATTCATGAAGGGGCGCCCCCACTCTCTCGGGTGGGGGGAAGACTCCGGTTTTTCTCCGAAGTCTGGAAGGCCAGAATTCCCGACTCTTGGGTTCGGTCCGTGGTAGCCACGGGATACAAACTAGAGTTTCGAGAAATCCCCCCTCCTCATTTTCAGGGGTCAAGTCTTCCAAGCGACCCGTTAAAGAGGGCCTCTCTCGTAAAGGCGTTGGATCGCCTATTGCTCCAAGGAGTAATTGTAGAAGTACCAACCCAAGAATGGGGTCTGGGATTCTACTCCAACCTTTTTGTTATACCAAAACCCAATGGCGACGTCAGGCCTATATTAGACCTCAAACGCCTAAATCGCTTTCTAAAGATTCAGACCTTTCGTATGGACTCCATACGTTCAGTGACAGCCAGCCTGCATCAGGGCGACTTTCTAGCATCTATAGACATAAAGGATGCATATCTGCATGTGCCGATTTACCCAGCACATCACAGGTTTCTTCGTTTTACGATAAATCAAAGTCATTACCAGTTCGTAGCCCTCCCTTTCGGGTTGGCAACAGCTCCACGGGTATTCACAAAGGTGTTAGCCCCGGTGCTAGCCGTCCTAAGGACAGAAGGCATCTTGGTCCTAGCATACCTGGACGATCTCCTGATTATCGACAGATCAGCTTCCAACCTCAATCATGCAGTAGTCCGCACAGTGCGGCATCTAGAAGAATTCGGGTGGATTGTGAACCAAGAAAAATCAAGGTTACAACCCACAAGACAGTTGGAATATCTAGGCTTTCGGTTAGATACAGAATGCCAGAGGGTATTTTTACCTCAAGAGAAGATCAGGTCGTTGATTCAAACGATTCAAATAGTCTTAGGCAAAAAGAAGCCGACTATTCGCCTATGCATGCGACTGCTGGGAAAGATGGTGGCCGCCTTCGAAGCAGCGCCCTATGCCCAGATCCATACCAGAGTTCTTCAGGCAGCTATTCTCTCTGCTTGGAACAAGTCCATACAGGCATTAGACCGTCCATTAGTTCTTTCCCCAGGGGTCAAGCGCAGCCTGTACTGGTGGCTGATCCCTCAAAAATTGTCAAAAGGGAAAACCTTTTGCCCCATCACGTGGTAAAGAGTAACCACAGATGCCAGCCTAACAGGTTGGGGGGCAATCTTAGGAAAACGGACCCAGCAGGGACAGTGGTCAGAGGCAGAAAGTCTGCTTCCCATCAATGTCCTAGAGATCAGAGCTGCCCGGTTGGCCCTGGTCACCTGGACTCTCCCCCTGCAGGGTCTGCCAGTAAGGATACAGTCCGACAATGCCACGGCGGTGGCATACATAAACCACCAGGGGGGCACAAGGAGCCTAGCGGCTCAAAAGGAAGTAAACCTGATTTTCTCATGGGCCGAAGCCCATGTACCCTGCATCTCAGCAGTGTTCATCCCAGGGATAGACAATTCTCAAGCAGATTTCTTGAGTCGTCAACAGTTACTCCCGGGAGAGTGGTCTCTTCACCCCCAGGTATTCCAAGAGATTTGCCAAAGATTCGGAATTCCCGATGTGGACATCATGGCAACAAGATTCAACAAGAAATTGGACAAATTCGTATCCCGAGCCAGGGACCCCTCGGCCTACGGGACCGATGCGTTGGTTTGCCCCTGGCACCAGTTTTCTCTCCTGTATGCGTTCCCTCCACTACAGATGATTCCCCGCCTTCTACGAAGGATCAGGGTGGAGCGCAGGCCGGTGATCCTGGTGGCCCCAGCCTGGCCCAGAAGGGCTTGGTACGCACTCATCGTGAGGATGTCAGTAGGGGCACCGTGGCCGCTCCCCCTGCGCCCAGATCTGCTGTCTCAGGGCCCGATCTACCACCCTGCTTCACAGCAGCTAAATTTGATGGCTTGGCGGCTGAATCCCTAATTCTTAAGGGCAGAGGCCTCTCAGCCCAAGTCATATCTACGTTAATTCAAGCTAGAAAGCCAGTCTCTAGAAATATCTATTACAGAGTCTGGAGAACCTATGTGGAGTGGTGCGAGTCTCAAGGAGGGCATCCTCGCAAGTTTTTTATTGACAGGATCTTGCGATTCCTCCAGGTTGGCGTTGACAAGGGGTTGGCTCTTAGTACTCTAAAGGGGCAGGTGTCTGCCTTATCGATATGGTTTCAAAGGCCTTTGGCCACGCATTCGCTTGTGAAAACCTTTTTGCAGGGGGTCTTGCATGTGAATCCCCCTATTAGAGCTCCCCTCTGCCCCTGGAATTTAAATCTGGTCTTGTCAGCTTTACAAAAGCAGCCGTTTGAACCTCTGACAGAAATCCCTCTGGTGCTGCTAACCCGAAAGTTGGTTTTCTTGGTGGCTATGGCTTCGGCCAGAAGGGTTTCCGAGCTGGCAGCCTTGTCTTGCAGGGAACCGTACCTGATTCTGCATAAGGACAGAGTGGTTCTGCGGCCTCAGCCTTCTTTTCTTCCTAAGGTCATATCCAGTTTTCACTTGAATCAGGACCTAGTCCTAACATCCTTCTTTCCTACTCCCCAGTCCAGAGAGGAAAGATTGCTTCATACTTTGGACGTGGTCCGAGCCATGAGGGTTTATCTCAAGGCTACAGAAAAGATTCGGAAAACAGATGTGCTTTTCGTTCTCCCGGATGGCCCCAAGAAGGGTCAGCCGGCTGCCAAGTCTTCCTTGGCTAGGTGGATTAAGCAGCTGATTTTTCAGGCCTATGGTCTGAAGCGCGTTCCACCTCCCTTATCAGTTAAGGCCCATTCTACGAGGGCCATGAGTGCCATTCTACGAGGGCCATCAGATCTCCATGGCACAGGTTTGCAAAGCGGCAACCTGGTCTTCCGTACATACGTTTACTAAATTTTATAAGTTGGACGTCACAAAAGCTACGGACGCAGCATTTGGGCAGGCGGTCCTACGGGCAGCAGTATAGAATCCTCTGGCCCGGATTACGCCCCTTTTTTCTGTTGGTGGAGCTAGTTTTTACCTCCTGATATATTTTCTGTTTGGCTAATTTTGGCCTTACGGTCTCCCTCCCCTCATGGAGCATTGCTTTGGGACATCCCATATGTAATGACTATGCGCTCTGTGTCCCGTGATGTACGATAAAGAAAAAAGGATTTTTAATAAACAGCTTACCTGTAAAATCCTTTTCTTGAAGTACATCACGGGACACAGAGCTCCCACCCCTCTTTTGGGGAACATTGTGTAACCTCAGAGAAATTGCTTGCTACAAAACTAAAGCACTCTCAGTGGGAGGGGGTTATATAGGGAGGAACTTCCTGTGAAGTTGATTACACCAGTGTCCACACCTGAAGGTACCCATATAACCCATATGTAATGGCTATGCGCTCTGTGTCCCGTGATGTACTTCAAGAAAAGGATTTTACAGGTAAGCTGTTATTAAAAATCCTTTTTTTTTGTGAGCAGTGATTTTAATGATGCTTAAAGTGAAACAATAAAAATGTTATATTCCTTTTAAATATCTTGCCTGGGGGGTCCCCTTAGTCTGCCTGAATAGTAGCGCATCTTTCCCATGTTTATAGCAGTACCACAGCAAAATTACTTTTCTAAAGGAAATTTTTTTATTTAAAATTGCTTGCAGCTGTAATGTGTTATCGAATCCTGGCAACATACATAAAATATAATTGAAAAAATTCATGCCAGACCATACCAGATATTAAGGGGAACTCCGTGCCATAATAAAAAAAAGGCCATGGGGGGACAAGGTGCTTTTTATTGATGGGGACAAGGGCCTCATCCCCACAGGCCTTGCCCGGTGGCTGTGGGGGTCTGCGGTCGGGAAGCTTATCGGAATCTGGAAGACCACAGATCCCGCCCCCCCATGTGAATGGGTATGGGGATTTTGACAATTTTTTTATAAAAAAAAAAAAGTGTCCCGTGATGTCCATCCATCTTCAATCACAGGGACCTGATGGACATGGTACAGCAGGAGAGGGTCAGAGACTGCAGACATGGTACAGGAGATTGTCAGAGACTGCAGACACGGTACAGGAGATTGTCAGAGACTGGGGACATGGTATAGGAGATGGTCAGAGACTGGGGACAGGGGTCTCCAAACTTTTCAAACATAGGGCCTCTTTATTGTCCTTTAGACTTTAGGAGGGCCGGATTGAGGCCAGCAGGGGCAGAGAATGTCCCAGGTCCAGCAGCGTTGAGAGTAAATGTGGCCTCAGGGTTGTAGGAGTCAGTAGGAGGAGGAGTAGGGCCCCTATCAGTAGGAGAGATAGTATCCCATCATTAATATCAGTAGAAGAAATAGTGCCCCCTTGTTGTTGTCAGTGGAAGAAATAGTGCCTCATATCAGTTGGAGGAATAGTGCCCCAAGGGCCGCATAAAGGCTAGCAAAGGGCCACATCTGGCCCTCGGGCCGCAGTTTGGAGACCCCTGGTATAGAAGATGGTCCGAGACTGCAGACATGATACATTAGATGGTCAGAGACTGCAAACATGGTGCAGGAGATGGTCAGAGACTGCAGACATGGTGCAGGAGATGGTCAGAGACTGCAGACATGGTACAGAAGATGGTCAGAGACTGCAGACATGGTGCAGGAGATGGTCAGAGACTGCAGACATGATACAGGAGATGGTCAGAGACTGGCGACATGATACAGGAGATGGTCAGAGACTGGCGACATGATACAGGAGATGGTCAGAGACTGGCGACATGGTACCGGAGATGGTCAGAGACTGACGACATGGTACCAGAGATGGTCAGAGACTGACGACATGGTACCGGAGATGGTCAGAGACTGACGACATGGTACCGGTGATGGTCAGAGACTGACGACATGGTACCGGAGATGGTCAGAGACTGACGACATGGTACCGGAGATGGTCAGAGACTGACGACATGGTACCGGAGATGGTCAGAGACTGACGACATGGTACCGGAGATGGTCAGAGACTGACGACATGGTACAGGAGATGGTCAGAGACTGCAGACATGGTGCAGGAGATGGTCAGAGACTGCAGACATGGTACAGAAGATGGTCAGAGACTGCAGACATGGTGCAGGAGATGGTCAGAGACTGCAAACATGGTGCAGGAGATGGTCAGAGACTGCAGACATGGTGCAGGAGATGGTCAGAGACTGCAGACATGGTACAGAAGATGGTCAGAGACTGCAGACATGGTGCAGGAGATGGTCAGAGACTGCAGACATGATACAGGAGATGGTCAGAGACTGGCGACATGATACAGGAGATGGTCAGAGACTGGCGACATGATACAGGAGATGGTCAGAGACTGGCGACATGGTACCGGAGATGGTCAGAGACTGACGACATGGTACCAGAGATGGTCAGAGACTGACGACATGGTACCGGAGATGGTCAGAGACTGACGACATGGTACCGGTGATGGTCAGAGACTGACGACATGGTACCGGAGATGGTCAGAGACTGACGACATGGTACCGGAGATGGTCAGAGACTGACGACATGGTACCGGAGATGGTCAGAGACTGACGACATGGTACAGGAGATGGTCAGAGACTGAAGACATGATACAGAAGATCAATGCAGCCTCACCAGTGCCCATCATATGCAGCCCGCCAGTGCCCAGCAGCCTCACTCACTGCTTATGGCTTGCTTTTATCAGGCGATGCATGACCACCTTAAGAACAGGACAACGCGGTCTGTTGATGACAACTAAGATTTTTTTTCTTTCCAGCAATTACAGACGGCTCCCGCATCTGGAATGGGAATGCTGGGAGGTCGGAGAAGGGGGCCCATACACCTATAGTGTCCGGAATTCCTGTTCGGAGTCAGCAGAGCCTGGACAGTGCGATGGCCCGAGGGGTAACCAGGACTGGGCTTCCTGTGCCGTGTCAGACCTTCCCGGCATGTCATCGGAGTGCAGGTATTCCTTGGAAATTTTATGGGATAATTGGGATATTGCTAAGCTGACAATTTTATAGCTCATAAAGTGAATCATAATCTGTTCCTTTAGTCAGACCTTCCAGAGGATTTCTACAGTCTTGATACCGTACCCTCGGGGGGTCTCCGTTGCCTGGATATACAGTGCCTTGAAAAAGTATTCATACCCCACATTTTGTCATGTTACAACCAAAAAAAATATTTATTTTATTGGGATTTTAGACCAACACAAAGTGGCACATAATTGGGAAGTGGAAGGAAAATTATAAATGTTTTTAATTTTTTTTTTACAAATAAATATGTGAAAAGTGTGGGGGGGGGCATTTGTATTCAGTCCCCCTTTATTCTAAAACCCCAACTAAAATCTAGTGGAACCAAACGCCTTCAGAAGTCTCTAAATTAGAAAATAAAGACCACCTGTGTGTAATTTAATCTCAATATAAATACAGCTGTTCTGTGAGGCCCTCAGAGGTTTGTTAGAGAACCTAATGCTGAATACACACGGTCGGAGATTCCGCCAACGAAAGTCCGATGTGAGCTTTTCGACGGAAATTCCGACTGCGTGTATGCTCCATCGTACTTTTGCTGGCCAGCAAAAGTTTGAGAGCAGGTTCTCAAGTTTTTTTTCCGACAGAAAAAATTCCGATCCTCTGTAGCAATTCCGACGCGCAAAATTCCGACGCATGCTTGGAAGATTTGAACTTAATTTTCTCGGCTCTCGCCGTGTTTTACGTCACTGCGTTCTTGACGGACGAAAGTTCAGAGAACTTTTGTGTGACCGTGTGTATGCAAGCCAAGCTTGAGCGGAATTCTGTCAGAAAACAACATCCAAGGTTTTTCCGACGGAAAATCCGACCGTGTGTACGGGGCATTAGAGAGCATAGTGCTTTAGGTGTTTCCTCTATATGCCTTAGATCAGTGGTTCTCAACCTGGGGGTTAGGACCCCCTTGGGGGTCAAATGATGATTTGCCAGGGGTCACCAAATCCTGGGCAGTTTCTGGAGCCTGCTGCCACCCACTCAGCCGCCCATTCAGTTCACGGCATGGCTGGGGGGGGAAGAGACTAGAAGTCAGGTGATGTGAGGAATGTGAAGGGGGAGTGGCTAGAGGAGACCCCATCTCCTGATTTTGGCATAGGTGTCACTGCTACGAGACACCACAAAGTCTCGGACACCGTGAATGTGGTGACACAGTGAGTAACACTACCTGTGATTATAGTTGCCAATAAAGATTACATGGAATGAAGAGAAAAAGAGGGGTATGTACAAAGAAAAAAGGGAGTGAAAGAAGGCTAGAGAGAGAGGGATGGGGAAAAAAAGGGAAAGAAAGGAGATCACAGTCCTTTCAGAAGTTCTTTGTAGGCTAAGATGCAAAGCTCGGTCATTGCAGTAGTTCCTTGTAGACTTAGATGGAGAGCGCAGTTCCTTCAGTGGTTTTCTGACAATTTTAGAGACCATCTGTAGTCTTACATGGAGAGCACAGTCCTTCCAATGTTTCCCCTATATTCCTTGGAGAGCACAGTCCTTCCAATGTTTCTCCAATATTCCTTGGAGAGCACAGTCCTTCCAATGTTTCCCCAATATTCCTTGGAGAGCACAGTCCTTCCAATGTTTCCCCAATATTCCTTGGAGAGCACAGTCCTTCCAATGTTTCTCCAATATTCCTTGGAGAGCACAGTCCTTCCAATGTTTCCCCAATATTACTTGGAGAGCACAGTCCTTCCAATGTTTCCCCTATATTCCTTAGAGAGCACAGTCCTTCCAATGTTTCCCCTATATTCCTTAGAAGGAGATCACTGTCAGAAATGTTTTTCAGTCCTTGCAGAAGTTCCTTGTAGGCTTAGATAAAGAGCACAGTCATTTTGGATGTTCTTTGTAGACTTAGATGGAGAACTCAGTTCTTTCAGTGGTTTTCTGACATTTCTGACCATCTGTATTCTTAGATGGAGAGCACAGTCCTTCCAATGTTTCCCCTATATTCCTTGGAGAGCACAGTCCTTCCAATGTTTCCCATATATTCCTTGGAGAGCACAGTCCTTCCAGTGTTTCCCCTATATGCCTTAGATGGAGAGCACAGTCCTTTCGATGTTTCCCCTATATGCCTTAGATGGAGAGCACAGTCCTTTCGATGTTTCCCCTATATGCCTTAGATGGAGAGCACAGTCCTTTCGATGTTTCCTCTGTATTCCTTAGATGGAGAGCACAGTCCTTTCGATGTTTCCCCTATATTCCTTAGATGGAGAGCACAGTCCTTCCAGTGTTTCCCCTATATGCCTTAGATGGAGAGCACAGTCCTTTCGATGTTTCCCCTATATTCCTTAGATGGAGAGCACAGTCCTTTCGATGTTTCCTCTATATTCCTTAGATAGAGTGCACAGTCCTTTCAATGTTTCCTCTATATTCCTTAGATAGAGTGCACAGTCCTTTCGATGTTTCCTCTATATTCCTTAGATGGAGAGCACAGTCCTTCCAGTGTTTCCCCTATATGCCTTAGATGGAGAGCACAGTCCTTTCGATGTTTCCCCTATATTCCTTAGATGGAGAGCACAGTCCTTTCGATGTTTCCCCTATATTCCTTAGATAAAGAGCACAGTCCTTTCGATGTTTCCTCTATATTCCTTAGATAGAGTGCACAGTCCTTTCGATGTTTCCCCTATATTCCTTAGATGGAGAGCACAGTCCTTTCGATGTTTCCCCTATATTCCTTAGATAAAGAGCACAGTCCTTTCGATGTTTCCTCTATATTCCTTAGATAGAGTGCACAGTCCTTTCGATGTTTCCTCCATATTCCTTAGATAGAGTGCACAGTCCTTTCAATCCTTTCAATGTTTCCTCTATATTCCTTAGATAGAGTGCACAGTCCTTTCGATGTTTCCTCTATAATCCTTAGATGGAGAGCACAGTCCTTACAGCAGTTCTTTGTAGGCTAAGATGGAAAGCTCAGTCCTTTCAGAAGTTCTTTGTAGGCTTGGATGAAGAGCACAGTCCTTTTTACATGTTTTTTGTAGACTTAGATGGAGAACGCAGTTCCTTTAGTGTTTTCTTTTTTTCTTTTTAGAGACAATATGTAGTTTTGGATGGAGAGCACAGTCCTTCCAATGTTTCCCCTATATGCCTTAGAAGGAGATCACAGTCCTTTCAAAAGTTCTTTGTAGGCTTAGATGAAGAGCACAGTCCTTTTACATGGTTTTTGTAGACTTAGATGGAGAACGCAGTGCTTTCAGTGGTTTTCTGACATTTTTATAGACCATCTGTAGTCTTAGATGGAGAGCACAGTCCTTCCAATGTTTCCCCTCTATTCCTTAGAGAGCACAGCCATTTTGGTGTTTACCCTATATGCCTTAAAAAGAGATCACTGTCCTTTCAGAAGTTCTTTGTAGGCTTAGATGCAGCGCAGAGTCCTTTCAGTGGTTTTCTGACCTGTTTAGAGACCATCTCTAGTCTTAGATGGAGAGCATAGTTCTTTCGGTGTTTCCTCTATATGCCTTAGATGGGGAGCACAGTCCTTGCAGAATTTGTTTGAAGGGTTGGATGAAGAGCACAGTCCCTTTACATGGACAGAAAGTCATGGTGTCTATGACCAGCCTTCGAGCAAATGCTCTGTACGGACTTGGAGCTGGTCGGGAGACCTTTTTCGGGCATGCCCCTTCCACAGAAGCCGGCCAAACTGTACACTCGGGCCAAATGTTGGCCAGTTTCTATCGAACTGGCCAATAACACCAAACATTTGGCCTGTGTGTACTAGGCTTTAACACGCGGGCCGAATGTTGGCCATTTTTTATCCAATTGGCCAGCAACGCCCAACATTTGGCCCATGTGTACTAGGCTTTAACACAGGGGCCGAATGTCGGACAGTTTCTATTGAACTGGCCAATAACACCCAACATTTGGCCCGTGTGTACTAGGCTTTAATACACGGGCCGAATGTTGTTTTAGTAAACCAACTCCAATATGTTCTCTGGGAAAACAATGGCTGTGCGGTAGGGATTCCTCCGTCAACCGTGGGCTCAGAAAAGAAAGTCGTGGTGTCTATGACCAGCCTTCGAGCAAAAGCTCTGTACGGACTTGGAGCTGGTCGGGAGACTTTTTTCTATTGAACTGGCCAATAACACCCAACATTTCACCCCTGTGTACTGGGTTTTAACACACAGGTCGAATGTTAGCCAGTTTCTCTCGAACTGGCCAATAACGCCCAACATTTGGCCCGTGTGTACTAGGCTTTAACACACGGGCGGAATGTTGGACAGTTTCTATCGAACTGTCCAATAACACCCAACATTTGGCTTGTATGTACTAGGCTTTAACACACGGGCCGAATGTTGGCCGGTTTTAGTAAACCAACTCCAATGTGTTCTCCAGGAAAACAATGGCTCTGCGGGATGCATTCCTCCATCAACCATGGTCTCAGGAAAGAAAATTGCATTGTCTATGGCCAGCCTTCGAGCAAAAGCTCTGTACGGACTTGGAGCTGGTCAGCAGACCTTTTTCGGTCATGCTCCTTCGACAGAAGCCGGCCAAACTGTAAACATGGGCCAAATGTTGGCCAGTTTTTATTGAACTGGCCAAAAACGCCCAACATTTGGCCCGTGTTTACTAGGCTTTAACACAGGAGCCGAAGGTTTTTTTAGTAAACCAACTCCAATGTCTTCTCCAGGAAAACAATGGCTCTGCAGGAGGGATTCCTCCGTCAACCAAGGTCTCAGGAAAGAAAGTCGTGGTGTCTATGACCAGCCTTCGAGCAAAAGCTCTGTACGGACTTAAAGCTGGTCGGGAGACCTTTTTCGGTCAATCCCCTTCGACAGAAGCCAGCCAAACTGTACACTCGGGCCAAATGTTTCTATTAAACTGGCCAATAACGCCTAACATTTGGCCCGTGTGTACTAGGCTTTAACACATGGGCCGAATATTGGCCAGTTTTAGTAAACCAACTCAATGGGCCAGATTCAGGTAGATGGTTGCTTCTTTACTTTGGAGTAACGTTTCTCATTTACGTTACTCCGCCGACACTGTCGGCGCAAGTACTGTTATTCACATAGCAGTTGCGCGTAAACTTGCGCCAGAGTAACGATAATGCGCTGGCCTGTGGCTTTAACACATGGGCCGAATATTGGCCAGTTTTAGTAAACCAACTCAATGGGCCAGATTCAGGTAGATGGTTGCTTCTTTACTTTGGAGTAACGTTTCTCATTTACGTTACTCCGCCGACACTGTCGGCGCAAGTACTGTTATTCACATAGCAGTTGCGCGTAAACTTGCGCCAGAGTAACGATAATGCGCTGGCCTAACCCGACGCAAGTGGAAGTGGGTGTGATCATATGTAAATGATGGGCGGAGCCCAGCGCAGAGGCTTACGTTCAGCGCATCATCCACGGAGCATGCGCAGTAAGTGAGGATTCACTCGGCCCCCTTGTGCGCATGCTCACAACTTCCGTCGGCACCACTTCACGGGAAACGTCATCGCAATGCGTTCCGTTGGGCGTTTAAATGCGCCCGTAGATGCGCCATTCCGGCACTAAAGTATATACTGTTCCCTCTCCCTGCAGTGAAGTTACTTTTGTTCTGAGATGGCTGCTCCCGTTCCCCCGCAAACACACAGGAGAAAGCTGAACTCTAAAGGCCAGGAGCTGTCAGCCGTCATCTCGGCTATGGAGACCTATGATGTCTTCCTCCATGGCTGTAAAAGTTGACAGACAAGCATGGACAGAGGTGTTGTCCTGCAAGTGGGGGTGCTCAGGTAGCTCTTATCGTCGGTAACGCTGCTGTAGCTGCTCTCCTGCTGACCTGTGGCCGTCTGGAGTAAAGATAAAGCAGCTATTTGTAGAAATAACTTTGCGCCGGACGGACGAGATACGCGCGGCGCATGTAGCCGGCGTATGGTGCTAATCCGTTCACGAATCGGGAAATCTCCCTCATTTGCATATTTGCAGGGGAAATCAATAGGCGCAACTGATGCGCCAAGCGAAATTATGCGCTGACGAGACTCTGGCGTCGGAAAGTTAAGCCGATCGGAAATGGCCCGTTTTCTGTCGCATCTAGTTTGGTGGGTACGGCCACATAGAAACGACGGCGCATCTTCACAGTTACGCGGCGCATATCGAATTACTCCAGCGCAACTCTACCTGAATCTGGCCCAATGTGTTCTCCGGGAAAACAATGGCTCTGCGGGAGGGATTCCTCCATCAACCATGGTCTCAGGAAAGAAAATCGCGTTGTCTATGACCAGCCTTCGAGCAATAGCTCTGTACGGACTTGGAGCTGGTCGGGAGACCTTTTTCGGGCATGCCCCTTCCACAGAAGCCGGTCAAACTGTACACACGGGCTAAATGTTGGCCAGTTTTTATTGAACTGGCCAATAACGCCCAACATTTGGCCCTTGTGTACTAGGCTTTAGTTGTTTAGGCTTGGTGACGAGAACCTTTTAAGATCTCAGTAGACTTCATATGGAGAAGACAGTTCTTTCAAACCACATTTTCCAAACTCAAATAAGTAGTAGAATTTGACCATCTGGTTTTCTATGGCTTTGATTAGTCCAGCTGCTGGTCTATCTCTAGTTCTCGAAAAAGGGGTCCAGTCCATCGGCCTCATAGTCTTGGAAGGACTATGGGCGGTTATTTGTAGTCTTGAATTAGAAGTGAAGGCCGTGCGGTTTTGCCTGGAATAAATGGCACAGTCCACCTGCCAAGCCTGCGTGCTATTCTTGGAGGACAAGCATAGAACGAGTGACCTCATTTGTTATTTTCGGTAAATTACTAAAAGGTATGAAATAAGACGTTCCATTGTCCTGATTCCTGACCGGGCTTTCTGGGTTTTTAATGGTAAACTCTTAAATATCTTTTTATAAATGGTTCTGATATTGAATTGTGATAAACCTCGAGAAAAAACCCGCACTCCTGCACTGGTCTCTACCACCCCCTAGTGGTCACACACAGTAATGCTTTTAAAAACTGCCATTTACTTCTTTTTTTTCTCCTCCATTTGTCCCTGCAGATTTTGGAGGTAGTTACCGCCTTGGCAGATCCGCCTCCACGTCGGGAGTGCGTCAGACCTCCGTTCAAAGGCAGAATCAGGTATTCCATGTAAACTCGCCTCACTTGTGCTGCCAAATCCTGCCTGCAGGACCGTCTCTGACCTCTGCAGAACATCACGCTTTGGTGTCACGCTCCTTCTTCCTCCATGCATGTGGTGCTTCAGCTGCTCTGCTCGCAGAGCATTGCTTCATTTCATAATGCAGGTCGTTGCGCCACCCGCAGAACATGGCTGCTGCTGCTGTTTTTGCTGCTTTGTTACACTTTTGCATGCAGATCATTGCTCCGCTTCATTATGTAGGACGCTGCACCACCCTGCAGAGCGTTGCTCCGCTTATTGGCACTTTGGAACCATTGCAACCATTGTGTGCAGAGCATTCCTCTGCTCCCTAGTGCAGGCCACTTCATCTGTCTCTGCA